>JAEIFU010000131.1:0-228251 GCA_018904235.1 Lordiphosa stackelbergi
CTAGGAACAATAACATCGTTTTTCCCCGTTCAACGGATTTGTTTATCACCTTGCGCGCAATTGTATGAGATGAGTGGCCGCTTTGACTGCCTTCATAAATATTTTCTTTTTGGTGCAAGCAGTTCGTTTTGTTTTTGCTATTGATTTCTTCTTTTTAGTTTGAGAAAGCCCCATTCCAAATTTTTTCTTTACTTTCATGGCGTTGGTGACGAAATACGCTGATGCTTTTTTACCAAGGGTGCTGTCAGGTGCTTTCACACGCGCCCAAGCTTTATCAGCCCAAATTGAATCTGCTGTATATCGTTTGTTTAAGTCTTTATCTAAATATGCTATCTCATGCTCACGGCAAGCGGAATCCAATGGATTTATCCCTTTATCACCGTTCGCTAAGCGCTTTTCAAGTTTGGTTCCTGGACCACAGAACTGATAGCCAGGCAAGTGCAGTTCAACAGGGAGAGCGTTTATTATTTTATCCACAAGTCCACCTCCACGATGAACGTTTGACTCAAAACTATTCGAAGTATATAAGCGCATTGCTATTTTATGGTTATATATGGTTATTCATCGAAGATATCTTAACGACTGATGTGCCTTGAGATTTAATATGCGATTAATAAAGCAAAAGAAAAATATTGAGGTTAAAAATGATGATGATTTTGCAGATAATAAAAACAACTATCCCGACACAGCAGTCTCTTGCCCAACTCAATAAGAGCCCTAATTGTTGGACCATCCAATTGTGCGAAAACCAATGTAATGATCAGCCTTATTGAAAGTCCAAATGGGTTGAAATTCGTAAATATTTACTTGTACTCAAAGTCGTTGTATCAACCGAAATATGAATATCCCAAAAAACTTGTGTCTCCAGTAAAGGGAATGGAATTTTATGCGTTTTCTGAAAATGATTCAGTGAAAAAGGCGAAAGGCGAAAATCAATTCAATAATAACACAGTGTTTCAGCGAAAATATAATTTCGAAATGACCTACCCCACGCTGTAGAGCAGGTCGAGTATAGCATTTCCTCATACTTGGTTTTCTCCTAACACCCCCAAAATCTGAAGTTATGGTCCAAAAACCGCTTTTTGCTTTTGTACCTCACTTAAATTGATATAACTCGCGAATGGACCGTCCGATTGTTCATATCCTTATCAATTCCGGTAGCGACGAGAGGAATCTAATACATTTTAATCAATGGTTTGACTAACTTTTCCCGATGGCTGAGAAATGCGGCTTACAGATCTGTCATTTTCCTTTTTTTGAGAAATTTGTACTTTGACCATCACTGGTTTTACTATTTTATTCTATGCGATTTTTTCTTAAAATTTATTATAAAAAGCCCATTTAATTCAACGTTGACCGGTTGTTGTTCCAATGAATTCGGATAACGTTTGACGAAGTTATGCGCGCATTTCTAAGTACACCTCGACAATCTAGTATTTTTTTAGTAAGCCAACATATATTTGACAACCTTAACATAGGTGCCCCCCTACAAGTATGCTCTGTTTTCTTTGGCGCCAGATTCAAAAATATTTTTAAATTCTTATATAAATATAAATTTTCATGTTTCACAATTTTTGGGCCTAGTTTAAATCATAGCTGTTAAATTGCGATTACGATTAGTAATCAATTACATTACTTTTTAAAAAGAATTGTAATGATTATATAATCCCCTTGGTTAAAAATATTTGATTACTAATTGATTACTTTCAGAAATAATCAAAAATAATCGGGATTATTTAGGATTACCAAAAAATAATCAAAAATAATCAAAAGTAATCAAAAAGTAATTCGACTACTTTACAAGATTATTTTTGAATATTTTTGATTATTTAACAAAAAAAAGGCATAGCCCTCAATGATTTTATATAGCACTTTTAGCTGCCTACTGAACTTGTCGGAAATGGCGTAGAGGTTAAGGCCTATGACTGAAAGGCAATGAGTCCTAGGTTCAAGTCCCAGTTTGATGCATGCATTTTTTTTTTTTTTTTTTTTATTTTATTTTTTTTTAAATCTAGAATTTTAAAACAATTTCATTACCATACCAGTTTATGCTATTGAAATGATTATTGTAATGTTTCCAAGAAGTGTGCACCACATAGAAGAAATCATCTCCGTCCCTAGAAAATATATGACGAGCACGACGAGCTGAGTCGATTGACCTTTGTCTGTCCACCCGATATCCTATAAATTATAAGATCTACTGACTGAGGTAGCTACTAACTCGGGTTGACTCTCGCCTCGGACGATCTAAAAAAAAAAGCGCACACACGCCAAGAGATCGCGAGAAGCTTGACTTTGCCCTTTTTGGGCTGTAGAGCCAATTTTAAATTTTTACTGACTAGCTTAAGCTCGAAACCGGAACTTCAGGCGATGAACCGAAGAGTCATTTCAAACGAGATGTTGATAGTCCTGGAGGAAGTTATAATGCAGGCCATTACAGTATAAAATGAAAAGAAGGAACAATACATATTTTCCTTGCAGTGCTTAATAGCATTAACTGGTACACGGGAGCTAATGCAATTGTTTTAAAATTCTAGATTAAAAAAAAAAAAAAAAATGCATGTCCCATACTGGGACTTGAACCTAGGACTCATTGCCTTTCAGTCATAGGCCTTAACCTCTACGCCATTTCCGACAAGTTCAGTAGGCAGCTAAAAGTGCTATATAAAATCATTGAGGGCCACAAATCTGGCTATGCCTTTTTTTGTTAAATAATCAAAAATATTCAAAAATAATCTTGTAAAGTAGTCGAATTACTTTTTTGATTACTTTTGATTATTTTTGATTATTTTTTGGTAATCCTAAATAATCCCGATTATTTTTGATTATTTCTAAAAGTAATCAATTAGTAATCGAGTAAAACTAAAAAATAGTCGTAATGTAATCATTACTTTGCCTTTAAAAAAAAATAATCAAATATGTAATGATTACGATTAGTAATCATTATTTAACAGCTATGGTTTAAATACACTTGAAAAAGCTCGCTTCATCGGTTAGTGATTTCGACCAAACTTCTCAGATCAGATTAAAAATATATAAGATTAACAACGACAGAGTTTAAGAGGGCATATATAGAAAATCCATTTTTCCGGCCGATCATTTCTATGGCAGCTTTTGTGACGAGCGCTCTAAGTCATAAGTTCGCGTAGAAACAGACAGACGGACAGGCTTAATTGACTCAGCTCGTCATGCTGGTCAAGAATATAAATGTATATGTGGTCGGAGATGATGCCTTCTAAGCGTCGCAAATCTCTAGCTCTTACCGTCACTGACAGACAGACCGCTGGTCATGTGCACAGAAGGACATGACTATTTCGTCTCGGCTCTTAGTGCTGATCAAGAATATATGTATATTCTTTCTGGCGTTTGCCTTTGGCACCGAAGACAGAGTGGTCAGTGAAGAGAGGAGGGGGGTCGGAGGCGGGTATTCTTGTGGATACGTAAAGAGTAGCAAAGTTGTAAACATTTTGATGTTGAGCTAAATTTCTAGGCTCAAGATCTGTGTGTGTGCGTATGTGCAGGTATCGAGGAGATTCGATTTCTATAAAAATTTTCTATGAGTAAATAACTAAAATCAAAGACAAATTGTAGTAGTAAATGGTTTTTTATTTACTCATTCTTTTGTAAGCAGTCTATCAGCTACCTTACGATAATTTAAGATAAGATTCATGACCTTATTTTTCCGCCAGATATAGAAGTGACACGCACATGTCCGTACAGCCCAACAGTGTTTTTGGTGCAGGTCTATTTTTATCTCATTATGTTAATATTGATTGCACTGAACAAAACTGTATCATTGGTTTTGTCCTATCAGCTCTTGTTTCCAAGATATGCCGGAAAAACGAAAAAGTTGCATTTTCGGCACTCTAGGATTTATGGAGGCCACACCAGGCATAAATATTTGAGTTTATGTATTTGCGATAAAGTACTATCATGCTTGTTTTAAAAATCAAAGGCGCGTTATTAGTACAGCGGAAATGTCTAAATTTGCCTCTAAAGACAGACATTCTTCGATTTATAGCATTTTTATCTAAATAAATCATCCCGTTCAAGCTGGCGCGGTTCTTGGATTAATATATAACTAAACCGAAACCAGTTTTGGAATCAGTGAGCATAAACTTATCATATTTTTAAATCAACAGGGCTGCACCTCACAAAGTTGGTCATTTTGTTGGCATGTGTTATTTGATACCCATCAGCATGATGATAAATGTTCACCGCAATCATCGGTTTTTACAATCTTTGACTTTTTGTGAAGTAGAAAATATTCACGAGCCTCTTCTAGAAATTATCTATGCTCATCAAAATATATTCTTGAATTCTGCTTCGAATTCATCAATCAGTTGAATAATTGATTTGGCAGTACTTGCAAATTTTGAGACGGCTTCACCCATTGTCATGGTGATCTACTTAACTCTTCAAACGTCAAAGAGGAATTAAAAAGCATTTTCGCAATGACAGGAATACAACCACTTGTTGAGAGTTAAAAATTTTGGAACTGTGTGTGAGTGTGGAGATTTGATTTCTTTAAACTATGATTTTGAATTGCAAGGCCTGCAGTTTGAGTTTGTTCTTCAATAATTAAACTATGGCTTCGAGAAGCAATCGCGATTCTGAAGTGATATTTTGTACCGCTTGTATGCAAAATATCAACAGCAAGCAGTGGCATTATCATGAACGATAAGTGTGGTGCGTTTACTCAGATAAACGATAATAATCCGAAAGTAAAGTTGATTTCATCTGGTTTTACGATGTGCTTGCTTCTGAGGAGTTCCTGAATGAAGCAGGATCAGCATTGATCCCGCTAATGAAAAATATTCTAAAAGTGCACTATTCATGTAAGGTAAATTTCGAGTTATTCGGAATGTACATGAAGATTATAGATGATGATGTTGAATTGTCCCTGGATGTTAAATCACATCAAACCGAGATGACTCTTTTATTATTATCTACGGATGTGGAGCAACTTTTCGCCAAGCATTCGGTAATCATTCGCACTAAAATGGATGAATTTCAAGAGAAGGATATTGGATGGACTTTGTTCAAAATAATAAGACTTGAAATGAACATAAACAAGTACTCTCCACTAAAAGCGTCCAGTTGAGCCTCAAAGACTTTAGTTCAATTCTGAATTTCATCAAAAATCGAAACTTCTCTAATTTGTAAATAAACAAGCCTGATATAATAAAGGCTTTCAGCCGGATTTGCAGCTTCATTCAGAAAATAGCAATGGCATCGGAAGCAGCAACAGTAGCAACTTCAGCTGAAGCAGCAGTTGAAGATCAGGAGAATCTCTTTCTTATGAAATTGGAGAGTGCAAATGTGATGGGAGACTTCAATAGTAAGACGCAAAAACCTATGCTCTCAAAAAGTTTCATGCTCACCAATTGTGCCTACCCCATCCTGTGCGGAAGTCGAAAGCAGACCAAGTTCGGAGAGACCATTGCTCTCGAACTTCGAGAGCATATCGTGTACTTGCCGCATAGATGCAACAAAATACGTAACTCTACGCTAGAGGCTCTGTGTGATGGTAGCTATCAGATAATCAAAAGAGAGGATGAGAAGCTCTATCTGGAGCAAGTAGAATTAGACTGGGTGTTGTAATCTATATGCAATAAAAAATTGATTCATTTATAAACAGTCTTCAATTTTAGTTTTATTTGAAACCGGGAGGAGGCTGTGGATGCTTTTCAGATCTTTAATTTAGTTTCATTTTAAGTGTCAGCATCATCAAACGCATCTATTTACTAAAACAGTAAACAGCTATGGATGATTCACAACGGCTTTTAACGGGAGAGAGGGATAAAACAAAGGAGCGACAATATCAAGTTCCATACAATCCATCTAAGGACACGGACTCCGGCAAAAAGGGGGAGGACAAATACCCATCATCAACCATAAAATGTGGACGCTTTAAATAAAAAACCAAAATGCTTTTTATTTTTGAGTACATTTCTTATTATTTCACAATAAATTGAAATTGTAGTACATTTCTTATTATTTCACAATAAAATGAAATTATAGTACATCGTCTTTGTTTATCCAAGAGTTGTGTTCATTGGGGAAGCCTAACCATTTAACCAGAACTTGATCTGCCTTTGCCTTGATAATCTTTTCTAACAGGTATATGTTGGGGAAGCGCGTTTTTCTCAACTTCTCTTCATAGAATCCTCCTTCAACAGATGATTCCTGATAATCCTCCAACTTGTATGTAGTAGGATTGGTATTTCTAATTTGTTTTACTTTAAAAATTTCCGTTGTCCAGTTGGGTGTATAGCCCTTTTCGAAAATGTGCTTGTATTTGCTTATACGCACTTGATTACTCACACGAATCTTTGATCCATTGAATATTTTAAGAGGAATTTACATCAACGGGTGCCATTCCAATGGTTCTGTGTGGTCTTGTATTGTAAGCAGACAATAATTGTTTATAAATATCAATCCATCGATATGATCCATTCAAGCTAAACTCCTTCCACATCATTTTCTTCAGCGTTCTATTGAATCGTTCAACAATAGAGGCTTTTAGTCCGCTGTAGGTGGAGTGATCAATGTTGTGTTTATCAACTAGAGACTTGAACTCCTTGTCAAAAAATTCTTTTCCATCATCAGTCTGCAAATTTTAATTAATGCGACCCAATTTGAATACACAAGACATTGACTTTGTAACTTCAACAGCAGTTTTGGTTTTAAGTGCAACACCCCATGCAAACTTTGAGAATGTATCAATTACTGTTAATAGAAATCGGTATCCTTTGTTTGACAATGAGAAGTTCCCCATCTCAACCAAATCTGCTTGCCAATAATCGTCGATTCCTTTCATAATAACCCTTCCTCATTTAAAGTGCTTTCGTGCTGGTGCATGTGCTAGTGATGTGACAGATGGCTCATTAACTAATCCTCTTTTACTCATGATAATAGTTTCTTATCAATATTGACGGATGAAATACCACTTAAACTAATCTTCTCCCACCTTTTATTTGAGAAGAATGATGCTTTGGTATTGTTAAGTATGTGAGTAAGACTCTAATCTTTTAATTTTTTCCTCTATAATCTTGTTCTCCCTTGCCATATTTTCAGCTAATTTGTCTATAACAGAGCACAAGGTTTTAATATTTTCCTCCATTTGAGTTTTTAGTGTTCGATTTTTAATTTCAATCAGTGTTTGCAAGTCTTTTGTTGTTGCGTTGATGTGAAAATAAAGATATTGTTTGCTGACAGCATCTGATTGTTGTATAGGGTCTGCAATATTTTTAATACGTTTGCTTTGCGTATCAATGTTTTGATCCTTGTCCACAAATAAACCAAACAATTTTGCCTCATTTTTCTTTATATTTTCAGCGGTGAATTTTTCTTTTGGAGTAGTGACCGAACTTGTCAACTGACATGATAGTTGACTAATGTGTATGGTGACACCTTCACCCAACTATTTATTAAATTTTTCCAGTTGTTTTTCAATAAATAATTTTCGCTTCCCGCAGCTCCTCAATTATCGAGATAATTTCATTATTATGATTACAATGCCCGGCTGCTTGAGAAGCAACTAAAAGTTTTAATCTTTCAACAATTTCATTTGGGTCATCCCAGTAAATATAATTGGATTTATTTGTAGTCCACTTCCCTCATAAATAGATTTTTGTCGCTGGGGGTTGAGATTTCGAGAAGAGTGGTTTTATTACTTTGGTATATTTCTTGGAGCGTGTTCCTTTCATTTGAGCACTAGCACTATGTAATCTTTTATAAACATTAGTTTGTATAAGAATCTTTTTGTATACATCCAATTCAGACTTATCATAGCCGTGTGGTCTTTTCAAGAAAATTAAAGAATATAGTGCTGGTGTGAGTGACCATCTTTGTCCGTTTTCAAAATTAATTTTATCATCGGCCAGGTATATTTTACTATTACCCAAGTGAAGCTGACCACTGTCATCTTTGAACGGGCCATATACTATATCAAGTTCCCCTGCTCTAGCTAATTCACTTAAATTGAGATTAAGAATTTCGTTGTTGGATGCATTAGATTGTGAATTATTATTCCGTTCAGTTGTATCATTTGATTCCCTGTTTACAGGATCAAAGAGGCTATATCCATCATTATCATCATCATCATCATCATCATGGTGGTCAATAACATTTACATTATCAGTAAATTCTGGTTGCGACTTAATCCCAAGAGTGGTGGTATTAATCGGGGGAAAGGAGTCCTGGTTCAGGGCATCTTGTTTGATTTCATCTTCTTTAGTCTTATATGAATATCTAGCTTTTTTATTTTCGCTAATAAGTTTCTTCAAAGGTTGGCTTATTGGCTTAAATGCTTCCTCCAATTGAAATTCACTTTCAGCTTTTCCCAGTTTTAGACTTTTTAAATTTTTTTTTATAAGATATTTCTTGTCCTTGTTAAATCTCTAAGGGTACTCTCATCCATTTTCGTGTGATCAAATACCCACGAACAGGTCAGATAAAACAGCCCAGTTAAAACAACCCAGTTAAAACAACTCAGTTAAAACAACCCAGTTAAAAGAGGTCAGTTCAGGTCAGGTGACTGAAACAGATGCAGATATTCTCAATAGGTGTACTTCAGAGAGGTGTCAGCTCACATCAGATTTCCAAAATAGACTGTTGACTCCCGAATATACTCTGTAATATATATATTTGTTTTTCTGAAGACAAGAAAAAGAAATCATGTTCTAGTTTTATTTAAAAAATTTTATTAAAGATTCTTTTGAATTAGACAAATTTTAAAGATTCTTTGAATTAAAGACATTAAAAATTTGAGAGACAAGTGTCCACAGTTATAGGAATTAAGTCGTTGCTCCTGGTCATAGTTGTAGGTGATATTCTTTCCCAAATATCTAATGAGTTCCTTGGTGGTTGCAAATTACCGAAGCTATCGAAATACTGATTTTCTCCACTTGTCTTATAGTAAGCCACCCAATGTGTACCAATTGATTCTGAATTTGCTAAATTGATAATACCGCACTCCCTCTTCCATGGACGCTTTGGTAGTGCATCTCTCATAAAAACACCTCTGAAAAAACGGATATGTTTGCGGGAAAAGTCCATTAATTCAAGGTTGGAAAGCGATCTATTGGGCAGCTGGCTTAAAAGTTTATTGAGTGTGCTGATGTGGTAAGACCATACCCCAATCGATATGCCTTTTACTCTCTTCGAGCTGCTGGTGGGCATTTTTCGCAGTGTTAATTGTTTTGGCCACGGCTGCTGTGCCCGAAGCAATTCCACCTATAGCTCCGAGTGCAGTTAGAATTGGCACCAACGGCAAACAGCCCCCAACTTTTGGTACGCTCATCACTCTAGGAACAATAACATCGTTTTTTCCCCGTCCAAGGGATTTGTTTATCACCTTGCGCGCAATTGTAATTGCGCTGGTTAAATCTTGAGGCTTTTGTTTTTTTCAAGACATGAGTGGCCGCTTTGACTGCCTTCATTAATATTTTCTTTTTGGTGCAAGCAGTTCGTTTTGTTTTTGCTATTGATTTCTTCTTCTCAGTTTGAGAAAGCCCCATTCCAAATTTTTACTTTACTTTCAGGGCGTTGTGACGAAATACGCTGATGCTTTTTTACCCAAAGGTCTGTCAGTGGTTTTTACACGCCCCGGCCTTTATAACCAAATTTTGTATTTTCTTTTTTTTGTTTGTTTAAGTGTTTATCTAAATATGCTATGTCATGCTCCCGGCAAGCGGAATCCAATGGATTTATCCCTTTATCACCGTTCGCTAAGCGCTTTTCTTTTTTTCCTCCCCCAGAACTGATAGCCAGGCAAGTGCAGTTCAACAGGGAGAGCGTTAATTATTTTATCCACAACTCCACCCCCTAGCGTACGCAGGAATTTTTCAGGGGGGGGGGTTTTCAGAACAAAAATTTTAGTATTGTAGTCAGGGATCGGGGTTCACTCCGGGGTTCGAACCCTTGAAACTTTTTTGGGTTCGGGTTCACGGAGCGGGTTCAGAAGCTCGATGAACCTAGGTTCAGGTTCGAACCGGGGTTCAGGCTTGTTTTGTTTTCGCTGACTCAAAAAAAATGTATGTTAATTGGAATAACCTTAAACATTTCATACATATTTGGAAGTTCAGACTCTTGATATTCGGAATAAAATACTATTATATAGCTCAGTAATATTTACGTTAAGGGATATTTTAAGAAAGTGACTAGAAAAGTTCGACCTAATTACAAAGGTTTACAAGCTTTTGCAACAGAGAAGATAGCAAACTTTCCATATGTATATTTGGTCGCTAAACTCAAATCAAAAAACTTGGAAAAAATTTGTCAAAAAAAAAATAAAAACACAATACAATAATAAAATCCAACAATTTGTATCTTATGAGCAAAATAAAAACTTCTTTGGGTTTTCTGTAACGTTATTCAATTTAGCTAACATGAAATCAAATTTCGTTAGAAAAGGTTATTCAATGTGGTCACACGATTCACAAATGTAAACAAACCTCTTGCAACACACGTTTATGCAAATATATAGAAACCCTGACGTGCTGGGTGAAAACGGACAATTGATTTCAATTCAGCGACCAAAACAAATCCTGTGCTATCAGACAAATCTCTCATATTCTTATGTTTAGAAAAGTTTTTCTTAAACTTTTTTATGTCGCATTTTTCGCAGTTCTATAAAACTTTCTGTTTATCAGACAATTTTTCTAAATATCAGGGTAAATTAAAAAAAAAAAAATGGAGGAAAGCTAACTTCGGCTCGACCGAATTTTATATACCGTTCTTGGAGCATGATATATTTCTGCCAGTTTTTAACCTTGAAAAAATTTGCCCAGAAGTTTGCAACGCAAGAGGAATCATCTCCGACCACATAAAGTATATAATTCTCAGCATGACTACCCCCCCCGCCGCGCCGCTGTCCGCTGTCTGTTCTACGCGACTACCCCAGTTGGAGCTATCGACTGAACCACAGAGTCTTCCTACGAGATACAATGTTCGTTCGAAATGGTTTTATAGAAAGAAACTTTTGTTCTCAATACCCTCAAACACGTGGTAATGTTTTTTTTCATATGAAAACTTAGTCGTTTATATGGCAGCTGTACGATATATTCATCCGATTTTGATCAAACTCTCTAAAATTGTGTTGAGACAGATAATATTTATAACTGAAAACAAAAAAGTTTTTCTCACTAAAACTATTTTTTCGACCGATCATTCCTATGGCAGCTATATGCTATAGTCATCCGATTTGGATCAGACTTGTCAGAATTATGTGTTAGCGTATCATATTGATCAGGAACGAGTTTGTGAAAGCATAAAAAACTTATAACTACGAGGTTTGGTAGCGATAGCACTGAATACAAAAAAGTTTTTCTCTTTAGAACTACTTTTTCAACCGATCGTTCCTATGGCAGCTATATGCTATAGTCGTCCGATCCGGCCAGTTCCGACAAATGTGCAGCGTATTTGTACCAAAAGACTTTGTGCAAAGTTTGGTTGAGATAGCTTTAAAACTGACGGAGGAGATAGCATAGAAACAGACGGAAAGACGGACAGACAGACAGACGGACGGACGGACATGGCTATATCAACTCAGCTCGTCACGCTGATAAAGAATGTATATACTTTATGTGGTCGGAGATGCTTCCTTCTATGCGTTACAAACATCCGGACAATTTTAATACACCCTCTCCAAGGGTATAAAAAACAAAAAGGCGAGTTCTTTAAATTCTTGTTCCAACGAGCATCTTTATATTTAGAGGTATATATTAAATTTTTTTATAAAAGAAAAAATAAATATATATTTATATAATATTATAATTTTTTTTTGGGTTTTGTTTTTTTTTTTATTATTCTCAACCAAACTTTGCACGAAGTCTTTTGGTACAAATACGCTCAGCACATTTGTCGGAACCGGCCGGATCGGATGACTATAGCATATAGCCGTCTAGAAAACGAACGGTTGAAAAAGTAGTTTCAGTGAGAAAACTTTTTTGCTTTTCAATGCTATCGCTCCCAACCCCCGTATTTATAAGTTTTTCTATGGTTTTCCACATAATTTCACTGAGAATTATTAAAATCGGACAACTATATAGTATAGCTGCCATACAAAGATAGGTCTGAAAAAGTCTTAGTGGAAAAACTTTTTGTTTTCAATGCTCCGACTCCGGAGCGGTTCGACTCGAACCGGTTTGCAGCCCTGATTGTAGTATTTCGCATATGAAATTTCCCCCAAGGGGGTTTAACGCCTCAAAAAACCCCCTGCGTACGCCACTGAGTCCACCTCCACGATGAACGTTTGACTCAAAACTATTCGAAGTATTAAGCGCATTCCTATTTTATGGTTATAGATGGTTATTCATCGAAGATATCTTAACGACTGATGTGCTTTGAGATTTAATATGCGATTAATAAAGCAAAAGAAAAATATTGAGTTTAAAAATTTTGATTTTGCAGATAATAAAAACAACTATCCCGACACAGCAGTCTCTTGCCCAACTCAATAAGAGCCTAATTGTTGGACCATCCAATTGTGCGAAAACCAATGTAATAATCAGCCTTATTGAAAGTCCAAATGGATTGAAATTCGTAAATATTTACTTGTACTCAAAGTCGTTGTATCAACCGAAATATGAATATCTCAAAAAACTTGTTCAGAAAGGAATGGACATGCGTTTCTGAAAATGATTCAGTGATTGTACCAGATAAGGAGAAAATCAATTCAATAATAATATTTGATGATGTGGCATGCGAAAAACAAAACAACATTCGGGCATATGGGAAGACATAAGGATGTGGATTCGTTCTATTTGTGTCAGACGTATACACGCATTCAGAAACTTCTTTTTTCCCATTGAATTGAAGGGGGAATACGAGTGTTGTCTTGTTGATTTTCATATGTACAGATATGTACAGATACAGAAAGATTTTTTGAATAATGTATTTCATATCGGAGAACATACCATTGAGATACCTGTGGGATCCTATGAACTCTGTGATATTAGTGATGTTATTAATGAAAAACTTTCTGCAGCTGGTGTTTTAGGTTCTGATCTTGAAATCGATAGCAATAACAACACGCTACAAGTGATGGTATCCAGTAAGACACTTCCAATATACTTTGGATTTAAGCGAAGAATACTCGAGCCGGCTGTTGATCACATCTCAGATCTGCCTGTAAACATTCTGAAGGTGAATGCGATTCGTTTGGAGTGTGACATTATAAACGGCTCATATGTGAATAACATGCCATCGCATACCCTTCATGAATTTGCCATTAACGTTCCTCTAGGATATAAAATGGATGAGATACCGCGAAACCTAATCTATTTACCGGTTAACACTTGTGAGATAAGCACATTAACAGTACTCGTCACTGATCAAAACGGAGACTTGATAAACTTACGTGGGGAGGAGCTTACACTTCGGTTACACCTTAGACTGCGACAATGATAATTTATAGCCGCGGTATAAATATAAGCGACTGGAGATCTCCATCACCATTCACTTTCGGTTATAGGACGGATCAAGAAGGAAGATCAGTACGGAAAGCTCTTACGACGGCAAATAAATTGTTTTTAAAATCTTTGAATTTAAAAATCTATCAACCATGAGCCATATATTAAATGTTCGTGAGAAACCTCAGTCGGATGAGAGTATAAGCAAAAGAGAATACCACACCTACTCTTCTTATCTGCAATCATTTAAACCCAACGTTGAAGTACGAATAAGCATCCAGAACCAAGATTTATATGTCTTACCCCATGAAAGTTTCATCAATGTTCAGCAGCTCATGTGAAGAAACTGAAAAACAATTGCGTAGCACATCTTTTTGATGAAATTTGCTATGAGATAAACGGAATTGAAATTGATCGAAAACGATTCTCGTGTACTGGATCAACTTTGAAAAAATTATCTTTCCTTAAATAAGCTTGAGAGTGAAATGCTTCGAAATGGAGGCTGGTTTCTTGAGAAAGAGGATGAGCTGCTTGTAATATTTTATATTTTATTGATTGCAATATTTTATATTTTATTGATTTGGTTGGAGCAGCTGTCGTTGCCGCTCCAAGCTCTCAGAAGGTTCTTCCAATCAAAGCAATCAGTTCAGTTCGTTGTTCTTAGTTCAAGTTCTCATTTATTAATGTCACAAAATATATCTTAGGCTAAGCTGCTCTGCTCGGTGGAGAGGCAGCGGTCTTATGTATTTATGTTTATATATATTTGGTTAAGCGGAAGCGTGAGCCACGAGCGGCGAGCATGTTCATATTCTGGCTGAAACAATTATGCTGACTTGTGCAGGAAGAAGAAATACCGAATTACAATTGCACTTAAAAACATGACTGTATTATTCTGCAACAAAGTTGTTACAGTGTGTACTCGCTATATGAACATACTACACTCCCCTTTTTAAAGGTATAACGTAATTATATTGAAGTTATTCGAAATTTAAATTTATTATTAATGATTACTAATTACTTATATTTTATTGATATAAAAATAGGAATTTTATTTGTTAATAAGTTATTTAAGATTAAATTTTTTTTTTGTATTATTATTATCATTTCCTTTTTTTTGTAAATGCAAGTGGTTGATCAGACCATTATTTTCATGAAATTTTTTTTTTTTTTTAATTTTTTTCGTTTTGTATTTTTCCTATTTTTTTTTTATTGTCATATTATTTTCGGTAGGCTTTTAGTCTATCCTTATGCACTTTTTGGACCTTATTTTTACTATATTTAATGAATATGTTATCTCTGTCTTCTATTCCTGTTACTGTATAAGGGCCTAAATATACTGGCTCCAATTTATGGCCAGTTTCATTTCTTAATAAAACCTTATCTCCTATTTTCAATTCAACGTTTGTTATTTTCTTATCATAATATCTCTTGTTTTTCGCCTTATGCTGCTCTAGCATTATTCTAGCTCTTTTATATGCTATTTCTAATTTATACTTAGTTTCTTTAGCATAGTCTTCTTTTATTATATAGGGGTTTTATATTATCTATACTATTAAAATCTTTAGGGAAATTTGAAGTTTTACCAAAAACTAACTCATATGGACAATAGTCATGTGCCATAGAGGGGGTTGTGTTAAAGCAATATACGAAGTATTGTAGCCATACATCCCAGTCAGATTTATCTACTGAAATATATAAACGTATATACTCGTTAAAAGTTCGGTGACTGCGTTCGACAGTACCTAATGTCTGGTGGTGACGTGCTGCTGATGTTATATTGTTGATCTTGAGATATTTGCACAGATCGTTAATTACTGAATTTTTATACTCAGTACCCATGTCCGTAATGAACGTCTTCATAGGACCGTACTTAAGAATAAAAAATTCGAAAATAGCTTTTGCTACTGTTTTAGCACTTTTGTTTGGAATCGGTATTGCTACGAGATACTTTTACTACGTTTATGCTATGAAATTCACGCTTTCTTCAATTTGCAAAATCAAATTTGTTCCTGTTTATGCAGCTTTTGCAAATTCTCAAAATGACCACCTTTTTGGCAGATGTGGCAGCACCAACGCAAACTTGAGTTGGCTGCGCCTCTAGATTTTAACAGGGTGGTAACGCATAAAAGCGGGGATCATCTGTTCAATTGTAAACAAAGGCAAATTGAAATTGATTGCAATGGAAAACATTAAAATATTTTTGATTAAAAAAGAACCATGTACAGCCAGTGGAGGCATAAGCGAACGATGACGTTGGTACAAGCCAGACGAGCATTCCAGGCAAAATGCAGCCTCTTGTCATGCAGTATTATCTAGCTGCCATAGGAGCTGATACAGGACGCGTCCCAAAAAGTACATTTCGTTCGTTAAAGTGGATGCGGGTTTTCCCTCCAGCGCCAGAGGTTGAGTTGTTGCGCTCACCTTATATAAGTTTTTTTAAGCATACAAAGCTTAGTTTTTACTTGCTCGCTAGATTTTAACATATTTTTAGCCCTTAAATTATTGGAAAGCGTTTTTTATCTGGCGTTGTTTCTTTTAGTTTTTCCATAGAGCTGGCTTATTACATATGTTGTTTTATTTATCGTCCGCCCTAACTGATCGCTTGCTCTGAAAATTCATTATTTTTATGTGCGCAAACCATTGGCTAAAATTTATGAACAACTGTTTGCTAAAGCACAATGTTACCAGACATTAAGAAAACAATATCTGGTAGCATCTGCCAACTTAAATTGGCAACGCCACAGCATTTCATGAATTGACGTCGAATTCATAGTCAACTTTCGTGTGTAAGTCGAATTCATGAAATGGTGTTTATGCACGCACTTTCGGACATATTTCATAAAATGATTTTGCAAAATGAGCTTAGCATAAACGTAGTATTTGTTAAATCGCAAATGAGTGTAACTGCGTATTCGTTTCCATTTTCAGATTTGGGTAAGGGACCAATCGTGTCGACTATAACTCGGTTAAATGCACGTTCTGGGGTTTCTGTTATTGTTAATGGGGTCTTGGTGTGAGTTGTCGTTTTCGACTTTTGGCATTTTGGACATTTACGTACGTACTCTTTGATATGACGTGTCATATTTTTTCCAGTAGTAATGTCTTTTAATTTTTGATATAGTTCTTGTTATGCCATTATGACCTCCTTGTATTGGATCGTCATGGAACGTAAACAGTATCGCTTCTTGATCTTTCTCATTATTTACTAGGGTCACCGGCTTGAGTAGCGCTACTCTTAGAGTCTTTAATATTTTATTGCCCATTTGTTTAAAAGTATCTATTGAAATTGATTCAAAGATTTTTTTCGCACGGTGCCACTGATATTTGGCTGATGTTAAATATACCGGCTTGTGTTTCAAGTCTTTGGAAAAACTGACCCTAAGTCGAGAATTCCATTGGTGTACAAATCGCTAATATCAATTCTTGCTATAACTTTTCTTCCATGTTTTAGCAAACACTTAAGTGTGGATATTCGCAATGTCACTATTTTTCGTAAGCCGTCATTTGTGATAACGTCATATACTTTGGGCTGAGAGGCGTTTGCAAGAGATTGCCTAGTCATATCTACTTGTTCATTTCCTGCGAAGGATTTTTTCTGTTTAGTTTGAAATCTTGTAGTGACTTTTAGTACGTTCGTGTTTATTTCTTTTAGTTCGTCTATGGTTATTCGTGACGAGTGCGTCTGCAACGAAGTTGTCTTTACCCTTTAGATACTCAACTGTAAAGTCGTATTCTTCTAACTCGAGCCGCATGCGTGTTAGTTTGGAGCTGGGATTGACCATTGAAAATAAATAGGTAAGGGGTCTGTGGTCTGTTTTTCACTGTGAAGTGTTTGCCATAAATATATGGTCGAAAATGTGTAATTGCCCAATAAATAGCTGCTAGTTCTTGTTCTGTTGTACTTTTATTGCTTTCACCTTTTGTGAATGAGCGTGATGCATATGCTATTGGTAGTTGGAGTCCGTTATGGCTTTGAGTTAAAAACCGCTCCACAAGCTTGTTTGCTTGCATCTGTTATTATGCAAAATTCTTTGCTGAAGTCTGGGTACTGCAGTAGGGTAGGTTGCATGAGTTTATTTTTCAGATATTCGAATGCGTTTTGGCATTCTGTTGTCCATTCAAAAGTGACATTCTTTTTACATAATCTTGTTATGTGCCGTGAACAGTCAGCGAAGTTTTTTATAAAACGTCTATAATAATTGCAAAATGCAACAAAACGTCTAGCGCTGTCCGCATCATGTGGGACTGGGTAATTTTTTATTACTTCATATTTCTTGTCATATGGCAAAATTCCTTTATCTGTGCATTTATGTCCTAGGAAGGTCACTTCATGCATGAAAAATGAGCATTTTTCTGGATGTAGCTTAAGTTTATGTTTCCTGCAGAGTTGAAAAACGTCTGTTAGATTTTTTATCATATGTTTTTCGGAGCAACCAATAACTATTAAATCATCCATATAGAGGAATGCTTGAGAAGGTTCAAGTCCAGAGAATGCAATAGTCATCATTCTTTGAAATGAATTTGGCGCTATTTTTGAACCAAATGGTAGTCGCGTGAAACGATATGAGCCGTTGCTCGTTGAAAAAGATGTTATATTTCTTGAACTTTCTTCGAGTTCAATCTGATGAAAATCAGACATTAAGTCAAGGCATGAGAAATATTTTTGCTCGACCTAGTTGATCTAAAATATCGTCAATTCTAGGGAGTGGAAATTTATCTGATAGCAGTTTTTTTATTAATTTGACGATAGTCTATTACTAATCGCCATTTTTTTGTTTCTGAGCCTGGAAGGGCTTTCTTTGGGACAAGTAGCAGTGGGCTGTTGTATTCAGACACAGATGGTTCGACAATGTTGTCGGAAATCAGTTTCTCGACTTGTTTTTGTATTTCTTCTGTTTGGCTATGCGGGCTTCGATAATTTTTGATATAGACTGGGTCATCATTAGACATCGGATTTTAGGTAAAAACATATTTTTTATTGTGCGGCCAAAAAAATTTCTGATTGCATTCAAATTTGTTTCATGAAAAGTAGAATAATTTAAATCCTCATGCGTTTTGCATATTTGACATATTTGCATATCTTCGACCTAAAAGCATATTTGAGAATATGCTAACATATTTTAACCTATTTTGACCTATTTTGGAATATGTCATATGCTTTTACATATTTAGAGAAAAATATATGCTACCAAGTAGGCGTCTGCATATAAAAAATGCCTTTTATTCATGGTTAAAAACGAAAGTAACGAACAAAGCAAGTACGGTAAATGCTTCGTAGCGCACCGACCGAAAGAAAATAAGGTCCCAATTTTTTGTGTTCACCACGCGGGCGAGCAAATCCGTTTCGGTTAGGAACGCTCTGTGCAAAGGAACTTTTGGTTTGGACTTTGGAGTAGGTATGTTACACTCTGAAAGGAACGATAAAGCTTAGATAATGGAAAAGGAAGGACGAAAAAGAAGAATTGTATTTAAAATCACTTTATCGTGATTAACAAATCATTAAATTGCGAAATGCGAAAAGAAGAGGAGTAGTAGCAGTATTGCACCATAGTAAAATACCAATTAAGTTGAAAATCATTTCATAACTATTGCATTAGCACACTTTTTACCTTAGGCTCTCCATGGTAGTTTAATCAATAATTCCTTAAAAAATTGCTTTTAAATACCACAAGCAACTGCAAAGCTATGATTGTTATCTTACCGATCCGCGATACCATGGATGACTAATGGTGAAGAGGAAAATGATCGAGAAGAAAAAATACGAAGCGTCATCAGCTCCATTATTTTCGCTTGCAACTAAGTGTAGGAGTCTGCCAGATGCTAAGCAAAAACCAAAATTTCATAATATTTTTTGCTCGTATGTGAGCAACTGAACACACTCACAAAATTCGGTACTGCCTTTTGCGGTCACTTCTATTCGACTCCTACCGTACGAGAAAACGGAAGTACAATACAATTCAAACCATTTACCGTAAATGTGCTTTGAATAGTACGCTATGAGGCATTTATATAGCCTGCCTGTGTATAGTACCTTCTCGAGTTTAGTATTTATTGCATTCTAAACATAAGTACGGAATTTTTAGTGGTATTTTAAGAAGAGCATATTTTGACATATTTTAACCTATTTTAACATATTTTGACCTATTTCGAACCTATTTTAGCATATGCTTTTTACCTAAAAAAAGCATATTTTGGATATGATCATCTTAAAAAATTTTAAATATTTTTATTAGCCCAATGCCAAAATTTTGAATTTTTTAGACCAAAAACAAAAATAAACCTAAAATCCGATGTCTAGTCATCATCCTTTAACCTTAGCTTTTGTTTATAAAAGTTGTTTGTTGTAATTGATTCGGTTTCGAGTCCGAATACATCGACATATTCTGTACATAGTTCAGTTAATGTTTCTTTGAAACGAGGGGGAAAGTTTTTTGACAATGCTCTCATAACTTTTTCTTTTCTTTCTTTTGAATTAAATTGGAATATTTCGTAGTCGTGCAATGATTCCATTTGTACCTTGTCTAAGTTGACCATTACCGTTTTATTGGTTGTATTTAAAATTCGGACATTTGCACTTTTACTATTCGTTATCGTATTTGCGATAAAAATTCCATTTTGAATTTCTTGATTTGGAATTAGAATTTGATCATTGTTTGTGTTTACTGTTATTTCTCGGACAATTTCGGATCTCGCTGGTAAGATAATGGTATTTGTATCATTCACGTATGATATCGGTATTATAATTCCATGATCTAAATTATTTGGTCGAAGTATGAATCGATCTTGGACTGAGTTTATGTCAAGCATACCATTGTATTTTCTGAAGAAGTCCAGACCAAGAATGCCATCACCTGGTATAGAAAAATTTTGTGATACTAAATGAAAATTGTGTGGTATAATGTATTGGTCTGACTGAATTTCTACGAAGGCTAATTCTTTTGGAATTGGTCACACCTTCGCCTATTCCTGATATTTTTGCAATGGTGTTATAATCTATATTGAAAAATTGATCTGAGCTCTCTTTGAGAATTGAAATATCTGCACCTGAGTCGATGAGTAAAGTGAGAATTTTTCCTGTTTTTTCATTTGTTACTTTTATAAACACGCTAAGTTCTGGGTTGATCGTATAAACTTTATTTATTGTTGGCGAGTATCTAAAGGGTTTTGGGGGTTTCCCGAGTCACTTTGTGCAACTCTTACGTTGTTGTTTCTGTTACCATTATTATTATTATTTCTTTGATTGCCACGGTTTTGATTCCAATTGTTGGGATTACCGCTGTTGGCGTTGCCATAATAAGGGTTAGAGCCTCTATAATTTCCTGAGTAATTTCCTCGGCCGCTGTTGTTGTACTTATTGTTATTATTACCTTGGTAGTTACCATTATTTTGATAATAACCTCTTCCTTGGTAATTGCCTCTGTAATTGTTGCCTTTGCCTCTATTCTGGTGATAGAAGACAGTGCTTGGGCTTCCTGTAGTTTTTGTGCAGCAGTGTATATATTTTCCAATAGCATCATTTATTGTGCTAAAGTTTCCTGCTTCAAGTATTGTCTTTATTTTTCCATCCTTACAATTTTGGATCATAGCTGAGATTGCCTCTTTTGTGGCGAAGTTTTCAGCGTTATTAGCATCTAGACCATTGTCTATATATGTTGCTTCGAGTGATTTGCGAAGATTGTCTATTTCTGTGGTGTATTGCGATGCTGTCTTGCCTTTTTGTTGAACACTCAATAATTTGGCTTTTAAGACATCCACCGATTCACCTTTTACGACTTCTTTTAATTTCGCAATTATTCCATTTATAGTCGTTTCATTTTGCACTTTGTACAGTGTAGGACCAATTATTTTTGATTTGATCACATGTACTGCCATTGCTTCCTGTTCGCCTTTAGTAAGTTCGACTAGCTTTAAAGCGGTTACAAACCTTTCTAAGTGTAGCTTTCTTCCATCAAAGTCAGGTACAATTGAAGCTACCTCTTTGACGTACTGTCTGTCTTTTATTGTTTGGTTTTCCATATTGGTATTTTTCTGATCAGCAGGTTTTATTGCTAAATCTGAATTAGTTTCTACTGGTATACTGGCAGATTTTGCTGCTTCTGTTACTTCCTGCGGTATGCTGGACTTGTCGTCCATTAATACCGATCGGTCGAAAGTTGCTGGTGAGTTTAATATAGAGGGGCAGAATATTTGTAAGCTGTGCCTGTCTGATATATATAAAAGATTTTCTCTTAGACGCTTGATAACGTCTGAAGATTGTGTTAAATGTAAAGAGTTAAATCTAGCTCTATTATCATATATTATCGTGCGTATCTCATTATACTTATTAATCAGTATCTCAATGTGCTTGATTTTCGTCTCGTTCGAGATATATGCACTTTTATTGAGACTTTTAAACGATTTGTCAAATTGCTCTCTTTGCCGTTGGATGAATATCGCTATTTCTCTCCATTCCATGTGGATGGTAAATTAATTAATTTAAGCTTTTATTCATCGTCTGAGCTACTATCGTCTGAACTACTCTTAGTTAATTCCTCGACTCTATCATCAAAAATGGAGTGTAACCAAAGTGGTATACTTTTGTCGTGGATGTTTCTTTTGTATAAAATTTTTATTACTTTTTCTATTCTGACAACTATTGTTATATCAAATCTCTTATTATTTTCAATCCAGTCCAACATTTGGGCTATTTTAGGATTGGTTTCTCCATTTTGTAGGAGGTGTTTTAGGAAGTGGGCATATTTTTTTCAAATATTTTAACTCCCGTTTTTCCATATTTCCAGATTTTTTTTTTTTGAATATATTATATATTTTTTTTTGTTTTACATATTTCCTGCCTAGTTTTTTGTATGGTTTTCGGGCCACACGCTAATCGAACAACTTTAATATCGCTAAATTTTACATTAGTTTTTATATTATATAAAAAAAATATGCATCGTAGTGCAATATAAAAAAATTATGCAACGCAGTGCAATGGAAAAAATATGCGCTCTTGGAAGCGCTTTCGGTTCACCTATCCTTGGTCTTACTTGGTGCGTAAGACGGTGCCGGTGCTGGCTGCACAGGCTGTACCTCTATGGTGGGGCACCGGTGCTGGCTGCACAGGTGTACTCGCAATGGGGTGAGCACAATGGTCCCTCGCAGTCACTCGGACATGTCTTCTTCAGCTTGGGAATCTCAACTTTTTCTGGTGGAGGCAGTTTTTGTTTAGTTTTGGCAAGATTTTGAATTACAGAGTAGGTGGATGTGTGTGTGGCTGTGATTTGTTTTTTTCGTTCAGTTAGTAAATTTTTTATGTGTTCAACTTCGGCATGTAGTTTTACCGAGTTGTTCCAACTTAATTCATTGCTGCGGTTCAGCAGCTTCAGTATTTCAGCCTTTCTGGCTTTTAATCTTTTCACCACGCCACTACGTTTTGCACACATCACACTCTACTCACTGCGTTTCTTTGATAGCCATGTAGATGTGGTTAGTTAAGTTTGTTTGTCCTCCAGTGATCCAGGTCTGTTGTCTCCAGTGTCACGGTCGCCATGTAATATTTAATATTTTATTGATTGCAATATTTTATATTTTATTGATTTGGTTGGAGCAGCTGTCGTTGCCGCTCCAAGCTCTCAGAAGGTTCTTCCAATCAAAGCGATCAGTTCAGTTCGTTGTTCTTAGTTCAAGTTCTCATTTATTAATGTCACAAAATATATCTTAGGCTAAGCTGCTCTGCTCGGTGGCGAGGCAGCGGTCTTATGTATACATATATATGGATAAGCTGGCTGAAACAATTATGCTGACTTGTGCAGGAAGAAGAAATATCGAATTACAATTGCACTTAAAAACTTAACTTGTATTATTCTGCAACAAAGTTGTTACAGTGTGTACTCGCTATATGAACATACTACATGCTACTATCATCGAGTGGAATGTTTAATTTTTCTCTTCCTTTTAAATTTTTACGTGGGTTTGCCGAAGACTATAATAAAATCTTGTTAAACTGTAAGCACGAACTCATACTACTCATGGCGAAGAACATGAGTAAGGTGTATGAGCAAAAAATTGATAATATTGAATATAAAATAAGCATATTGAATATAACATGGCTTTCATGTCGGATTGAAAATTTTTTTCAAATGACTTAACAAATTTGAAGGTACACTTGAACTCAGAATCGTACCCCTATGATGATGTAAATATAAGATTTGATCGCTCTCGAATCGCTACATTATATGATATGTATGCAAAATTCCAACAAAGCTATTATATGAGAGAACCTCAACCGCTGTTATCACCAAAATCATTTTTGGAGAAAGCTCCTATAGTTGTTATTGTCCTTTCGTATAAAAATGAAGCAGTTAAGACTGGAGCAATTGATGTGAGACTGTCTATAAATTTATCCAGTCCAAGCGCTGCTTCCACAGAAGCTTATTGTCTGCTAATACATGACCGCTTAGTGGAATATTCACCGTTGAGTGGATTAGTTCAACGCATTATTTAGAAGCAGTAACATCAAAGGCGGACTACAATAAAAATCTGATAAAAAATGGATGGGGATGTAGTTTCTGTTGATATACAAGGATTCTACGGCAACAAACATCAATATTTATTAAAAGAAATTGCTGTCGTATTTAAAAATAACCCCCACCTGGATAAACATTACGTTATTCTGCCCCCACTGCCATGGACTTTGTTGGAATGATGGAACCTCGAATTTCGAAATGAAATTCAGAATTAACCTGAAGACTTTAAGTCTCAACTGAACTCAATATTGATGAAATTCAAAATTGCAATAAAGTTTTTGTAGTCCAAGTAGAAGATTATATAGAAATTGAAATTATATAGAAATTGGACACACACACACACACAGATTCTAAGTTCCAAAATTTCTAACTCTCAACAAGTGGTTGTATTCCAGTCATTGCGAAAATGCATTTTAATTCCTCTTTTACGTTTGAAGAGTAAAGTAGATCACCATGACAATGGGTGGAGCCGTCTCAAAATTTGCAAGTATTGCCAAATCAATTATTCAACTGATTGATGAATTCGATGCAGAATCCAAGAATATACTGTTTGATGAGCATAGACAATTTATGGAAGAGGCTCGTGAATATTTTCTACTTCACGATAACTCAAAGATTGTAAAAGACGATGATTGCGGTGAACATTTATCATCATGCTGCTGGGTATCAAATAATCTATCAACATGTGTAACGGACACATGTGCGTGTCACTTCTATATCTGGCGGAAAAATAAGGTCATGAATCTTATCTTAAATTATCGTAAGCTAGCTGATAGACTGCTTACAAACAGAATGAATAAATAAAAAACCATTTACTACAATTTGTCTTTGATTTTAGTTATTTACCCATGGAAAATTTTTATAGAAATCGAATCTCCACATGGATACCCGCACATACGCACACACACAGATCTCGAGCCTAGAAATTTAGCTCAACATCAAATTGTTTACAACTTTGTTACTCTTTACGTATCCACAAGAATCCCCGCCTCCGACCCCCCTCCTCTCTTCACTGACCACTCTGAGTCCAGAAATTCAAATTTTCCTAATATAAACATCCGATTACCAAAATCAGATAAATTCTAAGTGCCATTTCAACCACACTCTCGCAAACTCTTGTTAGAGACAGAGGATCAAATTTAGATGACACCGCAAGACCTCCACAGTTCACACACACACACACACTTTCAGCATGCGTATCCACAAGAATCCCAACCTCCAACCCCTCCTCTCTTCAATGACCATGCATGTGATTGCGTAGACAAACAATGGTATTATCAAAATGGTAACCGCCAAAATTTAAAAATAACGGCTAAAATTTAAAAATAACAGCTAAAATTTAAAAATAACGGCTAAAAATTAGTGTGACCACAGTACGAGATGGTGAAAATACCCCAGACAGTGTGCACAGACTGGGCAGTGGACAGGAGGCAGAAAATAGCGGGAAAAATAGCGGTTTAAATTTAAAAATAACGGCAAAAATTTAAAAATAACGGCTATAATTTAGTGTAACCAGACTGCGATAAAATAAAAATACCAAAACACTGTTATCAGGTTTTCAAAAAATAGTGCGACCAGACTTCGTTAGGATAAAATACCAAAAATTAGTGTGACCAGTTTTCGCGGTGAGTTAGAACAAACATTCCCCTACTACTTACTTATAAGATAGCTACCAGGAGGGCAAAACGCACCTCCTGGACTCATTACTGTACTCCCAACTTGGCGGTACAACTGCTCGCAGATGTGTAAACAGAGGCACTCCGCAAGGAGGTGTTCTCTCTCCGCTTCTGTGGGTTGTAGCAGTTAACCAACTGCTGCGGCAAATGGAGGCAGAGGGACACGAGGTGGTGGCTTACGCGGATGATATTGCCATCTTCAAATGTGGAACGTTTCCTCAAACGCTGTGCGACCTCATGCAGACCGCACTGACAACACTTGCTCAGTGACAAAATCTTGTTGCTTGGGCATAAACCCGGCTAAGACGGAACTAGTGCTTTTCACCCGAAAGTACAAAATTCCTGATCGTATCCCTCCTAAGATCAACGGAGTAAGCCTCGTATTTGGTGACAATGTCAAATACTTGGGTGTCATTCTGCATAAGAAACTGCTCTGCCATGACAACATAAATGAACGTATAAAAAAGGCAACCATTGCTCTTTTTTCTTATAAAAAGGACATTGGCCATAGATGGGGTTTTTCCCGGTCCATTGTACATTGGCTTTACACAGCCGTAATACGCCACATACTGCTCTACGGAGCTCTAGTATGGTGGCCAGCACTCGGGAAACAATCAGCCCTGAACAATCTGCAGTACAAAGAAGTGCGAAAATTTGTATTAGCGGCGCTCTCCGAACGACACCAGCGGAAGCGCTAAATACTATTCTTCACCTTCTACCACTAGACCTCGTAGCCAAGCAAATGGCTACACAGCCTTAAGACTACGAGAATCCGATACCTGGAACTGGGGCAATTCGGGACACGCTACCTTACTCGAAGACCAAACGGATTACTGTATACCACAAACGACGTTCGACAAATCTTACGACGACCGAAACGATTGGGACAACCTGCCCCACAGCAGAGCTAACGCCATTAACATCCTGACCACTGTAGTGTGTACCAAGCAGAGGTGGTAGCCATCCAGGAAGCTGCCACGTACCTTAGCACACTCACGGTCAAGGACGGAAATGTATTCATATACTCTGACAGCCAAACAATGCTAAAACACTAAATGTCGATTATCTCTCAACGAGATCGCACGACATTTTAGTATACACCTTATATGGGTACCTGGACACCGCAACATAGAAGGTTACGAGTCTGCGGACAAACTGGCTAGAATAGGAACCACCATCGAGCTCCTTTCAGAGAGGAGCACGATAGGGCGAGGCTTACGTGGCAAACATTCGATCAAAAACGTACTAACACACTTTTACGTCACAGAAGGGATCACGTGTGACTTCTGGTGGGGACCCTTACGGGTCACTGTCTTATTGGCAGACACGCAGTACGCCAAGCCTCCCTTAAAGCACTTGACTCTCATACAAACAATGCTAAAACACGTACTAAATGTCGATTATCTCTCAACGAGATCGCACGACATTTTAGTATACACCTTATATGGGTACCTAGACACCGCAACTGAACTCAATATTGATGAAATTCAAAATTGCAATAAAGTTTTTGTATTCCAAGTAGAAGATTATATAGAAATTGGATTCTCACTTACACATACACACAAATTTACATTATCTTTTTCCTAAGTCCCCCTACTCGGATCGCATCATAAATCGACCCGGCTAGTAGCTTGGAAACTTCATTAAAGCGCCTCCAAGGCTCTGGGAGGGAAAAGAGCAGAACAGTCAAGGAACCGACGAAACACCAACCCCTCCGCGTCAGCGGTGCTCATCACAACGGGGCACTGGTGACCGAGTAGGGGCGGTATAACCCCCAACGCCAACAACGCCGAGGAAACCTCTGGCCATCGAGGGATTCCCTATTAGAGTCTTGTGGCAGGCAGGGCGAAACCATGGCGGCCCAAAACCCTACTTCGGAACCCACTGGTATAGCGGAGGATCACTTGTCCGCTACTCCAGGTAAAGCTACAAGTGCTGATGATGCCAGACGCGCGGAAGCGGAGCTGTTAGCCAGCTTCCAAACGCGTACGAAAATCGCAAGGTCGGCACCGGGAGCAGAGCCAGCCACTGCACCCCCAATCTTGTCGGAGAATGTTTTTCAGTTCCTGGCGACTGAAAATACTGATGCAATGGAAACCCCAAAGAGAAGCAGGGACACCCCAAGCCCAGGCAGCCCGCAAAAGGCTAAGTCAAAAAAGCTGAGGGTCCGAAAAAGCACCATAGACCTGTCCGACGAGTTGGGACTGCTAATCGATGAGCTGATCCAAACATTCGCTGATAAAAGGCCAAAAGCAGTACGCCACATTACCCAAGCGAACAGAGATGCATTTGCCCAAATGAAAGAGCTGCATACGGAGATAAGCGCTTATGGCAAAAAGCCAAGAAAACGCATCTGACTGAAAAAGGAACCTGGGAAATGGCCTCAGTACGTCAACTCAGACTTCGCCACAGGCGCCACCAGTGTTACTACCAATAGCGACTACGCAATCTACGCGGAAAGTCAGCAATAAGAGCACTAGCAGTTAAACTCAGAGAGGGACAAAACCATGTGCCACTCAAACGACTCCAGTGCAGCACGGACAGCGCAGACCCAAAGCAGCAAACACAAGTAGAAGGCAGAGGCACCAACAGGCACAAGAAGCCACCGTGACACAAGCAGGTAAAGAGTTATCGCCCTTACCCCTAGAGCCAGTACAGCAGCCAGTTCAGCAGGTTTGTAAACAGGCGGCGGCGGAGGTGCGGGTCTCAAGCTGGCAGAAGACCAAACCCAGGTCGAGGAAACCCCCAGAGAAAGGCAATAGACCAGATGCGCTCCTTGTAAAATGCAAGGACCCAGCCTCATATGCGGAAGTTCTCAAGGCAGTTAAGTCAGACCAAGCGCTCCAGGCTTACAGGGATAAGGTATGCGGAATAAGACGTACAGCTGGCGGAGAACTACTCATGCAAATGAGCAAATCAGGCGATGAAGCAACCGCAATGTTATGCAAGGCAGTGGAAGAAGCCATGGGAGAAAAAGCGACAGTGAAGGCAATCTCTGATAAAGTCTCCATCGAGGTGAGGGACATATCGGAATGGACCACTAGCGAAGAAGTGCTAGAGGCAGTCTTTGCCAATATTGAGGGAGATATTCCGGTAGAAGCAGTTCCCAAGTTACGCAAGGCATACAGAGGTACCCAGACGGCCAGTATGCTCCTCTCCAAAGAGGTAGCAGATAAACTGCTAGCAAAGGCGAAAATACGCATAGGATGGGCAGTATGCAGAGTGCGACAAAAAATCATCCCAAGAAGATGCTTTAAGTGCTTAGATTTTGGACACATAGCGTCTAGGTGCAGAAGCGCACATGATGCGTCAAAGCAATGCTTCAACTGCGGAGGCACAAACCATGCCTCAAAAAGCTGCACCAATAAACCTGCGTACATCCTCTGTGTGAGAAACGGGGCAAAGAACATTGGGCACAACACCCTCAACTGGGCTTGCCCGATGTACCAGAAGGCAGTGAGAAGCGACCGTTCAAATTAAGTTTCTCCAACTTAATCTGAACCACTGCAGAGCGGCCCAAGACCTTGTCACTCAAACGGTGCGAGTCAAAGGAATAGACGTGGCACTTATATGCGAGCCATACCAAGCCATGCCAGACAGCGTTTGGATCCAAAACCAAACGTATGGAGCAGCGATTTGGAGCTGCGGAAGAACACCTCTGCAGCTCAGCGAGCGCAAAACAGCAGTAGGATATGTTAGAGCCAGGTGCGGAGACATATACTGGTATAGCTGTTACATAGCCCCCAGCATCCAGCTCGATGAGTTCGAGCGAATCGTTGATGAGATCGCGACTGATTCGCGCAGCCATGCGCCGACCGTCATAGCTGGCGACTTCAACGCATGGGCGGTAGATTGGGGAAGCAGCAGGACAAACGCCCGAGGAACTATCCTACTGGATGCTTTCGCGTCTCTCAACGTAGTACTGCTAAACACTGGAGCGAAACAGACCTACTCAAAGGCAGGACGGGGATCATTAATAGATCTCACAT
The DNA here is from genome assembly GCA_018904235.1 of Lordiphosa stackelbergi. NCBI lineage: Eukaryota > Metazoa > Arthropoda > Insecta > Diptera > Drosophilidae > Lordiphosa > Lordiphosa stackelbergi. The sequence goes on from JAEIFU010000131.1 coordinate 29,589, forward strand.
TCGCCAGCCCGTGCCTAGCGAGGAATATGACATGGGAGGTCTCCGACGACTATACCCATAGCGACCACCAGGCTATAGTGAGCAACATCGGATCCCAGCGAAGGCATTACATCAAGCATCCAGTGCACACCGGATGGTGCGATAAGTCCATTGATACAGCATCACTGCTGGCAATGATGGACGGCTCCCAAATCGAAGGAACTGCAGAACAGCGCGCAATCTGCCTGGCTCAGGCAATGGAGAGAGCTTGCGACGCAGCAATGGCACGCAAGAAGAGAGGCGGAAACAAAAACAAACCCGTACATTGGTGGAGCCAAGATATCGAGCAATCTCGCATGGACTGCCACAGCTCGAGAAGACGGTATCAACGGGCGATGAAGCGATGCTGGAGAAGACCATTGGACCTACAGGCCAAGCCCCAGGCTGAAACATTGCTTGCCTCTTTTCAAGCACACCGCGCCGCGCTAAAAAAAGCCATTAAGCGCAGTAAAGCAAACTGTTGGAAACAGCTCTGCGACGAGGCCGAGGACCAGCCTTTCGATCAGGCTTACAAGGTGGTAATGGGAAAGCTTGCGAGACGGCCCACACCCACGTGCCCAACGCAACTAGGAACTATCGTCGAAACCCTGTTTCCGCTCCAGCCGGAAATTCAAGCGACGACATGGACAGACATGGATGAGGAACCTGAACATACCACGGATGCAGATGAGGTACGTACGGCCCTATCACGCGTAAGTGCAGATAAGGCTCCGGGACCAGATGGGATCCCAACCAGAGCCATAAAAATTATCGTCGAAGCCTATCCAGAAATATTCGCAGACCTATTCAACTGTTGCATCCGCGAACGTGTTTTCCCACCGAGATGGAAGCTCCAAAGATTGGTTCTACTCCCAAAAGGCGACAAGAACGCAGAGGATCCCACGGCATACAGACCATTATGCATGCTGGACACAATCAGCAAACTCTTCGAGAGAATAATTTGCAATCGCCTTGAGAACGAACTCTTGACCAGGCACGGCCTCTCAGACTATCAGTTCGGCTTCAGAAAGGGACGTAGCACGATTGATGCCATTTCGACTGTAGTGAAGATAGCTCGTGATGCCACCGCTGGGAAAAGATGGCAAGGAGGGACAAAAAGTACTGCCTAGTCACGACGTTAGACGTCAGAAATGCCTTTAACTCTGCTAACTGGACCAAGATCCTTCAAGCACTTGTAAGGCTCCGCATACCCAAATACCTGGTGCAGCTGGTGGCCACTTATTTTGCAAACCGAACACTGCTGTATGATACGTCGGAAGGGCGGAAGACACATCGGGTCACAGGCGGCGTTCCACAGGGCTCGGTTATAGGGCCGATATGTACGACGGAGTTCTCCGTCTAAACACGCCGGCAGGAGTGAAAATCATAGGTTTCGCAGACGACATCGCCATCACGGCAGTGGCTAAAAATCTAAGTGACGTAGAGGCTAAAACCACTGAGACTGTGGTACAAGTCACTGAATGGCTCGACGCAAATGGGCTAAGCTTGGCTCCCCACAAAACCGAGTCTGTCCTCATAAGCAGTAGGAAACGCGTAGAAACTGCCAGTGTGAGAGTCGGAGAGCAACTGATAAGATCGACGGAGGCCATAAAGTACTTGGGTGTAATGTTAGACCACAGACTCAGCTTTAAAAGCCACTTAGAGTACGTAGAAGAGAAGGCAGTTAAAGCCATTAATGCATTAACCGGCATAATGGCGAACAGATGGCTGATCTGCAATGTGGTCAGGTCAATCATACTATATGCATCGCCAATATGGGCCCCTGCGATGGCGGTCCCTTCTTACAGCCGTGGATGTAAAGGCGCGTACAGAAGATGTGCCCTCCGAGTGATAAGTGGTTTCCGAACAGTGTCAGAGAACGCAGCACTAGTTCTCGCTGGAATGGCCCCTCTCGACCTACTAGCGACAGAAAGTAGAAGCCCTCCTACAGATGAGTCGCGACGGGAAACTACAATGACACAGTGGCAAACGAGGTGGATGTCTACAACCAACGGCAGCTGGACAAGGAGACTGATAGCGGACATTCGGCCGTGGGTGGGTAGAAAACACGGACAAACCGACTTCTATTTGACGCAGCTACTAACGGGACATGGATGCTTTAAATCCTATCTTTATAGGTTTAAGCACGAGACGGATCCGTTTTGCACACACTGTGCGCGGTCCATAGAAGACGCAGAGCATGTCTTTTTTTGTCTGTCCGAGATTTTCTGCAGAACGGGAAGAGTTAAGTATAGGCATTGGGAGACCATTCACAGTCGTTGACTTGATGGATATCCTTCTTAGCTCGCAAAACAACTGGAATGCAATTTGCACCATGGACGCAGAAATCATCAAGACCTTGCGTCGCGCTGAAAGACAGCGCAATTTAAATACAAATCCTAGATATGGATCTAGTTGAGGCTTTCATGCCATCTCCCTCTTGTGAAGTAATACTTAGCGGTGGTACCGCGAGAGGAAATCGGAGAATAGGGGTGGTTTTAGTGGGTGATTAACTCCAAGTCCCACACTTTGAGGCTTTCAATGCTTTCCCCTATAAAAAAAAAAAAAAAAATTAAAAAACACACAACACACACACACACACACACACACACACAGATTCTAAGTTCCAAAAAGTTTCTAACTCTCAACAAGTGGTTGTATTCCAGTCATTGCGAAAATGCTTTTTTTTTTTTTTTTGTTTTTTGAGTAGTTAAGTAAACAACCTTATTTATGGGGGGGGTCTTTTAAAAATTTTAAATTATTGCCAAATCAATTATTCAACTGATTGATGAATTCGAAGCAGAATTCAAGAATATACTTTTTGGTGGGCATAAAAAATTTTGGGAAGAGGCTCGTGAATATTTTATACTTCACGAAAACTCAAAGATTGTAAAAACCTATGATTGCGGTGAACATTTATCATCATGCTGCTGGGTATCAAATAATCTATCAACATGTGAAACGGAACATGTGCATGTCACTTCTATATCTGGAGGAAAAACGAGAAAGGCAAAGCTAACTTCGTCTGTAACGAAGTTTTTATACACTTGAAATAGCTTGTCTCAACGGTTAGCGACTTCGACCAAACTTCGCAGATCAGCTTAAAAACATTACATATTACCCATGACCGTGTTTGAGAGCAGTAATATTGAGAACAAAACAGTTTTTCTTACTAAAATCCATTTTCCGAACGAAAATTTGTATGGCAGCTACAAGAAGTAGTCATCCGATCCGGTCGGTTCCGACATATTAGCAGCGTGCAGTAAAAAGAAGACTCTGTGCAAAGTTTCAGCTCGATAGCTCCAAAACTGAGGGACTAGTTCGCGTAGAAACAGACAGACGGACAGACGGACGGACAAAGCTTAATCGACTCAGCTCGTCATGCTGATCAAGAATATATATACTTTATGTGGTCGGAGATGATTCCTTCTATGCGTTGCACACTTCTGGGCAAAAATATAATACACTTTTCAAGTGTATAATAAGGTCATGAATCTTATCTTAAATTATCGTAAGCTAGCTGATAGACTGCTTACAAAATGAATGAATTGAATGAGCCTACAATTTGTCTTTGATTTTAGTTATTTACTCATAGAAAATGTTTATAGAAATCGAATCTCCACATGGATACCCGCACATACGCACACACACTGATCTTGAGCCTAGAAATTTAGCTCAACATCAAATTGTTTACTACTTTGCTACTCTTTACGTATCCACAAGAATCCCCGCCTCCGACCCCCCTCCTCTCTTCACTGACCACTCTGAGTCCAGAAATTCAAATTTTCCTAATATAAACCCTTCGATTACCAAAATCAGATAAATTCTAAGTGCCATTTCAACCACACTCTCGCAAACTCTTGTTAGAGACAGAGGATCAAATTTAGATGACACCGCAAGACCTCCACAGTTCACACACACACACACTTTCAGCATGCGTATCCACAAGAATCCCCACCTCCAACCCCCTCCTCTCTTCACTGACCATGCATGTAATTGCGTAGACAAACAATGGTATTATCAAAATGGTAACCGCCAAAATGTAAAAATAACGGCTAAAATTTAAAAATAACAGTTAAAATTTAAAAATAACGGCTATAAATTAGTGTGACCAGACTGTGATAAAATAAAAATACCAAAACACTGTTATCAGGTTTTCAAAAAATAGTGCGACCAGACTTCGTTAGGATAAAATACCAAAAATTAGTGTGACCAGTTTTCGCGGTGAGTTAGAACATACATTCCCCTACTACTTACTTATAAGATAGCTACCAGGAGGGCAAAACGCACCTCCTGGACTCACTACTGTACTCCCAACTTGGCGGTACAACTGCTCGGAGATGTGTAAACAGAGGCACTCCGCAAGGAGGTGTTCTCTCTCCGCTTCTGTGGGTTGTAACAGTTAACCAACTGCTGCGGCTAATGGAGGCAGAGGGACACGAGGTGGTGGCTTACGCGGATGATATTGCCATCTTCAAATGTGGAATGTTTCCTCAAACGCTGTGAGACCTCATGCAGACCGCACTGACAACACTTGCTCAGTGACAAAATCTTGTTGCTTTGGTGCACCGAGCACCGAGTGCTTTTCACACGAAAGTACAAAATTCCTGATCTTATCCCGCCTAAGATCAACGGAGGAAGCCTCGTATTTGGTGACAATGCCAAATACTTGGGTGTCATTCTGCATAAGAAACTGCTCTGCAATGACAACATAAATGAACGTATAAAAAGGCCATTGGCCGTAGATGGGGTTTTTCCCCGTCCATTGTACATTGGCTTTACACAGCCGTAATACGCCACATACTGCTCTACGGAGCTCTAGTATGGTGGCCAGCACTCGGGAAACAATCAGCCCAGAACAATCTGCACAAAGTACAAAGAAGTGCGGAAATTTGTATTAGCGGCGCTCTCCGAACGACACCAACGGAAGCGCTAAATACTATTCTTCACCTTCTACCACTAGACCTCGAAGCTAAGCAAATGTCTACACAGCCTTAAGTCTACGAGAATCCGATACCTGGAACTGGGGCAATTCGGGACACGCTACCTTACTCGAAGACCAAACGGATTACTGTATACCACGAACAACGTTCGACAAATCTTACGACGTCTATATCCCAAGCTTAAACGATTGGGACAACCTGCCCCACAGCAGAGCTAACGCCATTAACATCCTGACCACTGTAGTGTGTACCAAGCAGAGGTGGTAGCCATCCAGGAAGCTGCCACGTACCTTAGCACACTCACGGTCAAGCAAGGAAATGTATTCATATACTCTTGTGTGTGCGTGTGCGAAGAGGTTGCATGTGAAGTGAGGCTCCCGCTTATCTGGAAAATGGAGACACTTTCAAGCTTTATTTTTGAGCCCGGTGTTCTGCATACCCAGGAGGGTCCATCGGTGAGAGCAATTTTAAGATTGTGGACGTATTGTGTACATCAGTAGGCACATCAGCTGTTCTCTTCGGACTTTATCCGTCTAGTGTTGGAAAACATCTAAAGCGCATCGTAGAGTTGCAAGGTTTCTCAAACCGAGCTTTAAAGCACAAGGCTGCCAGATTGCCGAACTAGAAAGCTGTTTCCTTGTTTGGCGCGGGAATTTGAATTGAAAAACCAACAAACTGAAAATGCCGGTATCTAGGTCTCCAGCACACGATAATACATCAACGCCATCCAAACGACCGCGATCTGACGCAGCATCATATGGAGAAGATCCTAATAATGAAAATGGACCGCTGAGTGGTCTTGTGAAAGGGGGTTGTCCAGGTTCATCCATTATTCCCCCACATAAGTAAGGCAGGGTTTTTCAATTTGTCATTTTTATTAATAAGAGAGACATAATAATAATACCGGCGAGCCGCAGGCAAACGCCGTCTTGCTTGGTCTTAAGCAAAAAAGGTTCTGATCTTTTATGTGTATAAGCTGGCTGGCAGCAGGTCTTTTCTTAAGCATATAAATGTATATATGTATATATGTACGGGTGACAATGTATCATAATTGCTGAGTAATTATATTTCAATAAGCGAGCAGTGGGTTCATGCATATACAGTCAGCAGTATACAAGCGTTGGCTGACTGGTGTTCAAAAGGAGTGTCAGGTTACATTAGCACTTGAAATGAGTGCATTGGTTTATATATGCTTACGTATGCAACTAAATGCTACATATTTGTATGGAAATGTATTATATGCATAAACTCACTACACCTCCTCTTTTAAAAAAAATAACGTAACTTTCAAGTGTAGTTATTTAATTTAATTTAATTTTTTTTTTTTTTAATAATGTTTTTTAGTTGCTATATATGAAATTGGAAATTAAATTTATCTTTATCTTTTGGTTAAAAGTTTCAATATGTGGTTTGAATTCGAATTTGATAATTTGAAGTTGAATTTTGATTTGAATGTGAGTTGGAATTTGAATGCGAATGGTTGATCAGGCCATCACTTTCATTTGGGTAATATTAATTTCAGCTTAAATTTGTTCTATTTTCTGGTTAGGCATTGAAAATTTTTAACCTATCTTTATGTACTACCTGGGGTTTTTTCTTTCCTAATCTAATGGTAATATTATCATTAAATCCTGTGTTTTCTACTGTAAATGGACCAAGATAGTTTTTGTCTAATTTGTGTCCAGTTTCGTTTCTGAGCAAAACTAAATCTCCTATTTCTAATTCAAAATTATTTGTAGTTTTATCGTAAAGCGTTTTTCGCTTGCCTTTTTCCTTATCCAACATAGCTCTAGCTCTTTTATAAGCTAATTCTAATCTATATTTACTTTCCTTAGCATAATCGTCTACATTATAAAGTGGATCTATTTTATCCAATTTATTAAAATTAACTGTTTTGGCGTTCTTCCAAAAACAAGTTCGTAAGGACAATAACCGTGTGTTACTGATGGTGTTGTGTTAAAACAATATGTGAAATAATTCAACCATATATCCAAATCAGTTTTATCAATCGAAATATATGAGCGTATGTACTCATTAAATGTTCGATGACTACGTTCAACGGTACCTAATGTTTGATGGTGGTATGCTGTTGAATGTATTTTGTTTATCTTCATATATTTACACAAATCTGTTATAATTGAATTTTTATATTCAGTACCCATGTCCGTTATGATTGTGTTCATAGGACCATATTTGGGAATGAAAGATTCAAATATTGCCTTTGCAACTGTGTTAGCATTTTTATTAGATATTGGTATTGCGACTAAGTATTTTGTTAGATCGCATATTATAGTAACTGCGTACTCATTGCCATTCTCAGTTTTGGGAAGTGGACCAATGGTATCGATCAGAACTGTATCGAATGCTGTTGAAGGTGTTTGTGTTACGGTCATTGGTGTTTTAGTATGTGTTATAGTTTTAGCTTGTTGACATTTGTCACAAGTCTTGACATACTGTTTTATCGTTTTAGTCATTAGAGGCCAATAGAAATGTCTTCTAATTTTAGACAGGGTTCGCGAAATCCCTGAATGTCCTCCTTCAATAGGATCGTCATGGTATTTTGACAGGATTGCTTTTATTTGAGCTAGATTATTTTTGTCTATAATGTTCACCTTTTGTAGCATGCTTATACTGACCTTATTTAAGGTTCTATTTCCCATTTCTTTAAATTTATTTAGTGAAACAATTCCGAAAATTTGTTCACAGGGTGACATTTGAAATTTTGTTATGCCTTGTATTCCGGCTTCTGAATTAAGCCTTTGGAAGAACTGACCTAAGTCAAAGTCTCCATTAGAATGTAGGTTGGTAACACTAAAGCGAGAAACAACTTGTTTTCCTCGTTTAAACAAGCATTTGCACTTGTCGAGTTTTAGTTTCGTTAGCTTTTTGACACTTTGGTTATTTAATGTGTCATAGACATTGGGCTTTACAAATTCTTTTTCTTTCTGATGCTCATGCAATTTATTAGCAGTGCTACTTGTAGCTGAACTGCATTGGGTACCTGCGCAGGTATTTTCCTGTCTGGTTGCGGATCTTGTAGATACCTTCAACACTTGTCTATTCATGTTTTTTAGTTCTCTGATTGTTATTCTTGATAGGGCGTCTGCGATATGGTTGTCTTTCCCCTTGAGGTATTCAACAGTGAAGTCATATTCTTCCAGGTCTAGTCTCATTCGAGTTAATTTGGAGCTTGGATTTTTCATGGAAAACAGGTACGTTAGCGGCCTGTGATCGGTTTTAACTAGGAAATGCTTGCCATATACATATGGTCTGAAGTGTTTAATTGCCCAGTGGATAGCAGCTAATTCCTGCTCCGTTGTGGATTTATTACTTTCGCCCTGTGTAAATGCTCTTGACGCATAAGCAATTGGTACTGCACCACAAGCGTGCTTACTGGCATCTGTGATGATGCAAAATTCTTTAGAAAAATCGGGATATTGCAATAATGTTGGCTTCATTAAAGCTTCTTTAAGGTACTCGAATGCGTTATTGCATTCAGAAGTCCATTTAAATTGAACGTTCTTTTTGCACATAACCAGGTGTGGCGTGAATATTCTGCGAAATTATTTATAAAACGTCTATAGTAATTACAGAAGGCTACGAATCTTCGTGCACTATCTGCATCTGTTGGGACTGGGTAATTTTTGATTACATCGAATTTTTGTTATCCGGTAGGATGCCTTTGTCGGCACATTTGTGACCGAGATATGTAACCTCATGCATAAAGAATGAACATTTCTCTGGATGTAATTTTAAATTAAATTTGCGACAAAGTTGGAAAACATTTGTCAGATTTTTTGAACATGTGTTGTTCTGAACATCCGATGACTACGAGGTCATCCATATAAAGAAATGCTTGCGATGGTTCTAGACCGGAAAATGCAAGTGTCATCATACGCATAAATGAATTTGGGGCTACCTTTAGTCCATAGGGTAATCGCGTGTAACGATAAGAGCCAGTGCTCGTTGAAAATGACGTTAAATTTCTTGATTTCTCATCTAATTCGATCTGGTGAAATCCAGACATGAGATCGAGACATGAAAATATTTAGCTCGACCTAGCTGATCAAGAATATCTTCTATTCTTGGGAGTGGAAATTTATCAGCAAGTAGTTTTTTATTTATTTGGCGGTAATCTACTACTAAACGCCATCTTTTTTCCGTTGAATTTGGATGTGATTTCTTGGAAACCAAGAGAAGTGGGCTGTTGTATTCTGATGTGGATGGTTCGACTATACCATCTCTAATTAATTTCTCGACCTGCTTATCTATTTCAGGTTTTTCGGAGTATGCATTTCGGTAGTTTTTTATATATACTGGTGTTTTATCACTTATTCTGAGTTTTTGCCTATAAAAGTTGTTAGCTGATATGGGCTCTGATTCGAGACCGAAGATATCGGAGAATTTTGTACATAATGCTGTTAATTTTGTCTTGAAAGGTGCTGGGAAGTTTAATTTTGATAGAATTTCTTTTGCTCTGGAGTCTTCACCTGGTGGTGATGAATGTATTTGATAATCATTCAATGACTCAAATTGTATATTATCGATTTTGATTTCTGCGATTGTAGCCGTTGTATTTAAAATTCGAAGAATTGCACAGTCTGTGTTGACTAAAGTGCTGGCTATTATTACTCCAGGTATTGGTTCCTGATTAGTCCAAGACTGATTTTTCGGACGATGACAATTTAACTTGTCGAATTACTTCTGATCTGGACGGTAGTATTAACGTATCATCGTTAATATTTTGTTTTATTGGTGTCCTAATCTGTATGTTATTATTTATAGGCCTGATGACTAACTCTTCGTAATCGTTGAGGTAGTCTATCATACAGTTGTATTTAGAAATGAAATCAAGGCCAATTATACCGTCACCGGGTATTGGAAAGTCTTCTGGTACCACATGGAAATTGTGTGGTAATATATAATTGTCAATTTGCAGATCCAAATCTGCTAGACCTAAAGATCGAGTTGAACCTTCTCCAACTCCTGAAATGTTGACTATTATTTCTGGGTTCAAATTATTGTACGTGTGTGAGTAGTTTTTAATTATTGAAGTGTCTGCACCAGTGTCTAGAATTTTTCAGATTAAGATTGAATGTGTATATTTTTACTGTTGCTGTTGTGCGTTGTTGCTCAGGGGGCTTGGCAGTTTTCCGAATTTGTTATTCGTATATTTCTATTATTGTTGTTATTACTGTTCCGGTTATTTTGGTTATTCTGGCCTCCCCTATAATTATTATTATAGGCGCCTCTACCACGATTGTTACATCTGTTATTATAACCATTATATTGGTTATTCTGACGATCGCCTTGGTTACCTTGGTAGCCACGTCCTCTATTGCCATTATTGTTATAGGGACCGCGTCCATTCTGGCCGCGATTTCCTCTGTTGGCGTAATATAAAACGGTGTCTGTTTTACCTGTTGCTTCTGTGCAACTATTAACAAACTTTGATACCGCATCATTCATAGTTGTGAATGTGCCTGCTTGCATGATAAGTTTAACCTTATCAATGCTGCAATTCATTGACATAGCCTTTACCGCTTGTTGAACGCTGTATTTTGATGCTAGTTCTGGAGTTAATCCGTCGTTGATGTATGCTCCTTCCAAAGCCTTTACTAACTGTTCAACTTCTTTGGTATATATATTAGCAGTTTTGTTTTTCTGTTGTAGATTTAGAAGTCTGGCTGAAATTACTTCAACCGAATCTCCTTTAATTGTTGCCCTGAGTTTTGCAATTATATCTTGTATTGAATTTTCAGTACTAATGAGATTGCGGGCGTGTCCTTTTAGTTTGGTCTTTATGACCGAGACAGCTATTAACTCATGCGTCTGTTTAATAGAGTCCACTAATGTGAGAGCATCTATAAAACTTTGTAAGTTTTCGGCCTTACCATCAAAGTCGGGTATTAGGCTCGAGGCTGTTTTTATAAAGTCTACTGCTGATGCCATGTTTGTATTTGTTGTTTGTATTTCTAATTGACGTTCGTTAGTATTTGCCTCATTACAGGTTTGAGGGCGTTCCTCTTCATCAGTCGATAAATCAGGATCGAATTTCGCCGCTTCTGGGTCAAAAATCGCTTTTTCGTCCATTGACGATGGGATATAAATGTGCAAATTATGCAAGTTTGAGATTTTTAATAATCTCTTACGGGCTCCTTCGAAAACTGTTCTTGCTTGCGGCAAGTGGATATCTGTTAATCGTAAATTATTAGAAGTGTATAGTTCTCCTATAGCGTTATAGTGATTTATCAAGATTCTAGTGTGCTTTATTATTGTGTTCTTTGAAATACGTCTAGTATGATTTAAGCACTTATAAGATTTTTCAAAGGCACTTTTGTGTGCAATTACTTCGTTTACAATTTCTGACCATTCCATTGAATTATCACTTTATTCTAATTATTGTGTTACTGGCCATCTGACTGTTTACTTGCTTCAATTCCTTATTTTTATAAGCTTCTAATTCCCTGTAGCATATAACTGCCTGTTTAATTCTTTAATTTTTAAATTTAGGAAGTTTTTCTTGCCTCCTCTCCTTTTTCTCTTAATTTTTCCTTCTTTAGGCATTAGTATATTTTTTTTTTGTTTGTTTGGTGGTTTTACAGGTTTCCCTACCTAGGTAAAAAAAATGAAAACCCGCAGCTAGAAACTGCCTGGTTTGTACAATTTGTATTAATTTTAGTTTGCATCGCAGTGCAAAGAGACGTAGAATTTCAATTTAATTAATGTATAATCTTAGTTTTAATTCTGCTCGCTCCTGGTCTTCTGGCAGGATCTTCCCTTGTAGTGATCGGGCTTGGCACGCCGGTGCTGGCTGCACAGGCTGTTGTCTGGTGGCTGCTGCTGATGTCCATGGCCTATGGGCTCAGGCGGTACCGGTGCCGGTCATCGCACAGGTGTAAATTTCGTCGTTGGAGCACTTTGGGGATTGATGTTCGGTATTAATATATATATCTTTTTTTCATTAGTAATCTTTTCTGAGCGAGCTGTGATTGATGGGCATTAGTGTAATCAAATTCAGATGTAGTCTTTGGGCTGTTGCCCACGCGGGAGACGGTGTATTCGTATTTATATATAGTAGAGCATTTGTTTTTTTCGTCTTCGCCTCCGCGTCTACCCATCACTCACACTCTACTCACTCAGACTTTTCGGATTCCCATTCGCAGATTCCAGGGTGTCTTTTTGAATTAAATTTATCCGCAGATTCCAGTGTGTCTTTTCGGATCCATCCGCAGATTCCAGGGTCACGGTCGCCATGTGAAGGGGGTTGTCCAGGTTCATCCATTATTCCCCCACATAAGTAAGGCAGGGTTTTTCAATTTGTCATTTTTATACACTTGAAAAGTGTATTATAATTTTGCCCAGAAGTTTGCAACGCATAGAAGGAATCATCTCCGACCACATAAAGTATATATATTCTTGATCAGCATGACGAGCTGAGTCGATTAAGCTTTGTCCGTCCGTCTGTCCGTCTGTCCGTCCGTCCGTCTGTCCGTCTGTCTGTTTCTACGCGAACTAGTCCCTCAGTTTTGGAGCTATCGAGCTGAAACTTTGCACAGAGTCTTCTTTTTACTGCACGCTGCTAATATGTCGGAACCGACCGGATCGGATGACTACTTCTTGTAGCTGCCATACAAATGTTCGTTCGGAAAATGGTTTTTAGTAAGAAAAACTGTTTTGTTCTCAATATTACTGCTCTCAAACACGGTCATGGGTAATATGTAATGTTTTTAAGCTGATCTGCGAAGTTTGGTCGAAGTCTCTAACCGTTGAGACCAGCTATTTCAAGTGTATCAAAACTTCGGTACAGACGAAGTTAGCTTTGCCTTTCTCGTTATTAATAAGAGAGAAATAATAATAAGACCGGAGAGCCGCAGGAAAACGCGAAAACGAGAAACTGAAGCCAGAAGACTGCTGTTGCTAGAAGATGGTGCAAAGCGAAAGTGTTTGATTATCAAAAACCTGCCAGGCGAAAAAAGCTCCCTTTGATGCGGTTGTTGACCTTTGCAAACACCATCTGCAGCTAAAGAAACGAGTGGAAATTGAGTTTGCGAAAAAACTCCACGAGAACGGAGGAAAAATGGCTGTACTGGTAGAGCTTAAGTCAACTAGGGATGCGCAAATCATTCTAAAACACAAAAAAAACTTTGCCGGATCTCAAATATCAATTGAACAGGATCTGAATCATGAGCGTAAACAGCACAAGAAGGCAATGCTTGCCTTAAGGCGCGACCTACTGAATGCCAACAGTACCAAAAAAGTGATGGTTCGGAACGACAGAATGGCTATTGATGGTCGCTGGTTCTACTGGAACTCCACTAAGGAACTAATGTGCAATGCAGAGCCAGCAAATAACACCATGAAGCAAATATACGGCCCAGACTTTAAAGTGGATCTGAAGTATGAAACCGGAACTGCAGTCTCGCCTCCAAAAAACTAAATAGCGATCGTATGGAAGACCCACTAATAATCTGCAACCAATATGTTACACCTACTTATACTTTAAACCTAAAAATTTTGTCCAACAATACAGCTGGCTTAGCAAATAAGTTAGTATTCTCTCAATTCTTAAAATATGTCAATGATCACTCTATTTTTTTGCTTTATGAAACCTTTGTCTATAAAAATGAAGAAACCTATGAACAATATTTCCCAAACCACGTCCTGCACTGGATCCCGGCCAATAGAACTGCGGAACGTGGTCGAGCAAGTGGTGGTATCCTCTATGGTATTAAAAAGGAGCTCTCTCGCGATGGCATCTGCAGATTTGCAACAATAGCAAACACAGTCGCGATTGAAATCAAAAGCCCAACAAATTTTGCTGAAAAACTGAACATTTTGCCTGTGTACATAAATTGTAATCGATGGGACCAAGATTTTGAAGCTGTGTATGACTTTTGCCTGCTATCGGACTGCAACAATATTATGATCAGTGGAGACTGCAACGCACGTATGGGCACGGAACAGGTAGTCACGCAATCGTACGAATTTGCCACTGATTTGGCAAGAACTGAAAGATGCGCCAAGGATAGGGTGGTTGATAAATGAGGTCGCAAAATAATTGAGATGTGCGAGTGCATGCAAATGACCCTCGCCAACTGACGTACTAAGAGTGATCAGGATGGAGAATTCACATTTGTTAGAGGAAATGCCTGCTCCAGCATCGACTACTGCTTAATCCAAGGGCAGTGGCATGAAGCCTTCATCGACATGGCAGTTGAGGCCCAAATTTTCTCGCCACTGCTCTACGACCGGATGTGTTTGTGGATACATTTAATAAATGCCTAATCGAAGGAATATTTCAAAGTATGTGGAAGTTGCAGAAGCTGGTACTCATACTGAAACCAGGCAAGCCCCCTGAGGATCCATCTTCGTTTAGGCCTATCTGCCTAATCGATACAATGGGGAAAGTATTTGAGAAGCTCATTAGTCAGAAACTTGAAGCAGCAATTGGCTTCGGAGGTGGTCTCTCACCAAGCCAGTTTGGCTTCCGAAAAGCGAGGTCAACTGCAGATGCCATTTCCAAGATTGTTGGAACTGGAAGGGAGGAAAAAAGAAATACTGCCTTATCGCTACTCTGGACGTAAAAAATGCCTTTAATACTGCTTCCTGGGGTAAGATACTAAATGCGCTGCGCGAGTTTGGTGTTCCGTCCTACCTCCTCGCAACAATTAGGAGCTACTTTGACGGCAGATAGCTTAAATACGAATCGGACAGTGGCACCGATACTCATGCTATCACAGCGGGGGTACCCCAGGGCTCTGTCTTGGGCCCGCTTCTCTGGAACAGCATGTATGATGGAATATTGAGACTTGCACTCCCTACTGAAACACACGTAGTTGGCTTTGCAGATGATGTGGCGCTAGTGACAGTGGCAAAGGAGATTGCTACAGCGGAGAGCAGGTGCAATGAAGCAATTGCTATCATTAAGCAGTGGCTAGACTCTGTTGGACTTGTCTTGGCCGCTCACAAGAGTAAGGCCGTTCTCGTTAGTTGCAGAAAAATCGTTGAGACTGCGCAGATTCAGGTGGGCACAGAGTGCATAACATCTAAGAGAGCCATCCGATACCTCGGAGTTATGATCGATGCAAGACTCACCTATCGCGAGCACCTTCAATCTGTAAGTGGGAAAGCGCAACACAGTGGAAACGCACTCAGCAGAATCATGCTGAATACCAGGGGCCCGAAACAACAGCGAAGGCTGCTTCTTGCCAGCGTTCTTAGGTCCATAATCCTGTATGCGGCCAAGATCTGGGGTGCAGCGATGGCTGTGCCAAGCTACAGTAGGAGCGTCCGAGCTACGTACCGGCTATGCGCGCTACGTGTGTGTAGCGGAGTTCGAACCATGTCCGACGAAGCAGCACTGGTGATCGCCGGCATGGTTCCATTAGAACTCCTGGCTCTGGAAGCCAGGGCTATAGATGAAGCAGCTAGTACAGACCAGCCAAGGCTCATGGCACGAGAAGACGTAAGGAGTGAAAGCATTCGGCAATGGCAATCCAAGTGGGATACGTCGCCAAAGGGTCGGTGACGCCATCGCCTAATTCCCGATATTAAAGCCTGGGTAGGAAGAAAACATGGGGAAGTTAACTACTGGCTAACTCAAATTCTAAGCGGCCACGGGTGCTTCAGGAGTTACCTACATCGCTTCGGCCACGACTCCTCCCCAGAATGCACCTGGTGTGAAGGAGAACAAATAGAAGATGCCGTTCTCGATGATGCAGCTCCGCAGACTGGAGAGAGAGAGAGCGATCGCGGTTTAGACGGGACTTCCCCTGTGAAGCAATGCTTTACGGCCGTCGCACAGGGGTTGAAACCGATTCTGTAGCTACCTTAGTTTTAGTAGTAGTAATAGTTGTTATTTTAGGTATATAATGGAAATAAAAAATAAAAAAAACACACACACACAGATTCTAAGTTCCAAAATTTCTAACTCTCAACAAGTGGTTGTATTCCAGTCATTGCGAAAATGCTTTTTAATTCCTCTTTGACGTTTGAAGATTAAAGTAGTGATTGATGAATTCGAAGCAGAATTCAATAATATACTTTTTGATGAGCATAGACAATTTCTGGAAGAGGCTCGTGAATATTTTCTACTTCACGAAAACTCAAAGATTGTAAAAACCGATGATTGCAGTGAACATTCATCATCATGCTGCTGGGTATCAAATAATCTATCAACATGTGTAACGGACACATGTGCGTGTCACTTCTATATCTGGCGAAAAAATAAGGTCATGAATCTTATTTTAAATAATCGTAAGCTAGCTGACAGACTGCTTACAAAGAGAATGAATAAATAAAAATCCATTTACTGCAATTTGTCTTTGATTTTAGTTATTTACTCATAGAAAATATTTATAGAAATCGAATCTCCACATGGATACCCGAACATACAGTACACAGATCTTGAGCCTAGAAATTTAGCTCAAAGTCAAATTGTTTACAACTTTGCTACTCTTTACGTATCCACAAGACTCCCCTCCTCTCTTCACTGACCACTCTGAGTCCAGAAATTCTAATTTTCCTAATATAAACATCCGATTACCAAAATCAGATAAATTCTAAGTGCCATTTCAACCACACTCTCGCAAACTCTTGTTAGAGACAGAGGATCAAATTTAGATGACACCGCAAGACCTCCACAGTTCACACACACACACTTTCAGCATGTGTATCCACACGAACCCCCGCCTCCAACCCCCTCCTCTCTTTACTGACTATGCATGTGATTGTGTAGACAAACAATGGTAACCGCCAAAATTTAAAAATAACGGCGAAAATTTCAAAATAACAGCTAAAATTTAAAAATAACAGCTAAAAATTAGTGTGACCACAGTACGAGATGGTGAAAATACCCGAGACAGTGTGCACAGACTAGGCAGTGGACAGGAGGCAGAAAATAAAGGGTAAAATAGCGGTTTTAATTTCAAAATAACGGCAAAAATTTAAAAATAATGGCTAAAATTTAAAAATAACGGCTATAAATTAGTGTTACCAGACTGCGATAAAATAAAAATACCAAAACATTGTGACCCGGTTTTCAAAAATAGTGTGACCTGCCTTCCTTAGGATAAAATGACAAAAATTAGTGTGACCAGGTTTCGCGGTGAGTTAGAACATACATTCCCCTACTACTTACTTATAAGAGAGCTACCAGGAGGGCAAAACGCACCTCCTGGACTCATTACTGTACTCCCAACTTGGCGGTGCAACTGCTCGCAGATGTGTAAACAGAGGCACTCCGCAAGGAGGTGTTCTCTCTCCGCTTCTGTGGGTTGTTGCAGTTAACCAACTGCTGCGGCTAATGGAGGCAGAGGGACACGAGGTGGTGGCTTACGCGGATTTTATTGCCATCTTCAAATGTGGAATGTTTCCTCAAACGCTATGTGACCTCATGCAGACCGCACTGACACCACTTGCTCAGTGACAAAATCTTGTTGCTTGGGCATAAACCCGGCTAAGACGGAATTAGTGCTTTTCAACCGAAAGTACAAAATTCCTGATCTTATCCAGCCTAATATCAACGGAGTAAGCCTCTTATTTGGTGACAATGCCAAATACTTGGGTGTCATTCTGCATAAGAAACTGCTCTGCAATGACAACATTAATGAACGTATAAAAAAGGCAACCATTGTTCTTTTTTCTTGAAAAAAGGCCATTGGCCGTAGATGGCGTTTTTCCCCGTCCATTGTACATTGGCTTTACACAGCCGTAATACGCCTCATACTGCTCTTCGGAGCTCTAGTATGGTGGCCAGCACTCGGGAAACAATCAGCCCTGAACAATCTGCACAAAGTACAAAGAAGTGCGAAAATTTGTATTAGCGGCGCTCTCCAAACGACACCAACGGAAGCGCTAAATACTATTCTTCACCTTCTACCACTAGATCTCGTTAAATAAAACGCATATATGGTGCGAGTGACTAGCTCCTCTTCTAGAAGCTGAATCTTTATTAAAGTATTGAGTTTTCCCTTTTATACATTTTTTGGTTTTACCCCAAGCAGAGAAATGCCTTATTACAAACAGATGTGTCCCTTTTTGGGGGTTGCTTATTTTTTAGGTTCGAATTTCTATTTTTGTGCGCCTCGGCTTGAGGCGACTGCAGGTAGCGGTCTTAAATGCACTTGTTCAAATATCTTTGAATATATTGCAGAGGGCAAAAAAATTGTATTTTTACTTTACATGTACTGTTCAATTATTTTTAAACATAAATATTGCAGAGGGCAACAATTTGTATTTTTGACATATATTTTTTTCTCTTCGATAGTGGACTGTATTTTAAATGTGTATATTTCCATATAGGTTTTAACCTTTCTTGCTCAGATTCTTTTACTTTAGTTTTTATTTTTGATTTACAATAAAATATGTTTTGTTCAGCCAATTCAAATAATGCCATGTTTATTTAAAACATCTTGCGCAGGCAAAAAAAAACATTTTTGTGAACTTAATTTATTTTGAATGATTTTTCTATGAATATTGCGTTTTGAATTTTTAAAATTTTATGCAACAGCGAAATCCGCCTTTTGTTGCAGCGGTGCCACACGGGCACTCTACTTTTTATTTCAATAATTTTTTCTTTTAATTTATTCTGCTTCAACAGCGATAACTTCTTCTTATCGGCCGCATGGTATGGTGGTGGTATCAGCCCAGGCGTTTTCGTCTGAGTCGCGCCTGGACAGCGCCTTTCCATTTTCGGGACTCGTACCCGTTGCTCCTCCTTCTCTTCCTTCCTTCTTCCTGATTAAAAGGCACATTTGCCTTAGTTTGCAGTCCTCCTTACGCTGGGCAGTTCCCAACGCTTGGCAGGCCACTTTTTTTTGCTTGGCAGGCTACTGTGATCCTTCTCACGACCTTAGGTTTTCCGCGGAATACCTTTCTCTCCCTTCCGATCACCGCCTTAGGCTATCCTTACATTTGAATGCCTTTTTTCCGACCTGAGCAAATGCCATTCAATTTAGCAAGTTTGCCTTTACAGGGACGAAGGACAAATGATCACTAAAACGCAAATACGATTGCGAGTGATCCGCTCCACATCACGAAGCTGAATCTTACGCATGTATGGTGCGTGTGACTCCGCTTCCAGAAGCTGAATCTTTATTAAAGTATTGAGTTTTCCCTTTTATACATTTTTTGGTTTTACCCCAAGCAGAGAAATGCCTTATTACAAACAGATGTGTCCCTTTTTGGGGGTTGCTTATTTTTTAGGTTCGAATTTCTATTTTTGTGCGCCTCGGCTTGAGGCGACTGCAGGTAGCGGTCTTAAATGCACTTGTTCAAATATCTTTGAACACTCGTAGCCAAGCAAATGGCTACACAGCCTTAAGACTACGAGAATCCGATACCTGGAACTGGGGCAATTCGGGACACGCTACCTTACTCGAAGACCAAACGGATTACTGTATACCACAAACGACGTTTGACAAATCTTACGACGTCTATATCCCAAGCCGAAACGATTGGGACAACCTGCCCCACAGCAGAGCTAACGCCACTAACATCCTGACCACTGTAGTGTGTACCAAGCAGAGGTGGTAGCCATCCAGGAAGCTGCCACGTACCTTAGCACACTCACGGTCAAGGACGAAAATGTATTCATATACTCTGACAACCAAGCCGCCCTTAAAGCACTCATACAAACAATGCTAAAACACTAAATGTCGATTATCTCTCAACGAGATCGCACGACATTTTAGCATACACCTTATATGGGTACCTGGACACCGCAACATAGAAGGTAACGAGTCTGCGGACAAACTGGCTAGAATAGGAACCACCATCGAGCTCCTTTCAGAGAGGAGCACGATAGGGCGAGGCTTACGTGGCAAACATTCGATCAAAAACGTACTAACACACTTTTACGTCAGAGAAGGGATCACGTGTGACTTCTGGTGGGGACCCTCACGGGTCACTGTGTTATTGGCAGACACGCAGCACGCCAAGCCGCCCTTAAAGCACTTGACTCTCATACAAACAATGCTAAAACACTTACTAAATGTTGATTATCTCTCAACGAGATCGCACAACATTTTAGTATACACCTTATATGGGTACCTGGACACCGCAACTGAACTCAATATTGATGAAATTCAAAATTGCAATAAAGTTTTTGTATTCCAAGTAGAAGATTATATAGAAATTGGATTCTCACACACACACACACACACACACACACACACACAGATTCTAAGTTCCAAAAATTCTAACTCTCAACAAGTGGTTGTATTCCAGTCATTGCGAAAATGCTTTTAAATTCCTCTTTGACGTTTGAAGAGTAAAGTAGATCACCATGACAATGGGTGGAGCAGTCTCAAAATTTGCAAGTACTGCCAAATCAATTATTCAACTGATTGATGAATTCGAAGCAGAATTCAAGAATATACTTTCTGATGAGCATAGACAATTTCTGGAAGAGGCTCGTGAATATTTTCTACTTCACGAAAACTCAAAGATTGTAAAAACCGATGATTGCAGTGAACATTTATCATCATGCTGCTGGGTATCAAATAATCTATCAACATGTGTAACGAACACATGTGCGTGTCACTTCTATATCTGGCGGAAAAATAAGGTCATGAATCTTATCTTGAATTATCGTAAGCTAGCTAATAGACTGCTTACAAAAAGAATGAATAAATAAAAAACCATTTACTACAATTTGTATTTGATTTTAGTTATTTCTTCTTCTTCTTCTTGATTGGCCCGATGCATGCATCACAACCGTTCGACGGTCTCGGCCGCTGCCAACAATGTCCGCCAGTCGCTTCTGCTCTGTGCGAGCTGGGACCAATTGGTCAAACCAAGCTTGGCAAGGTCTGCCCGAACCTGGTCATCCCATCTAAGTCGAGGTCTCTCCCCCGCCTGCCTCTTCCTCCGTAGTCAGCCGCCTTCGAATAATAAGCTTTCCTTACTGGAGCTTCTTCGTCCATCCTGGTGACATGTCCTAACCAGCGCAGCCGCTGTTGCTTTATGCGCTTGACCAGACAGGTGTCCCCATAGAGCTCATACAGTTCGTCATTATTTCGAATGCGGAAAACATCGCCAACTTTTATAGGTCCATAAATCCTCCGAAGAATCTTTCGTTCAAACACGCCAATCGCCGCTTCATCCGCTGCTGTCATTGTCCATGCTTCTGCGCCGTATTGCAGGACTGGGATGATAAGCGACTTGTATAGGGCTAATTTTGTTCTTCGCTTGAGGTCTCTGCTCTTGAGCTCTCTACTTAGCCCGTAGTAGCATCGGTTTGCAAGAGTGATCCTTCGTCGGATTTCCAGACTGATGTTGTTGTCGCTGGTTATCGTCGTTCCGAGGTAAACAAAATCCTCTACAACTTTAAAGTTGTATTCTCCCATTGTAACAAATTGTCCAAGACGCAAGGACTTTTTGTCCGCGGATACAAGGTATTTCGTCTTGTCCTCATTTACCGCCAAACCCATCAGTTCTGACTGCCTCTCAATCTCTGAAAACGCCCTTCTTACCGCCCGTTCGTTTTTGCCGATGATGTCGATATCATCGGCATATGCGAGTAGCATTAGATCTTTATAAATAAAGGCGCCCGTTCTGTTGGCATGTGGGCACCGGCGTAGTATATATTATATCAGTAGATTGAAGAAGTCGCACGATAAGGTATCGCCCTGCCTAAAACCTCTCTTGGTATCAAATGGTTCGGAAAGGTTCTTTCCTATTTTGACGGAGCTTTGTGTACTTCTCAACGTCATCATGCAAAGACGGACGTACTTTGCTGGTATACCAAGGGTAGACAAGGCTTCAAAAAACCTTGACCTTATCGGCGTGTCGAAGGCTGATTTATAATCAACAAATAGATGGTGTTTGTTGATGCCTCTCTCATAGGTCTTCTCCAGGATTTGTCGTAATGTGAATATCTGGTCTGTGGTGGATTTACCAGGTCTAAAGCCACACTGATAAGGTCCAATCAGTGTGTTAATAAGCGGCTTAAGACGTTCACAAATAATGGCGCAACTGCAAGGTCTCCTTTTTTAAAGATTGGGCATAGAACACTTAAATTCCAATCGTCGGGCATGCTTTCGTCAACCCATATACGGCAAAGAAGTTGGTGCATGCACCTTACCAATTCTTCCCCTCCAGCCTTGAACAATTCAGCGGGCAGCTCATCAGCGCCAGGTGATTTATTGTTCTTTAGCCTTTGTATGGCTAAGCAGACTTCCTGTTGGGTTGGCGGGTCTATCTCTATGTTGTCGATTGGTGGCATCGCTACTTCTCTAGAGGCGGCATCATGTTCGTCATCGCCTCCCAGTAGGTTGGAGAAGTAGCTTCTCCATTTGTTAAGCGCCACTTGCGGATCGGTGACCAGATTCCCGTGTTCGTCTCTGCATTGTGCGACTCTGGGCTTAAAACCTTCTGTTAATTGCTTAATTTTTTGGTAAAATTTTCGAGTCTCACTCATGCCGAATAACATCTCGACTTCCTCGCGCATGCGCCTTTCCTGCTCGCTCTTTTTCCTTCTAAAGAGGCGCTTCCGCTCTTTCTTTTTCTCCCGATATCGCTCCTTAACAGCCCGCGTTGCTCCCGACTGCAGAGTTCTCCTGTAGGCTGCGTCTTTTTCTGCAGTAGCAAGTCGGCACTCCTCATCGTACCAAGTCCGACTTCGAGGGGACTCGGAGTACCCGAGTATCTCCTTGGCAGCAGTACTCATGGAGTGTGATATACGATTCCACTGTTCGCATATATCGGAAGAAGATGGGGAGGTTTCCCTGAGCAGTTGGGCGAGTTTGGCTTTGTAGGCTTCTGAGGTCCCTTGTGATTGCAGCTTCTCGACGTTTAGCTTTCGACGTGTGCCAGAGCGTGAGGCATTTGCCACACTGAGCCGCGTGCGTACCTTGGCTGCAACCAGGCAGTGATCCGAGTCTATGTTGGCTCCTCGAATCGCACGCACGTCTAGTACACTCGATGAGTGCCTTCCGTCGATCACAACGTGATCAATCTGATTTCGTGTTCGTTGATCAGGGGACTTCCAGGTCGCCTTATGGATGTCGAGGTGTTCAAATCTCGTACTACTTATGACCATGTTCCGGCCTGCCGCAAAGTCTATTAGCCTCTCTCCGTTACCGGAGGTTGTTTCATGAAGGCTAAATCGTCCGACTGTCGAACCATAGACTCCTTCTCTCCCGATTTTCGCATTAAAATCGCCTAGCACGATCTTTATGTCGTGATCGGGGCAGCGCTCGTATAGTTGTTCCAGGCGCTCATAGAATTCGTCTTTTGTCGAGGTGTCCTTGTCTTCTGTTGGCGCGTGGGCACAGATAAGACTAATATTAAAATATTTTGCCTTAAGTCTGAGCGCGGCAAGCCGCTCGTCAACTGGTGTAAAGCTGATGACTGAGGTGAGTAGTCTATCACTCACTGCAAAGCCGCACCCAAACTCGTGCTTGGAAACATGCCCGCTGTAGTATATCTTCCAGGGGGGTGGTGGTTTCTGTTTTTTCTTCTCTTTTCGTAGCGTTATTATCTTGCTCCCATATCCAATCCATCGCATTTCTTGGAGTGCAGTAACGTCCGATGAGTATTCCTTGAGGACTTTCACCAATTCGATATCATCACCCTCTCCGTTGAGGGTGCGGACATTCAGGTGCATATCCTCACATCGTGGTCCTTAAAACGTTTGCGTGAGTCGTCGTCAGAGGGGTCCGTATCCGAGGCATTGTAGTCGCAGTTTTCATTGGTGGAAATTTTTACGGTGGTGGGTACCAAACCCGACGCACTAACCCTATATATTATACCCTGTAGGGAAGGGCGGGTCGCCGCTCACGTTAGCCAGCAGCGTTGCGGATGCATTGCTCTGTTACCGGTGGTCACCACGAGGAGGTGTGAGTCGACTTGAGACGCAGTAAACCAGGATCACGCTGGGTTCGCCAAGTTGAACCAATCAGCAGCTTTACCTGACCACATACGCCCCCATTAGGTCCAGAAGATCTTGACTAGAAGTTCTGAACCACTCATAGAAAATATTTATAGATATCGAATCTCCACATGAATACCCGCACATACGCACACATACAGATCTTGAGCCTAGAAATTTAGCTCAACATCAAATTGTTTACAACTTTGCTACTCTTTACGTATCCACAAGAATGCCCGACTCCGACACCCCTCCTCTCTTCACTGACCACTCTGAGCCCAGAAATTCAAACTTTCCTAATATAAACATCCGATTACCAAAATCAGATAAATTCTAAGTGCCATTTCAACCACACTCTCGCAAACTCTTGTTAGAGACAGAGGATCAAATTTAGATGACACCGCAAGACCTCCACAGTTCACACACACACACTTTCAGCATGTGTATCCACAAGAATCCCCGCCTCCAACCCCCTCCTCTCTTCACTGACCATGCATGTGATTGCGTAGACAAACAATGGTAACCGCCAAAATTTAAAAATAACGGCGAAAATTTCAAAATAACAGCTGAAATTTAAACATAACAGCTAAAAATTAGTGTGACCACAGTACGAGATGGTGAAAATACCCGAGACAGTGTGCACAGACTAGGCAGTGGACAGGAGGCAGAAAATAAAGGGTAAAATAGCGTTTTTAATTTAAAAATAACGGCAAAAATTTAAAAATAATGGCTAAAATTTAAAAATAACGGCTATAAATTAGTGTTACCAGACTGCGATAAAATAAAAATACCAAAACAGTGTGACCCGGTTTTCAAAAATAGTGTGACCTGCCTTCCTTAGGATAAAATGCCAAAAATTAGTGTGACCAGGTTTCGCGGTGAGTTAGAACATACATTCCCCTACTACTTACTTATAAGAGAGCTACCAGGAGGGCAAAACGCACCTCCTGGACTCATTACTGTACTGCCAACTTGGCGGTGCAACTGCTCGCAGATGTGTAAACAGAGGCACTCCGCAAGGAGGTGTTCTCTCTCCGCTTCTGTGGGTTGTTGCAGTTAACCAACTGCTGCGGCTAATGGAGGCAGAGGGACACGAGGTGGTGGCTTACGCGGATGATATTGCCATCTTCAAATGTGGAATGTTTCTTCAAACGCTCTGTGACCTCATGCAGACCGCACTGACAACACTTGCTCAGTGACAAAATCTTGTTGCTTGGGCATAAACCCGGCTAAGACGGAATTAGTGCTTTTCACCCGAAAAGTACAAAATTCCTGATCTTATCCCGCCTAAGATCAACGGAGTAAGCCTCGTATTTGGTGACAATGTCACATACTTGGGTGTCATTCTGCATAAGAAACTGCTCTGCCATGACAACATAAATGAACGTATAAAAAAGGCAACCATTGCTCTTTTTCTTGTAAAAAAGGCCATTGGCCATAGATGGGGTTTTTCCCGGTCCATTGTACATTGGCTTTACACAGCCGTAATACGCCACATACTGCTCTACGGAGCTCTAGTATGGTGGCCAGCACTCGGGAAACAATCAGCCCTGAACAATCTGCAGTACAAAGAACTGCGAAAATTTATATTAGCGGCGCTCTCCGAACGACACCAACGGAAGCGCTAAATACTATTCTTCCTTCTACCACTAGACCTCGTAGCCAAGCAAATGGCTACACAGCCTTAAGACTACGAGAATCCGATACCTGGAACTGGGGCAATTCGGGACACGCTACCTTACTCGAAGACCAAACGGATTACTGTATACCACAAACGACGTTTGACAAATCTTACGACGTCTATATCCCAAGCCGAAACGATTGGGACAACCTGCCCCACAGCAGAGCTAACGCCATTAACATCCTGACCACTGTAGTGTGTACCAAGCAGAGGTGGTAGCCATCCAGGAAGCTGCCACGTACCTTAGCACACTCACGGTCAAGGACGAAAATGTATTCATATACTCTGACAACCAAGCCGCCCTTAAAGCACTCATACAAACAATGCTAAAACACTAAATGTCGATTATCTCTCAACGAGATCGCACGACATTTTAGTATACACCTTATATGGGTACCTGGACACCGCATCATAGAAGGTACCGAGTCTGCGGACAAACTGGCTAGAATAGGAACCACCATCGAGCTTCTTTTAGAGACGAGCACGATAGGGCGAGGCTTACGTGGCAAACATTCGATCAAAAACGTACTAATACACTTTTACGTCACAGAAGGGATCACGTGTGACTTCTGGTGGGGACCCTTACGGGTCACTATCTTATTGGCAGACACCCAGCACGCCAAGCCGCCCTTAAAGCACTTGACTCTCATACAAACAATGCTAAAACACGTACTAAATGTCGATTATCTCTCAACGAGATCGCACGACATTTTAGTATACACCTTATATGGGTACCTGGACACCGCAACTGATCTCAATATTGATGAAATTCAAAATTGCAATAAAGTTTTTGTATTCCAAGTAGAAGATTATATAGAAATTGGATTCTCACATACACACACACACACACACAGATTCTAAGTTCCAAAATTTCTAACTCTCAACAAGTGGTTGTATTCCAGTCATTGCGAAAATGCTTTTTAATTCCTCTTTGACGTTTGAAGAGTAATGTAGATCACCATGACAATGGGTGGAGCCGTCTCAAAATTTGCAAGTACTGTCAAATCAATTATTCAACTGATTAATGAATTCGAAGCAGAATTCAAGAATATTCTTTTTGATGAGCATAGACAATTTCTGGAAGAGGCTCGTGAATATTTTCTACTTCACGAAATCTCAAAGATTGTAAAAACCGATGATTGCGGTGAACATTTATCATCATGCTGCTGGGTATCAAATAATCTATCAACATGTGAAACGGACACATGTGCATGTCACTTCTATATCTGGAGGAAAAATAAGGTCATGAATCTTATCTTAAATTATCGTAAGCTAGCTGATAGACTGCTTACAAAATGAATAAATTCAATGAGCCTACAATTTGTCTTTGATTTTAGTTATTTACTCATAGAAAATTTTTATAGAAATCGAATCTCCACATGGATACCCGCACATACCCACACACACTGATCTTGAGCCTAGAAATTTAGCTCAACATCAAATTGTTTACAACTTTGCTACTCTTTACGTATCCACAAGAATGCCCGACTCCGACCCCCCTCCTCTCTTCACTGACCACTCTGAGCCCAGAAATTCAAACTTTCCTAATATAAACATCCGATTACCAAAATCAGATAAATTCTAAGTGCCATTTCAACCACACTCTCGCAAACTCTTGTTAGAGACAGAGGATCAAAAAAAGACCTCCACAGTTCACACACACACACACTTTCAGCATGCGTATCCAGAAGAATACCCACCTCCAACCCCCTCCTCTCTTCACTGACCATGCATGTGATTGCGTAGACAAACAATGGTATTATCAAAATGGTAACCGCCAAAAATTAAAAATAACGGCTAAAATTTTAAAATAACAGCTAAAATTTAAAAATAACGGCTAAAAATTAGTGTGACCACAGTACGAGATGGTGAAAATACCCCAGACAGTGTGCACAGCCTAGGCAGTGGACAGGAGGCAGGGGAAAATAGCGGGCAAAAAAGAGGTTTTAGTTTAAAAATAACGGCAAAAATTTAAAAATAACGGCTAAAAATTAGTGTAACCCGACTGCGATAAAATAAAAATACCAAAACAGTGTGACCAGGTTTTCAAAAATAGTGTGCCCAGACTTCGTTAGGATAAAGTACCAAAAATTAGTGTGACCAGTTTTCGCGGTGAGCTAGAACATACATTCCCCTACTACTTACTTATAAGAAAGCTACCAGGAGGGCAAAACGCACCTCCTGGACTCATTACTGTACTCCCAACTTGGCGGTACAACTGCTCGGAGATGTGTAAACAGAGGCACTCCGCAAGGAGGTGTTCTCTCTCCGCTTCTGTGGGTTGTAACAGTTAACCAACTGCTGCGGCTAATGGAGGCAGAGGGACACGAGGTGGTGGCTTACGCGGATGATATTGCCATCTTCAAATGTGGAATGTTTCCTCAAACGCTGTGAGACCTCATGCAGACCGCACTGACAACACTTGCTCAGTGACAAAATCTTGTTGCTTTGGTGCACCGAGCACCGAGTGCTTTTCACACGAAAGTACAAAATTCCTGATCTTATCCCGCCTAAGATCAACGGAGGAAGCCTCGTATTTGGTGACAATGCCAAATACTTGGGTGCCATTCTGCATAAGAAACTGCTCTGCAATGGCAACATAAATAAACGTATAAAAAGGCCATTGGCCGTAGATGGGGTTTTTCCCCGTCCATTGTACATTTGCTTTACACAGCCGTAATACGCCACATACTGCTCTACGGAGCTCTAGTATGGTGGCCAGCTCTCGGGAAACAATCAGCCCAGAACAATCTGCACAAAGTACAAAGAAGTGCGGAAATTTGTATTAGCGGCGCTCTCCGAACGACACCAACGGAAGCGCTAAATACTATTCTTCACCTTCTACCACTAGACCTCGAAGCTAAGCAAATGTCTACACAGCCTTAAGTCTACGAGAATCCGATACCTGGAACTGGGGCAATTCGGGACACGCTACCTTACTCGAAGACCAAACGGATTACTGTATACCACGAACAACGTTCGACAAATCTTACCACGTCTATATCCCAAGCTTAAACGATTGGGACAACCTGCCCCACAGCAGAGCTAACGCCATTAACATCCTGACCACTGTAGTGTGTACCAAGCAGAGGTGGTAGCCATCCAGGAAGCTGCCACGTACCTTAGCACACTCACGGTCAAGCAAGGAAATGTATTCATATACTCTGTGTGTGTGCGTGTGCGAAGAGGTTGCATGTGAAGTGAGGCTCCCGCTTATCTGGAAAATGGAGACACTTTCAAGCTTTATTTTTGAGCCCGGTGTTCTGCATACCCAGGAGGGTCCATCGGTGAGAGCAATTTTAAGAATGTGCGTCAAAATAGCAACGAATGTTTAGCATGTGCGTCAAAATAGCAACGAATGTTTAGCAACGAATTGGAACGGTGGAATATGGAACAAAAATATTTTTTTTGTTTTTAAGTTTACTCACTAACTACTTAACTAATTGAGACAAATTAAATTGCATAATGTTAAGAAAAGCGTAAACTATTGTTTTGAATGAAGTTTGGGTGGATTTGAGCATTTCAGGTACTTAAAATATCAAGTCGAAAAATTGACTTTCCACAAATGGATGAATATCTGGACTCTCAGAGGTCGTGCAGCTATACACGGTATACTGGCGTAAAGAAGACATATTCAAGATTATTTTAAATTAAAAATCATTAAAATCGTCCCCACAGTTTTTGAGCAAATCACTTTACAGTGGACCAACCTCGAAATTTCCCCATACAAAATTTGACAAAAAAATTTAGTTGGCAAACTTACATCAATAACTTCCATCTCAGAGGTCGTGCAGCAATGCACGGTATATTCACGTAAAGAGGGAACTTTCAAGAGTATTTTAAGTAACAATTCATGAAAATTGTCCCCACAGTTTTTTAGCAATTTAGTTTACAGTGGACCAACCTCAAATTTTCCCCATACAAAATTTGCCAAAAAATTTAGTTCACAAACTTACATTAATAACTCCTCTCTCAGAGGTCGTGCAGCAATGCACGGTACATTGTCGTAAAGAGGGCATATTTGCGAGTATTTAAAAAAATAAATCATGAAAATTGTCCCCACAGTTTTTGAGAAAATCCTTTATCAGTGATCAAACCTAGGCAAAGTTTTCTTTACTGATAAGGCAGCCATTTCCAACAAGTTGAGTGTGACCAAGCTACCCTAATTCGACGCTATTTTTTCTAGAGATCGTGCGCATATGCACGGTACGCCCCCTGATAGGTAATAATATTAGTTAATTTTCCTAATTTTTCCAACCAATTCGTCCCCACAGTTTTCCTGCAAATTAATTTTAAAGTTTCCCTACATTAATGCTGCCGGCTACCAATGGCAGCAGTATGACCATATTCGTTGCTATTTTTCTCAGAGGTCGTGCGCGTATGCACGGTATGCCACCTGATAGGTTATAATATTAGATAATTTTCCTAATTTTCCCAACCAATTCGTCCCCACAGTTTTCCTGTAAATTAATTTTAAAGTTTCCCTACATTAATGCTGCCGGCTACCAATGGCAGCAGTATGACCATATTCGTTGCTATTTTTCGCAGAGGTCGTGCGCGTATGCCACCTGATAGGTTATAATATTAGATAATTTTCCTAATTTTCCCAACCAATTCGTCCCCACAGTTTTCCAGCAAATTAATTTCAAAGTTTCCCTACATTAATGCTACCAGTGGCCACAGTATGACCAAATTCGTTGCTATTTTTTCTAGAGGTCGTGCGCATATGCACGGTATGCCACCTGATAGGTAATAATATTAGATAATTTTCCTAATTTTCCCAACCAATTCGTCCCCACAGTTTTCCTGTAAATTAATTTTAAAGTTTCCCTACATTAATGCTGCCGGCTACCAATGGCAGCAGTATGACCATATTCGTTGCTATTTTTCTCAGAGGTCGTGCGCGTATGCACGGTATGCCACCTGATAGGTTATAATATTAGATAATTTTCCTAATTTTCCCAACCAATTCGTCCCCACAGTTTTCCAGCAAATTAATTTCAAAGTTTCCCTACATTAATGCTACCAGTGGCCACAGTATGACCAAATTCGTTGCTATTTTTTCTAGAGGTCGTGCGCATATGCACGGTATGCCACCTGATAGGTAATAATATTAGATAATTTTCCTAATTTTCCCAACCAATTCGTCCCCACAGTTTTCCTGTAAATTAATTTTAAAGTTTCCCTACATTAATGCTGCCGGCTACCAATGGCAGCAGTATGACCATATTCGTTGCTATTTTTCTCAGAGGTCGTGCGCGTATGCACGGTATGCCACCTGATAGGTTATAATATTAGATAATTTTCCTAATTTTCCCAACCAATTCGTCCCCACAGTTTTCCAGCAAATTAATTTCAAAGTATTCCCTACATTAATTACTACCAGTGGCCACAGTATGACCAAATTCGTTGCTATTTTTTCTAGAGGTCGTGCGCATATGCACGGTATGCCACCTGATAGGTAATAATATTAGATAATTTTCCTAATTTTCCCAACCAATTCGTCCCCACAGTTTTCCTGTAAATTAATTTTAAAGTTTCCCTACATTAATGCTGCCGGCTACCAATGGCAGCAGTATGACCATATTCGTTGCTATTTTTCTCAGAGGTCGTGCGCGTATGCACGGTATGCCACCTGATAGGTTATAATATTAGATAATTTTCCTAATTTTCCCAACCAATTCGTCCCCACAGTTTTCCTGCAAATTAATTTCAAAGTTTCCCTACATTAATGCTACCAGTGGCCACAGTATGACCAAATTCGTTGCTATTTTTTCTAGAGGTCGTGCGCATATGCACGGTATGCCACCTGATAGGTAATAATTTGATAATTTTCCTAATTTTCCCACCCAATTCGTCCCCACAGTTTTCCTGTAAATTAATTTTAAAGTTTCCCTACATTAATGCTGCCGGCTACCAATGGCAGCAGTATGACCAAATTCGTTGCTATTTTTTCTCAGAGGTCGTGCGCATATGCACGGTATGCCACCTGATAGGTTATAATATTAGATAATTTTCCTAATTTTCCCAACCAATTCGTCCCCACAGTTTTCCAGCAAATTAAAATTATCTAATATTATTACCTATCAGGTGGCATACCGTGCATAGCGCACGACCTCTAGAAAAAATAGTAGCCAATTTGGTCATACTGTGGCCACTGGTAGCATTAATGTAGGGAAACTTTAAAATTAATTTGCAGGAAAACTGTGGGGACGAATTGGTTGGGAAAATTAGGAAAATTATCTAATATTATAACCTATCAGGTGGCATACCGTGCATACGCGCACGACCTCTAGAAAAATAGCAACGAATATGGTCATACTGGTTGCCAATTGGTAAGCATTAATGTAGGGAAACTTTAAAATTAATTTACAGGAAAACTGTGGGGACGAATTGGTTGGGAAAATTAGGAAAATTATCTAATATTATTACCTATCAGGTGGCATACCGTGCATATGCGCACGACCTCTAGAAAAAATAGCAACGAATTTGGTCATACTGCTGGCCACTGGTACGAGCATTAATGTAGGGAAACTTTAAAATTAATTTGCAGGAAAACTGTGGGGACGAATTGGTTGGGAAAATTAGGAAAATTATCTAATATTATAACCTATCAGGTGGCATACCGTGCATACGCGCACGACCTCTACAAAAAATAGCAACGAATATGGTCATACTGCTGCCATTGGTAGCCGGCAGCATTAATGTAGGGAAACTTTAAAATTAATTTACAGGAAAACTGTGGGGACGAATTGGTTGGGAAAATTAGGAAAATTATCTAATATTATTACCTATCAGGTGGCATACCGTGCATATGCGCACGACCTCTACAAAAAATAGCAACGAATTTGGTCATACTGTGGTTACTGGTAGCATTAATGTAGGGAAACTTTGAAATTAATTTGCTGGAAAACTGTGGGGACGAATTGGTTGGGAAAATTAGGAAAATTATCTAATATTATAACCTATCAGGTGGCATACCGTGCATACGCGCACGACCTCTGAGAAAAATAGCAACGAATATGGTCATACTGCTGCCATTGGTAGCCGGCAGCATTAATGTAGGGAAACTTTAAAATTAATTTGCAGGAAAACTGTGGGGACGAATTGGTTGGAAAAATTAGGAAAATTAACTAATATTATTACCTATCAGGGGGCGTACCGTGCATATGCGCACGATCTCTAGAAAAATAGCGTCGAATTAGGGTAGCTTGGTCACACTCAACTTGTTGGAAATGGCTGCCTTATCAGTAAAGAAAACTTTGCCTAGGTTTGATCACTGATAAAGGATTTTCTCAAAAACTGTGGGGACAATTTTCATGATTTATTTTTTTAAATACTCGCAAATATGCCCTCTTTACGACAATGTACCGTGCATTGCTGCACGACCTCTGAGAGAGGAGTTATTAATGTAAGTTTGTGAACTAAATTTTTTGGCAAATTTTGTATGGGGAAAATTTGAGGTTGGTCCACTGTAAACTAAATTGCTAAAAAACTGTGGGGACAATTTTCATGAATTGTTACTTAAAATACTCTTGAAAGTTCCCTCTTTACGTGAATATACCGTGCATTGCTGCACGACCTCTGAGATGGAAGTTATTGATGTAAGTTTGCCAACTAAATTTTTTTGTCAAATTTTGTATGGGGAAATTTCGAGGTTGGTCCACTGTAAAGTGATTTGCTCAAAAACTGTGGGGACGATTTTAATGATTTTTAATTTAAAATAATCTTGAATATGTCTTCTTTACGCCAGTATACCGTGTATAGCTGCACGACCTCTGAGAGTCCAGATATTCATCCATTTGTGGAAAGTCAATTTTTCGACTTGATATTTTAAGTACCTGAAATGCTCAAATCCACCCAAACTTCATTCAAAACAATAGTTTACGCTTTTCTTAACATTATGCAATTTAATTTGTCTCAATTAGTTAAGTATTAGTGAGTAAACTTAAAAACAAAAAAATATTTTTGTTCCATATTCCACCGTTCCAATTCGTTGCTAAACATTCGTTGCTATTTTGACACACATAATTTGTTGGTGTTCCTGTTTTCGCGGCTTTCCTCGACTTTCGCTCTCTCTCGACGCAGGTGAAAATTACATAACTCTTTTGCACAATAATGAATATTTGTTAGGCGCGGCTCTGTCGGTTTTCTCCATTATTTTCCTTTTTTTGTTTAACCCCCGTGGAACCTGCTCCCCCCAACTTTAACCATTTTGTTCCACAGTTCTACAGAAGCTGATTATTCTGGACCTTCACAGTAACACGTCCGTTCGATTGCACTCTCTCTCTCTGTTTTTTCAATATTTGAATCTAGAAAACAATTTTTAGAAATAGAATTGGTTTGCAAAGAAGCAGTTTCATTATTAATATGCTTACTAAAATTTCTAAAGTCTGAAAAAGTTTTGGAACTGTTCGTGAATCCACATGGGGAAGTCACTTAAATGATATATGCGCATATGTGATAAAAAACTACCTCTATTTTCAAAAGCTATCCAACAAATCTTGCAGTTTAGCATTTTGAATGAAAATATTCAAAAAACGAGAATGGCAAAGCTAACTTCGTCTGTACCGAAGTTTTGATACACTTGAAATAGCTTGTCTCAACGGTAAGAGACTTCGACCAAACTTCGCAGATCAGCGTAAAAACATTACATATTACCCATGACCGTGTTTGAGAGCAGTAATATTAAGAACAAAACAGTTTTTCTTACTAAAAACCATTTTCCGAACGAACATTTGTATGGCAGCTACAAGAAGTAGTCATCCGATCCGGTCGGTTCCGACAGTAAAAAGAAGACTCTGTGCAAAGTTTCAGCTCGATAGCTCCAAAACTGAGGGACTAGTTCGCGTAGAAACAGACAGACGGACAGACGGACGGACAAAGCTTAATCGACTCAGCTCGTCATGCTGATCAAGAATATATATACTTTATGTGGTCGGAGATGATTCGTTCTATGCGTTGCAAACTTCTGGGCAAAATTATAATACACTTTTCAAGTGTATAATGAGCAAATCAAAATAAGATATAACGCGAATATACAACTATTTGACTGAAACAATCAAATTGAATCAAAAGGCAAATATTTTTTAGCATTCAGTACTTCATTCTTTATTGAATTAACAAAAAAATTTTTTTAAATAAACGTAGTCTTCTGTTAAAAATTTTTTTTTCAACGAGCTCTTCAAAAATGGCATATTTTTATCATGCACTTGAATAGGGACAAACGTGATTTCATCATTCTGAGTAAAACTCCGCGCAATGAAGTTGATATTTTGTCAACATATAAACGTTTTAAATAGAAAAAAATACTATGGTGGGCGGTAAAGCACTAACTGATGTCGAAAAAGGCCAAAATAATGGCTTATAAGGAGTGAAATCTTACGTACAGGCAAATTGCTGAAAAAAAATTGGAATAAGCTAAAGTGTTGTATGCAATTTTCTTGAAAACCCATCAAATTATGGGAATAACATGAAAGACCGCACCAAAAAAACATTTTCACGTACTGCAGAGCAGCGAATTGTTCAAAAAGCTTCATATTTACACCGTTCAGCTTCAAAAAATCATTTAAAATTACAATTAAACGCAAGTATCGATACGGTACGGAGAGTTATCCATAAAGCTGAATATCTAAGAAGATTAAAAAAAAAAAAAAACCCACCACTTAATACCCAACGTAAAGATTCTCGTCAAGTTTTTGCTCGAAATTATATGACTTGACATGTCCCATATTATCAGATGGTACGCCACACCACAACACCCTTCTCACGGCTATGGTGACGGGACAGAAAGTGTTCTTCTTATCGAATATCATGGAAATAATAGGAAAAACCATCATTTCCATACAAGTTGAAGCGTTTCTTAACTGAAAACTCCACGGTATGCCATTCCTTCTTTCGAGTCATATAATTTCGAGGAAAAACTTGACGAGGATCTTTACGTTGGGTATGAAGTGGTGGGTTTTTTTTTAGTTTTAATCTTCTTAGATATTCAGCTTTATGGATAACTCTCCGTACCGTATCGATACTTGCGTTTAATTGTAATTTTAAATGATTTTTCGAAGCTGAACAGTGTAAATTTAAGGCTTTTTGAACAATTCGCTGCTCTGCAGTACGTGAAAATGTTTTTTTGGTGCGGACTTTCATATTATTTCCATAATTTGATGGGTTTTTAAGAAAATTGCATACAACACTTTAACTTATTCCAATTTTTTGTAGCAATTTGCTTGTACGTAAGAATTCACTCCTTTAAAACCATTATTTTGCTTTTTATACCCGTTACTCGTAGAGTAAAAAGGGTATACTAAAGTCGTGCAAATGTATGTAACAGGCAGAAGGAATCATTTCCGACCCTATAAAGTATATATATTCTTGATCAGCATCAACAGCCGAGTCGATTTAGCCATGTCCGTCTGTCCGTCCGTCCGTCCGTCCGTCCGTCCGTCCGTCCGTCTGTCTGTATGAACACCTAGATCTCAGAGATGGTAAGAGATAGAGGTTTGACATGTATGGGACAAATGCTTCTTTTATCTGCACGCAGATCAAGTTTGTTTCAAATTTTGGCCACGCCCCCTCCCGCCCCCGCAATTTGGAAAAAACGTTATATCTCCCACAGTTTTGAAGATAGACGATTCGTACCTTCTAGAGATAGTTAGTAATTAGCAAAATGAATCGATTTGCCGAAGAAATGATAAAGATCGGATGAACGGTTCTCAAGTTATGAGCAAAAAAGTGAACCAAGCCCCCCGCCCCCCCCCACCCACCCTAAAAAAATGTTGCATACTTTTTGGATGGTCACACTAAGGAACGCAGGAACACTGTTAAACATGTTTTTTCATGAGTAACGGGTATATCGAAGTCGGTTAGAGCCGACTTTAACTTACGCTCTCGTTTTCTACTTAAAACGTTTATATGATGTCAAAATATAAGCTTCATTGCGCGGAGTTTTACTCAGAATGATGAAATCACGTTTGTCCCTATTCAAGTGCATGATAAAAATATGCCATTTTTGAAGAGCTCGTTGAAAAAAAATTTTTTAACAGAAGACTACGTTTATTTAAAAAAAAATTTTTTTTGTTAATTCAATAAAGAATGAAGTACTGAATGCTAAAAAATATTTGCCTTTTGATTCAATTTGATTGTTTCAGTCAAATAGTTGTATATTCGCGTTAAAATGCTTGTCCCTATTCAAGTCCCTATTGTGTTTGCGAATGATATTTCCACTTCGTCCTTAAGGAAAGTTTTCAGTTCACCTAGTGACGGTTTCCAAATTATGAATTTGTTTCGCGAGTCCTCAATGGTGAATTTTTCGAACCTTTGGCTGTTCTCCTTCTTTTGCCACGGGATGTGGGAGCCAAAACAGCGTGCAACAAAAAGCAGCAGCAAAGTTGTTTTTACATCTGCAGATGACAAAAAAGAAAAGAAAAATTTAGTAAAAGACTAGCTTTTAGAACACATAAATAATTCAAATTTTGACTGTACACTGAAACTTGAACATGATATTCGAGTTATACTCAGTGTACCCTTGGTGAAGAGTATAAAAAGGGTTTAAAATTTATTTTTCAGATTCTGAAACATATTGCAATATTGAAACGTATTGCAAATAACTTTTAATACTATGACGTGGCCGTCTGTGGCCCAGTGGTTAGTGTGCTGGACTGCTGGGCGGGAGGTCGTGGGTTCGATCCCGCCTCTGAACATCTAATAATAAAAGTTTTTTTCTTTCTTTAGAAACTAGCTTTTACACATACGGTCATCTTCACCAGCTTAGTGGCGCCAGCTGTGAAGTAACTAGCCATGAAAAAGCAATTTCGCAAACTTTGCCGTTCGGATCCGGCGTTAAACTGTAGGTCCCTTTTTCTTGTGCGAAAAATTTAAAGCACACACGCCAAGAGATTGAGAGAAGCTTGGCTTGGCCCCGTTGAGGAGCTGTATAGCCAGTTTTACCTTTACTATGTTTTAAGGGTACACCGAGTTTTAATCACTTTAGGGAACAATTAAAATTATTTACCGTTGGTTTGATTCTCAAAGTTTTTTACAAAATTCAAACTTTGTTTCTCCCGAGTTTTGGCTATGAGAAAAGGCCAAACCTTGACTTTAAACGTTTCCCACTTTTCAATTAATGTTGCGCTGAAATTGGGATACAAAATTTCGGATGACTACTTCATGTAGCTGCCATACAAATGTTCGTTCGAAAAATGGGTTTTAGTGAGAATAACTGGTTTGTTCTCAATATTATCGCTCTCAAACACAGTCATGGGTAATATGTAATGTTTTTAAGCTGATCTGCGAAGTTTGGTCGAAGTCGCTAACCGTTGAGACAAGCTATTTCAAGTGTATCAAAACTTCGGTACAGACGAAGTTAGCTTTGCCTTTCTCGTTTTTATTTATTATCTTGAAATCTTTTGCTTTTAAATTGCAGTTTTTCGTGTTGAACCATGGTTTGTTTAGCGTAGATGGAAATAAATCCCAGAATCTCTTTGGTTTACGTTTCCCACTTTTCAATTAATTTTGCGCTGAAATTGGGATACAAAATTTTGAAATCGGCTTCAATCTGAAAATAAAAATACAATGTACGATTGTATAATAAAAGAAAAACAAACACAGGAAAAATAACTTTGTTTACTCTTGCAGCTCACAAAATGTTTAGAATAAAGGTTTTAAATAATTTTTTCCAAATGAATAAAAATGGAGCGCAAGTAATCTATAATTACTAACCAAGGAGTATCCAAACGACTGTTTCAAAATTGGAAACTCGTCGAATATGTCCGCAAGGCTTGCATCGCTTTTGAAGTAATTCGTTCGCCAAGTAAATGTGCAACGCCACATGTGTAACACTTCTTCCATTGGCTCAACATTGAACTTTAGCCAGTTTTTCATAACATCAACTTCAACTGTTGAATACTAAATAATCATTAAATTAAATACTTTGAACCAAAATAACAAATTTTTTACCATCAATAAACTCCAAATTTGGACTGGAGGTTTCGTCGCTTCTGTGCGTTTTTGGAGTACGTTCCTCATATTTAGGCTTTAAATTATAATAATGGCTATAGAGCAATCCTCCTGGCTTCTTCCCTTTCAATTTTAAGAAGTATGTATCCTAGAACACATAGAATATTAAAGTGCGAATAATAAACATTTATAATAATTGGGCAAATGGTGTAAAATTTAACTTACTGGAGTTTCTGAATCAAACAAATCTTTTATTTGTTCTGATATATTCTTCAAAACTTGTTTTGATTGAATTTCCCTCATTACCATGTGCTCTGCAATAATATGGCTGAGCTCCTTCCTATATTTAGGCGACAGCACCTTGTTTTGGCGGAAGCTTTCCAACAGCAGTTTTGCCTTTGGACTCGTGGAAAATATTAGAGGAACATTGACGTCATCGTTGTCTAGAGGCACCTTTTCATTGTTCTGAAAATTAATTTGAAAATTAATTTTGTTTTTCGAATTAAAAAACAAACGAGAAAGGCAAATCTAACTTCGTCTGTACCGAAGTTTTGATACACTTGAAATAGCTTGTCACAACGGTTAGCGACTTCGACCAAACTTCGCAAATCAGCTTAAAAACTTGACATATGACCGTGTTTGAAAGCGATAATATTAAGAACAAACCAGTTTTTCTACAGCTACAAGAAGTAGTTATCCGATCCGGTCGGTTCCGACATATTAGCAGCGTGGAGTAAAGAGAAGAATCTGTGCAAAGTTTCAGCTCGATAGCTCCAAAACTGAGGGACTAGTTCGCGTAGAAACAGACAGACGGACAGTCGGATGGACAAAGCTTAATCGACTCAGCTCGTCATGCTGATCAAGAATATATATACTTTATGCGTTACAAACTTCTGGGCAAAATTATAATACACTTTTCAATTGTATAAAAATATCACCGAATTTCAATTAGAAGGAATCATCTCCGACCACAAAAGTATATATTCTTGATCAGCAGGGACGAGTAGAGCTTTGTCCGTCCGTCTGTCCGCTGTCCGTCCGTCCGTCCGTCCGTCTGTCCGTCTGTCCGTCTGTCCGTCTGTCTGTTTCTACGCGAACTAGTCCCTCAGTTTTGGAGCTATAGCTGAAACGTTTGCACAGTCTTTTTTTACTGCACGCTGCTAATATGTCGAAACCGACCGATAACTACTTCTTGTAGCTCCATACAAATGTTCGGTCCGGAAAATGGATTTAGAAAAACTGTCTTGCTCTCAATATAACTGCTCTCAAACACGGTCAGGGAGTTTTTAATCGATCTGGTGTTTGTTCTTTAACTTTGATCACAAGAGCTGTTGAAATGGTGATAAAAATACTGACAAGGGTAAAGCTAAGGTCCCACAGGCAAACAAAATTTGAACACATTGTGCAAACAAAGTTGGCCTTGAACTATAAATGTTTGCGTAAAATAAATTTGTTGGTCCCCCCAGAGCAAATATTTGCTCTTGAAAATTTGCGCAAAAATTTCCCCTCCGCAATTTTCGTTAGTGTTCACACAGTGGGGACAAATTTTATTATACATTTCTTTGCCCAGTCTACTAAATTTATAAATCAAGTAGGCTGATATGTTTTAGCAACAATATAATTATTTTACAACTAAACCCCGAACTCCGTTTCGCCACCAGATTCGTTTTTATGTAACATTTCGTTTGGTGAATAAAAGATAAAGAAAAAAATTTTTTTGTTATATATTTGAAAAGGAAAATATTTATTTCATTTCACAACAGTAATAAATTCATTTCGATTACCTACTAAAATGAAGTGTTATTTAATTGAACTTCCCTAAGTAAATGAAAGTTACTCTTTGATGTCGCTACAAATCCAAAGTAAATACTGAATCGAAGCGTTATACGTGTCCGCAAATTATCCGTTTCATTGTAGTGCTCTTTGGTAAACCACATTTTTTGTTTTTTTGGTCAGACGTTAACACAAACAATGCGGATGGTTTCCCAACTCGTGAACATGCAACGTATAACTGCCCATGTGAAAAACAATGATTTTCTAAATTTATCCCGCAAACACTAAGCGATTGGCCTTGCGACTTATTAATTGTCATTGCGAACGCAAGGCGAACTGGAAATTGCAATCGTTTGAAGTCAAACGGAAGATCAGTCGGAATCATTGGTATTCGAGGAATACATACATTTTCACCTGCGTACTTTCCGTTAATAATGGTTGCCTCGATCAAATTCGGCATAAGTCTCTTTACCGAAAGTCGAGTACCGTTGCAAAGTCGCGGTGGATTCAAATTACGCAGTATCATAATAACTGTACCAACTTTGAGTTGCAAGTTATGTGGTGGAAATCCTGGTATCTCCAGAGAGTTCAAAAACTCCGTTCGATAATTTACTACATCATCGGGATTTGTTATTGAATCAACGGATTTGTATGTCACCAAATCGCCAGCAATTTTTGATTGAATGGTGAAATTCAGTGCGTGGACATCATTATTCTTTGCGGCAAGAATTGCTCGTTGACTTAACCAAGCATAATTCTTATAATTCTCACTAATATTTGGGAAAACATTTTCAATAAGAACTAATTGAGTGTCTACAATTCGGCAAAAGTCGTTGGTAAGAGTAATTAATCCAGATGTCGCATCAACTGGGACTTTTCCATTTCCAACATCTAACAATTGTATGGAAAATTGTGCAGCACTTTGATCATTTTGAAGTTGAACTCTCATATTAGCGGTTAGCGATAATGTTTTTACGTTATTCCATAAAGGTGATGCCTTCAGGCAAGCATTCAATTCATCTGCAGGCGTTCCACGGGGAACTACTGGCAACGTCTGCCTGAAATCGCCTGCCAACAATATCATCAAGCCGCCAAAGATGTTGTTATTTCGCCGAAGATCCTTCAGTGTGGAGTTAAGTGCTTCAAGTGATTTCTTATGTGCCATGGTGCACTCATCCCAAACAATGACCTTGCATTGCATTAACAATTTTCCCATTGCA
This sequence comes from Lordiphosa stackelbergi, assembly GCA_018904235.1. Taxonomy (NCBI): domain Eukaryota; kingdom Metazoa; phylum Arthropoda; class Insecta; order Diptera; family Drosophilidae; genus Lordiphosa; species Lordiphosa stackelbergi. The sequence goes on from JAEIFU010000131.1 coordinate 71,055, forward strand.
CTGGATCGGGAAATATTGCATGTTGGAGTATCAATTGTGTTTAAATTGAGTGGCAACTTAAGCGCAGAATGTGCAGTACGACCGCCATCTAGAAGAGTCGCCGCAATTCCAGATGATGCTAACGCCAAAGCTATGTCACATCTTGATCGAATAGTGGCCAAAATCAATGAAATGACAAATGTTTTCCCTGTTCCTCCAGGTGCATCCAGGAAGAATAGACCACCAGTATTATTGTCCACCGCTTGCATTAATGTTTCGTATACTTGTTTTTGCTGTTCATTCAGCAACGGAACATTATTTCTAACGAATTCCTGCAATGTATCAACATTGTATTGCAGCTCTCGACTTAATTCTTGGTTGAATGCATCGATCTGGCGCAATCATTCCTACTTCAATCAGTAGCTTCTTTGCAATAGTCAAGCATTGATCCTCAATCAGAATCAATCCTTCATTGTAGATTTCATCGGTTATTTGGATGTCAGGATTATTCGTTTGAATGCGCAAGCGATGCAAGATATCTTCACATATGGCGTCTTTGTATTTGTTCCATAACTGAATTGGTTGTGAAGGAAAACATGTGGTGATGATAATTGCGAACAGCGTTCGTATTTGGTATGCATTTGATGAAACAACTGAATCTGCAAGTGTTAAATCCCAATGAGAATCGTTCTCCAGCAAACCCAATAGTTGACATGCTTCTCGATATGTTTGGCATTGGTGGCCATTCACAGTTTTCAAATGCGCAAATGATTTTGGTCCACGTACATTTACTAACAGCAAAAACATTCATTGTTTCTAGGATGAACAGTGTACATACGACCTAGTGCATCAGTTGAAAACACCTGTGGCCAGTCTGGAACTGGGGTTCCTTGTTTGCGACGTCCTTGTTTGCGACGTTGGAATTTCTTTGTTGATTGATTCCAAGTGTAATACTTGGGCATTTCAACGTACATCAGCGTCGCTGCGAATGGATCTGCTTCACACATTGCAAAGAAGCTAGTCAATGTTGTCGATGGTGGTCTCTCAGCTCGTTGTGCCGCATTAGCCTCAGTGAAGTAAACTCTTTGGCCATTTTCCAAATGCACTGCTAAATGTACAAACGATTTCCTTACTTTTCTGTTGAATTTTTCCTGAATTTTCTTTGCTATAAACCTCACGGAGCCGGAGACCTTGCCAACGAATGCAAAACCGTGGAAATCGGTTCGTGCGTTCTGGAGTTATAGCGTCAGGGAGGAAAACCGGACTTATTTTTATATAATAGATAACACAACAGAAAAGGCATAGACATGAACAATTACAAAAATACCTGCCTAATGATTTTATGCTGCGGAGCTGCATATTTATGGGTACTTGTGCAAGAAGAAGCAAAGAAGAAACAAGCTCGCCGCAGTGTGTGGGTTAGGCCATGGCTTTAAAGCTCTCAAATGAGTTACGATAGGAGGCTCCAATCTTCCGTGTGTTACGATTAGAATGCGTCTATTTTCTCCTGTTTAAAGAAGGTGTAAATTTTGTCATAATTAGTTACAGATAAGAAATGTGGTCGTGTCGTTTAGTGTTTTTGGCAAGGGAAAATTATGTGTGTGGCGTTATCGTAATCGTTGCACGTATCGAACGCATTTATTATACACTTGAAAAGTGTATTTTAATTTTGCCCAGAAGTTTGCAACGCATAGAACGAATCATCTCCGACCACATAAAGTATATATATTCTTGATCAGCATGACGAGCTGAGTCGATTAAGCTTTGTCCGTCCGTCTGTCCGTCCGTCCGTTTTTTCTTTTTTTTTTTTTTTATGAAAGTATCCACCTTTTTTTTGGTTTTGAGGGGAGAAAAAATTTGCACAGAGTCTTCTTTTTTGCACGCTGCTAATATGTCGGAACCGACCAGATCGGATGATCTCTAAAAAAAAAAACTCTTTTTTTTTTGGTTGGCCTTGTTTTATTGTGCTCCGTATTTAAATATTTTTTGTGACTTCTATAGTGCCTTTAATTTGCCCAAATCAACTTAAATCTTTGCATTAATTTTACCCACTGTAGGTGAGTGCTTTGCTTTCTAGTTGTGCATCTTGATATTATTAAATTAATAAATACAAATAACCCAGCGTCTGTCCTGTGTATTTTGTTTGTGTTTTGGTTTCGCTAACTTCGATTTGGCGGTTCCCCCGTTCCCCCCTCTTAATAAAGGTTAGTGTTTGTGTTTGCTGTTGCATACTCTCAGAGTGCATCGCTCTCACCGCAAATTTGTTTTTGTTTTGGTTTTCGTTTGCATAGAAAGCTTTGAGCTTTGTGCTTTCATTTCACCGCTCTGAGAGTGAGTTAGTGATACGCGCTTTGATTTGCAAATCTCTTTTGATCTTGAACCCCCGTGGTAAATTTATGAGAATGTCGTGCTGCAAGAAGTCGTGCCCAAACAAAGATGCTCATGATTTGGACCAACTACGGTTTGTTAGTTGTTGGTTGTGCCAAAACATGATGCATGGTAAATGTGCGGCACTAAGCGGACGCGACCTCAACAAAATTTGCTCGCCTAAACAGGGCTGTGGGTCAATAAGATGGTCATGCAATACTTGCACAGATACTCAATTTGATTTTTCTCGAATGTGCAATGACATGAGAAAAACGTATAATAATCTGCGCAAGTTACACAAGCAATTCACTAGCGAGTTTATCTCCAGTTCTGAGTTGCTTAGTGAATATAGGTTTGAATCGCAGCCCTCGCGTCGGTTTTTAGAACTGCCTCCTTCCGATGTTGGGAAGTCGTCCGAAACTCCTACTTCTGTGCCAGCTTCGCCTCAATGTTTGGATTTATCGCCAACCATTTCTCTGTCCGCATCACCTGGAACTATGCTGGCTTTGTCTCCCGTGCCTACACCCTTGAATCAAGCCGCTAGTAGTGTTGTTGTTAATCTAACAACACCGGGATTAGACCATCCTCCAATTGTGCCGCCTGAACCTGATGTCACTATTTCAGTCCCTTCTCAGCGTCCTCTTCTTACAGTCATTGCACCACGTAAGCAAGTTTTTGTGTCTAGGTTGTCCCCTGAAACTACTTGCGAGAAAATTGCCGCTTATATCGCGAGCAAAACCTCAGCAAGTGTTTCGATTACAAAGTTTAATTTTGCCCAACCTCGTGATGTTGCTTCCTTCAACATAAGTGTTCCATCTGAAGCATTTCCAATCATATGTGACCCAGAATTTTGGCTGCCAGATATGATTGTTCATGAGTTTAGGCCACGAAATCGAGTTAGGCCCGTTAGTTTACCTTCTTTAAGTAAATCCTCGTAGGATCTAATTCTAATAGGGTTTCAAAAAACTAGTTCCGTCCGTTTGTCCTCATATAGCCTATCAAAATGTTAGGGGTCTGTTATCTAAACTTTCTACCTTATTCCTAAATAGTGCTTCATTTGAGTTTGACATTATTGCATTTTCAGAGACTTGGTTAAATCAAACAATCTCTGATTCTGAAATATTGTCAAATGATTTTTTTATCTACCGGCATGATCGACCAGTTCGCAGAGGTGGAGGTGTACTGATTGCAGTTAAATCCACCCTGCGATCAGAACTGATCAATGTTAATGTGCCTAGGGATGTTGAATTTGTTGCCGTAAAGGTAACTTTTCTAACATTCTCTTTATTTATTACCTGCTCCTATATTCCTCCATCTTCTGATAATCAAGTTTATATGCAACATATAGCTTGTATCAAAGATGTTTTTACCCAATTAAGAGACATTGACTTAATGGTTGTTGTTGGTGATTTTAACCTACCAAACATCACTTGGTCAAATTTTAATGGGTCTACTTATCTTGTACCATCAGCACATCATGACTTTTTAGATAGTCTGTTGGACATGTCGTTTTTTCAACTTAACGCAGTACCAAACAATTTAAATAAATTGTTGGATCTCGTTTTTGTCTCTGACAGCGCGAATGTTGTTGTCTCTAGGTCTGCCCCTCTATCACTGCCAGAAGATATTTACCATCCTACTCTTGAAATCTCTATTTCAGTTATTGGACCTACCTCTTCAACTGTTATGATTTCGAATAAGCCTCGTCGTTGTTTTCGTAAAGGAAACTTTACGTTATTAAATCAACTTATTTGTGCAACAGACTGGACTCCTTTGTACGATGCGGTTGATTTAGACTTAGCTTTTAAATTTTTCTATGAATCTATTAATTCTCTCTTAGATATCTGTATTCCTAATAGCGTTGCTTCTCCCGCGTCAGCTAATCCTCCTTGGTTCTGTCCTAGACTTTCTAATTTAAAAAATATTAAGTCTAGATGCTTCAAAAAGTATAAAAGTTCTGGTTCTGCCGTTGACTTTTCTAAATACTCAATAGCAAAATCAAACTTTACACTTTTCAATGCTGAGTGCTACAGAAAATATCTTGTCCGATGTAAAATTCAATTCGCAGAGGACCCTAAGCAATTCTACAGCTTTGTAAACTCTAAACGTAGGTCTTCTTCTTTACCTTCTTCTTTTTTTCTGGGCGACCAAAAGGCTAACGATGACTCCACAGCCGTTGACCTGTTCGCCGACTTCTTTCAATCTACTTATTCCTCTACGCGCTTTACTAATACTTCTTATCCTTATAACATTTCTTCTTCTAACTCGATAACTGCTCCCTCGATTTCCGAAAGCTCCTTACTTTCTCATTTAAAATCATTAAAATCTTCATTCTCCCCTGGGCCTGACAACATTCCTAGTTGTGTGCTCAAAGAGTGTTGTGTTTCTTTGTGCAATCCATTGCTTAAGCTTTTTAATCTATCGTTAGAATCTGCTATTTTTCCAAATCTTTGGAAAGAATCCTTTATTATTCCTCTTCATAAAAAAGGTGGGAAGTCTGATATATCCAATTATAGGGGCATAGCTAAACTATCCGCTATTCCAAAATTATTTGAACAGATTATAACCTCTTCCCTTCAGCACTATTGTAAATCGATTTTATCACCTTTCCAACATGGATTTACAAAGCGTCGGTCAACTGCGACCAATTTACTTGAATTTACCTCAATGGTTAACGATGGATTCCTTTTAAAAAAACAAACTGATGTCATTTACACCGACTTCAGTAAAGCATTTGATTCTGTGAACCATGATCTGCTCCTCGTTAAACTTGATCGTTTAGGATTTCCCTCCCCTTTTCTACTTTGGATTTCGTCCTATTTAAAAGATAGAACTCAAAAAGTTCTGCTTCGTTCTAACACGTCAAAGCCTGTCTTTGTCACTTCTGGTGTGCCACAAGGCAGTCACCTCGGCCCTTTGTTTTTTACTCTTTTTATTAATGATCTCCCCACAATAATTTCGAATTCTCGGATACTTATGTACGCCGATGATGTAAAACTTATTTTATCTTTTAACGACCCGATGCACTCCATCAAACTGCAAGATGACTTAAACTCCTTGCAGTCCTGGTGTCTGATTAATCAATTACACCTTAATTGCTCCAAGTGCATGTTCATGACGTTTCATCGTTGCAAGCCCTCGCTAGCTACCTATACGATTGGCAATGAACCCTTGGAACGAATTTCTACAGTCGTTGATCTTGGAGTTCTTTTTGACCCCAAATTGAGTTTCAATCCTCATATCTCCTCTATTGTTAATAGAGCAAATGGTGTACTCGGATTCATTAAACGTTGGTCGAAAGAGTTTAATGATCCATATACCACAAAGCTTTTATACACTGCTCTAGTCCGTCCTGTACTTGAATACTGCTCGTCCGTCTGGTGTCCGCAGTACAAAAAGCATATAGATCGTATTGAATCTGTTCAGAAGCAATTCTTGCTTTTTGCCCTACGTGGCTTAAATTGGGACCCTAACCTTCGTCTGCCATCGTACTCTAACAGACTCTTGCTTATTGACCTTCCTTCGTTAGCTAACCGTAGAACAGTATTAGGTGTTTCTTTTCTTCATAAACTAATTATTGGTGATGTAGATTCTTCAGAACTTTTAGGTCGCCTTAACTTCTCCGTTCCTTCTAGGCCAACCAGAAACTATTTTCCTTTAATATTGCCTGGATGCACAACTGATTATGCAAAGCACAATCGATTTCGCGTCTTATGTCAAAATTATAATGATCTCTATCACCTGCTCTCAACAGATCTCTCTCTCTTCTCTCTAAAAACGTCCCTCTATAATTATCTTAGGGGAAATCTCTGACCTCTCCTAGCTGTGAGTAGGGGCATAGCTTGCCGGACTGGCTAAAAAATCTTCCCCCACCGGGTCAGAGATTTCTGTTTATTTAATTTTAAGTTAATCTTATAAATTTTTTATCATACACTTGAAAAGTGTATTATAATTTTGCCCAGAAGTTTGCAACGCATAGAAGGAATCATCTCCGACCAAATAAAGTATATATATTCTTGATCAGCATGACGAGCTGAGTCGATTAAGCTTTTTTCGTTCGTTTGTTCGTTTTTTTGTTTTTTCGGCTGGTTGTTTTTACGTCTCCTTCAGTTTTGGAGCTATCGAGCTGAAACTTTGCACAGAGTCTTCTTTTTACTGCACGCTGCTAATATGTCGAAACCGATCGGATCGGATGACTACTTCTTGTAGCTGCCATACAAATGTTCGTTCGGAAAATGGTTTTAGTGAGAAAAACTTTTTGTTCTCAATATTACTGCTCTCAAACACGGTCATGGGTAAAATATGTAATGTTTTTAAGCTGATCTGCGAAGTTTGTCAAGTGCTTATCTCAAGTGTATCCAAAACTTCGGTACAGACGAAGTTAGCTTTGCTTTTCTTTTTTAGTTAGTTTTAAATTTCACATTTAGATAGTATTTTTTTTTCTCTTTTCTTAAATTTGTTTTCTTTATATCTGATTTATTTTAGTTGTATTATTTTATTATTATTTTTTTTTCCTTTGCTCCTATTTAGGTTTTTTGGTTTTTTTTTTTTCATCTTCTCTATCTCCATATCATTAAAGTTTTTGGTAGCTCTAATAACGTCTCTGACTACAATTGGCTGTGAATCGGGGCATAGCTGGCCGGACGGGCAAATAAAATTCCCCCATCGTGTCAGAGTCGTTATTAGTTATTCTGTAATTTCGTTAGTTTTTCTTTGTTAGGCTTTCTTAGTAAATAAGGCTTTTTATAATGTATGTGTTATTGAGTTTGAAAAAAATACAGCTGTTTTTTTGTCGACTAAATAATTTTTAATATAAAAATAGAAAAAAAAAAAAAACATTTTTTTGTTAAACAAAATGTTTTTAAGCTGATCTGCGAAGTTTGGTCGAAGTCGCTAACCGTTGAGACAAGCTATTTCAAGTGTATCAAAACTTCGGTACAGACGAAGTCAGCTTTGCCTTTCTCGTTTTTATTTATTATCTTGAAATCTTTTGCTTTTAAATTGCAGTTTTTCGTGTTGAACCATATGGAAATAAATCCCTGAATCCTTTTGGTTTACTTGCAACGAAGTCGGCGTACTCCCTATCCCAGTCATCCTTTATGGCTCTGAAGATTTTACAGATTGAATCCTTTAGACTGCAGTTTAATACTATGAAGTGACCTTCTGTAGGAGCATTTTGGCCTTTGCGTCTACTAGAACATTTTGTGGCATATTCATATTTCCTAGTAGGTAGTGGAACTAGACTGCAGCGAGCTTTGTGGGATTGTTTGTCTCTTCAATAATGGATTGAGCTATGAAGTTGTTTTGCTGCATTTTGGCAAGCAATTGGACACTGTTTCAGAATAATGGAGAGTTGTATTCTAAAGTACAGAGCGATTTTTTGTATTGATATATGTTAAATAAGTTCTTCACTATCAGTATTTATCGTGGCTTAGTGTTGTCATAATCAGTCATTCAGTGTTCTCATGACCATGGAACATGGTCTTTCGTGGCCTTTAAAATCAGTTTCTTAAGCACTTAGCGGTTATTACCATGCAGATTCTTCAGCTGCAAATTTAATTGCATTATATTTTTAATCCGCAACGGTCTTTTTCCGCGATTTATTGATTTGTCAGTCACGGAAAGTGGTTTGAAACATTCTTTATGATCTTGACTATATTCTTTAACAATGTTCATCCATGGTATTTATCGCGGTTCGGTATTGTCAAAATCCTGGTAATGTAGTTATGTGTGGTCATTAGCGGTTTTTTCCCATGCATATCCTTTAGCTGCGAATTGCGCTTATGCATAAATGCTGGCATGATTTTTTATTTGGTTGGGCATAACATTTTTTTGATTATTCATATTTTTATCCTCTTTGATACTATTTCGCGATTTAATAAGTCGGCAGACGAGTGCCAGCTGCTGGCTCCCAAACTGTGTCACCAAAATTAAACCTTGCTAATATATTTATGTTTATTTTATTTTTTACAGTTCTACGGTTATAATAGTACGATGCCACGATACCGACTACTATTGGACGCCGTAAAACGAGTACATGATTACACACAAGTATCGTGGCATCGTTAAAATGATTATTTCTATCTGTAATCATACGGTGCCGGAATCACTCGTGCAAGTCTTTACTACAGACCATATCAGCTGCAATTTATACTTTTGTTTATATAGAAAAAATATCTTATACCATATAATTAAATAATTTTTTTAATTACGAACTTATTTTATTTCGTGGTCTTGTGATATATTTGAATTTTACTTGCAGCTACATCTTTAATTTTGGTATTGCGTAAGCCAAAAAAAATTTTTTTTTTTTTAAATTTGCCGTGTTTGCTCTTACAATTTGCTTGCAAGAGCAAACTCGCAAACCCGCAAACAAAATTTGCCGAGGGTGTTCCCACGTGTTCCCATTAGGCAAATACTTGCTTCAAATTATTGGTGCACGAACATAGGCAAAGCCTACTTGGCAAATATTTGTGAGCAAATTATTTGGTGTTTCCACTACGGGCAAACAAAATGGGCAAATATTTTAAAATATTTGCGCAAATTATTTGCCTGTGGGACCATACCTTTACGTATGTCGAGCCCAGTGTGTACATGGCTGCCAGAAAAAAAGAACAGGCCAAGGGGGAGTGACTGTACCCAATTGTCTCTCCTCAGCAATCTATGGCTCCTTCAAGGAGAAACTGTGGCGCATGCTATTTCCATGCCACAGTCGCAGGCGTTATTCTTGATACAAATTTGATTAAACGAATAAATTTTAGTTTTTAATTAAGGAGACCACTTAGGCATATTTGGGTGCATCCTTCTGGTAGACCTAATGTAGGCCTCCTTGGACATACACTTGTCTGAGTTCCATGCTTCGTACATAGCCTTCTTATTGATATGCAAAACATCACAGACTCCGTGTTTACAATGTGCTCGAACATTTTTACTAACATGTGCACTAGAGCGGTCCCCATGTATATGAAATTTTTAAGGTCATGCTCTCACCCCCCTATCTGATACTTTTTCATGTATAATTAGCGTATATAAAAACGAAAGGTAAAAAAGTCGAGTTTTAACGGGCGCGAATGGAGTTTAAAGTTTGTGTAAATAACTCATACGCAGTGTTGCCTATTATCATCTATTTTTTTCAGTTATAAATAGTCGGCGATGATTTTATTTATAAACTATTCAAATTTGTAAATATTTTCTTTCCACAAATTTAGATCTCTTTACGAATTTCAAACAATGACAGCAATTGAAATGAACTAGTAACTTCGTTTGTAAAAATTTGCATTTGGTGAACGTGTCGTATGATTAATGTTTTTTTAAAACTTTGAGACCCTGTCGCGCCCATTAAAAATGAAAATAAAATTTTTTGATTTTCACAGTTATTAATTATACAACAAATATTAGCTTTGGAAATGCTGAGACCTCCTTTTTTCCATTTTGCCGGTTTGGGGACCGCTCTAATGTGCACGCATACAAATAATGAGTACATATTCAGGTCTGTTCCCATTTCCGAGTGGATTTAAAAAGTAAAACGATTGTATATCCGAATCGTTTTCATTTGATGTTTCCGTTTCCGAGTGAAATAGAAATCGATTTACTTATCGAATACAAGTTCGAATCGTTTTCGAACAATAATTCAGCAATGGTAACATGAACAATTTCGATCAGCACTGCGCATGCGCTGATGCTGATTGCGAACAGCTCGGTTTCATTTCGATCGATTTTGCTTTCGTCTAAATGCAATTTCTGGGGTACAACTTTAAAATAATTAATTTTAAATCAAATTGAATGCCCAATATTTTTATAATTACTTTAAAATCTTCTCAAAATGTGACTTATTAATATAAAAATATTGGATAGATAAAAAAAATATAACCGTTAACATGAAAATTGTCAATTACTTTTCATTTCACTCACTCGAAGGCACAACTTTTAAAACCGAATAATTTGATCGTTTTTCGGAAACGGGAACAGCTATCAATTCCGATTCCACATGATTTGATCGAAATCGAAAACGGGAACAGGCCTGATTATCTATATTCATACATACATATATATAAAAAACTAATCGCTTTGAAAGAATTTAACACTTCCACACACACAAAGTAATGACGTCTTGCCTGAAGCGCTGAAGCAAAAAGCTTATGTGTGTTAGTGAAATATGGGTGTATGCATCACACGCACGAAATGCGTGTACGTATTTTACTAACTTACATAAGCATTTTGCGCAAAAAATTGTTAGGTGTATTCGCCGCTTAATACATTATTACATATGCATATTACATAATACATCTACTTACATGACTTTGCCATTTTTGCAAGCGGGCAAAAATATTATCCCCGGGCCAACCAATTCGATAGGAATTTCGCGTCGAAGCTGCTCCCACTGCAGACACTTCAGTGTATCTACACTAAAGTTGGCTTCTAAAAAAAATTCATATGTATGTATATGTATATATTTAAACATGCAATTTTAATTTCACGGACTTAGCTTGGAAGATTTGCAGATAGGTGTCCACCCAGCTCATTCAAAATTTCCTCCATTTCTTCTTGACACACACACACAACTTTTTTTTTGACAGCTTACTTAGTCCGTGTTTACGATTACTATCGCATTGCTAGCTATCGATAGAGAGCAATCGGCAGTCAATCGATTACTACATGCAGCAACTCAAACAATAACTTGCAAACAAATCAATAACTTGCTCACCACCATTGTTGTCGTTAACACCGAACGGCAGCATAGCGCAATGCAATTTCGCAAACATTTTTAGAATGGTCGAAGGATTTAGAAAAACTTTCTAAAAATTAGGGTTTATTTTCTTAATGTAAGGGCAAAACACCCTAAATTATTAACAAATATTTTCTAAAATCAAAGGTGAAATTACCCTAAAAATTAGAAAAGGCAATAAAGCAAATTCACCCTAAAATTTAGATAAAAAAAATATTTTTCTAGATTTTAGAAAGTATTTTGTAAAAAATTCAATTTTAGGGCAACTTTTCTAAAATTCAGAAAAATTATCTTAAATCTAGAAATATTTTCTAAATTTTAGGGCGATTTCAATTTTAGGGCGATTTTCTTAAATATAGAAAAATAATTTTTCTGAGGGAAATGGCCCTCAACGTACTCAAAAATATTTACATGGGTTTTTGCGACCTGTTTTTTGTCAAACATTTAATATCTGGCTGGCTTGAGGTCGGTGGAGAGTTACAATCAAGGCTGCAAACCTCTAAAATTTTGCAGAAGGTTCGGTCCGGGGGTTCGAACCCGTTGTAAAGTCTAAACCCCTGTTAAAGAGTTAAACCCTGAACCCAAGGTTCTGGTTCGAACCTCGGTTCGCTTAAACATAAAAAGATGGTTTCCATTTATTAATACTTTTTGTTTAAAATAATATTTTTTATTTCAATAAAGCAATTCTAAATATTAAATTCATTAGCTGACAAATACAACACTTAAGAGCTGCTTAGTTTAAGTTAATGAGCATTATATCTATATATATCAGAAAGAACAAACTTAAGTGTTGAAAAGGCTCGTTCAACTGATACCTGAGTTGCTGTCCTCATTTTTTTGAGCTTTCCAAAATTTTAAGACATTTGTCGATGTATGTTCTCTTGGACAATATTCGAATGAATCTTTAACTTCATTTACAGACTTCATATTTGATATTTGATTATTGATTTCTATTTGTTTCATAAATTTCTCTTCTTCGCAATCAGACGTTGAGTCATTTAAAGTTGAATTTTGAAAACTCTCATTAAGAAATTCTTTTTGGCGCTTAAGCATGTCTGCAATGTGCTGCTTTGCTATTTTTTTTTGGTCTGAAGTTAACAAAGTTTGAAATCTCGGGTCTAAGAACACTGCAGCCAATATTGGTACTGAACTCATAATAGAAGAACGTTTATCGAGACACTTAGATAGCAATAAAGAATGTTTTGCTGAAGATTTTAGAACAATTGCTCGACATGAAAACCAAGCGTAATAAAAAATCACTTGGCAGTAATTGCGAATCTTGCAGCTTTAAGGAAGTTTTATAAATTGGCTGCAGCAAATTACATATATTTTGAACTACGTTCCATTCAGAAGTTTTTAGGTGGAGCTCCTTTAAAGAACTCTTAATGCAAAAATCTTTAAGAGTTAGTAAGCGCTCGCACATTTTAAAGGTTGAGTTCCATCGCGTCACACAGTCTAGCACTGGTTTTTTCAATTTTTCTATATGCAATAGATTTAAAATAGTGTGAGTACGGAGTTTCTTACAAAGTGTGCGAACTCTACTAATGTCAAACTGAACGTCCTTAAAAAAATCGTTAACTACTAAATTTAACGTGTGTGCAGCACAACGAACTGTAATTATAGACTCCTCCATGGAATTTATTGAGTTAACTTCGTCATCGAGGAATGGTTTTGATTCACATGAGAAGTCTTCATCAACATTGCATTCGTTATAGTCGCATTCCTTTTCCGCTATGCAGTTGTCATTTAAAAGTTCGCCTGCTCGAACCATATTTGCTCCATTATCCACGGTGATAGTATAAATCTGGCCTAGAGAAATGTCGTAGGATTGGAGAACTTCTTCAATGATAGCACTCAGATTAAGACTCGTATGCTGGACGTGGACCTCTTTCATAGCCAGCGTGTAAGTGCGAATTTCTTCATCTTTGTGAATCTGACAGTTAATGCCAATTATTGCGCGATCCAAACGACTTACGCAGTCAACTTTAATTGATATCAAGCTGAAATAATTTCGTAAAAACATATTTTTAATTTAATTAATATATTTCTGCAAATACATATATTAATATTTATGTGAAACCAAGTTTGTACATAGATAGGTATGTAATTTCTTGCATAATTTAAATTAAACAATTTAAAAGAAATGTATACATACATACATATATATGCAAAGACATTGTATCTACAATAAAAATTGATACATACACACACAAATATACACAATCTGCCAACATATGTTTGTACTCACCGATTTTTTAGAATTCCACTAATTTCATTGCGGATGGTTGAAGCCTTTGATTTCACAAGGCTTCGAATATTTTGGCGATTTATGGAAATTGGCTTTTCAAACGCATTACATATCGGCTCAAGAATTTTCTTGAAGCCAGAGTCTTCAAAAATTTTTAGGGGCCGCCCATTTTTTGTGACCATTTCTATACACGCGTCCCGTAGCTGGTCTTCACTCAATTTTAGTTTTATGAATGCTTGTTCTATCTGTAAGAATTTATTCATTGTTGGCTGTTGATCAATTTTCTTCTGGCGCATTTTTTTTTTTATTTTCAATTTCTTCGGCTATTTTTTTATGATCCCGCTGAATGTGCCGGAGCAGGTTGGTCCCGTGACGTCCCGTCATTCCAAATCCGCATTCATTACACACACTTTTGTCGTCCTTTTTTTATATATTTATAATGTTCAAAAACTGGTTTCGAAGCCATGTTGCGCAGGTAAACAATTGAGCTTTAAATGGCGTGTCTGTCGGCTAATCACAAATAAGACAAATTCGAACAACGCACAACAATGATTGAACAAGAAAGTAAGGCAAAGTCAGAGAGCGTTCTCTCTATCAGCTAATATTAGATCTGGTCAACTGTCTGCTCGCTCTCTGCTTCAGCTTGCAAGTCTATAATATGTTGTTTTCACATCTTTTGTCTCTTTTCTTCTTATTATTTCATCATGGCGACGCGTCAGTGCGACTCGTCGCTGCTGCAGTTGTCTGCAAAGCAATGCATAGAAATGTGCCCGTACCGGACGAGACACTCAAAGAAAAACAGAAAAAATGTGCCCGTTGCCGACTACTAAATGTGCATATATGTATGTACAAACTGTGTTAACTTTGGGAATTTATGCACTGCAAGTTAAAGCGTTTTGCATCTATTTGTATGTACTTACATATGTGGTTATAGCGAAAACCGCGGGTTTTTGCGCCAAAATCATGCACTCATACATACATATAAACGGAAGGACGCTTACGCATGTTGTCCGCGTGGGCGCGTAAATCAATTTAGTGTTTTAATCGGCATACGGTTGCCAAATATGTATGAAATATGTGAAGTGTAAGTGTGTTAGTAGTTTGACATAAAAATGTGGGAATAAAACAAAAACCAAGACTAAAGTCCGAAAAAATATGTATGTGTGTATATACTTCTCGTTGCAAATAGAATTGAAACATATGTATGTACATACATATGTGAAGTTAAACATGTATGTATGCTCGGTTACTAGTTCAAATGGCTCGCATTAATCGAATTTAACCTTATGTTCAAAGCAATTTATATAAAAAGCCATACAAGCTTAGTGCAAAACACAATAGTTTAACTATAATATCTATAGATTTCCAATATTTTCATGTTCACGTCTTGAAAAAAGCATTTAATTTTGTGAACCGAACCTAATTTTTTGAAAAAGTGGTCCGGTTCGGGTTCAGGTTCGAAGAGTCCAAAATTTTAGGGGTTCGGTTCACGGTCCGGTTCGTCGGACCCAAAAAAACCCGAACCGAACCGGTTCGAAGGGGTTCGGTTCAGGACCGGTTTGCAGCCTTGGTTACAATTCAATGTAATCAACACAAATCAATAGAGATTAATTACAACAACTTGGAATAGCAATTGGTATGTCCGTACAACGATCGCTGTTTCGAAGATAACCACATCTTCTCATCAGCGGACTCTTGTATTGATATTTAAACTTAGACTCAGGTTTGATTGTGATGTCAGCGAATAACGTTTTGGGGATTCCAAATTTTCCACTTTACACCCTGAACTTCTGCAATGGTTTTTATGAACGTGTTGCTTTTTGCTTACCAATTTGATGTAATTGGGCAATCTGCCCAATGATCCTCCATAGCAGAGTCACGGCGTTGTAAATACACAGGGTATTTGTTTTGCTTGTTTTTCAATAGGGAAACCGTTTTTTCGGTTTTTATTGTAAACATTATGGCGTGCCGTCCATTATTTCATATTTATATGGGACCACTTATAACGACCACTTAGACTGAATGTGAATATGCAATACAAGAGTCCGCTGATGAGAAGATGTGGTTATCTTCGAAACAGCGATCGTTGTACGGACATACCAATTGCTATTCCAAGTTGTTGTAATTAATCTCTTTTGATTTGTGTTGATTACATTGAATTGTAACTCTCCACCGACCTCAAGCCAGCCAGATATTAAATGTTTGACAAAAAACAGGCCGCAAAACCCATATAAATATGAAATAATGGACGGACGCCATAATGTTTACAATAAAACCGAAAACGGTTTCCCTATTGAAAAACAAGTAAAACACCTTCACGCCTGCTCTGCTATGTCTGGGCGTTCGCATGCGAGCTCATAAGCAAAAAAATTAATTACTCAAATTGGTAGCAAAAAGCAACACGTTCATAAAACCATTGCAAGTTCGGTAAAGTGAAATTTGGAATCCCCAAAACGTTAGCTGACTCACAATCAAACCTAGTCTAAGTGGTCGTTTATGTGAATATGCAATACAAGAGTCCTCTGAAAGTGTGGTTATCTTCGAACAGCGATTCCAAGTTGTTGTAATTAATCTCTATTGATTTGTGTTGATTACATTGAATTGTAACTCTCCACCGACCTCAAGCCAGCCAGATATCAAATGTTTGACAAAAACTCTAGAAAGCTAGCAGGAACAAATCTGTACGTAGAAAAGGATTTGGGAGCACAAAGACAATTCAATAAAGGGCTACTGCTTAGACTGAAGAAAACTATTCCAAGCATCAGTCAGAAAAACAAAATTTTAGTTAGAAATGACAGTATGTGTATTGCCAACAAATGGTTCCGATTTAAGCAGGGCATCCACACACGAATTTGTTCGAAGAATTTGTTCGTCAAACAAAAATACGTTTGCCCACTAACCAGGCGAACATTTCTCACGAACATCATTTTCTCAAAAATAACAACGAGTTAACATGAAAATATGGCAGCGAAAAAAAAACACAATCATGGCCTAGATGGCGATACAAATTAGTTTAAATCATTATTTAATCATTTTGGGATCATTCAATAAATTCCAGCAACAATCATTGCTCATTTGGGCACGTGTTCACTCTACAAATATTTTTGACAAATGATGTTCGTGCAAATGTTCGCATCCATTGACGAACATGTTCGCACGAACACTCGCAAGATAGAAACATTTCAATTCTTTGCGAACAAAACGTCGAACAAAAAAACTGTCACGAACACCTCCACTAACGTCGAACATTTTGACGAGCTGAACAAATTCGTCGAACAAGTTCGTGTGTGGATGGGCTGCTTTAACGAAAAAAATGAACTAATGAGCGACGGACAAAAAGCAGACATAGTATTAACACAACTGTATGGACCTATAATTAATAATTTAGATATTAGTTACAATTCTTTAAGCCAAACGAATATCTCAAAAAACTAAGAAAAAAACCAGTTGGACATCCAAAATGTACCTTTTGACAATAATTTCAAATCATCAAACCCATTTGTCATAGGAAACCCATTGTATTCTAGAACTATTAATGTAAGTGCCGTCAGCCAAAGTTATGTCGAAAAAAATACCATTAAGATTCTCGCCTTCAACATTTCCGGTCTCAAAAACAAATTGCTTCACCGAAATTTTTTCGAATTTGTAAACGGATTTGACATAGCTCTTCTGATTGAAACTTTTGTAGAAAAAAATGACAACATATTTGAAATCTATATTCCGAATTTTAACCTACACTGGATCCCGGCAAAAAGAACAGCAAGTAGAGGACGCGCCAGCGGTGGCTGCATGTACGCAGTTAAAAGGGAACTGATGCCGAAGTACAACTGTACATTTAAAACAGTCAATGATAGAACCGTCATTGAGTTGAGTACTCTAAAGTTGACAGTTTTGTTATAATACCAACGTACTTAAACTGTAACAACTGGATCGACGAATTTGACATGCTCTATGACTTTCTGATGGTTCTGAACAATCATAACGTAATGGTGGTCGTAGATTTAAATGCCAGAATAGGGACGAGCCAAGCTCTTACCCAATCAAACATGTCACAAAGTACGCACGACGGAATGATACGGTTGGCAAAAGACAAAATCACAGATTCAAAAGGAGCAAGACTGTTGGAGATGTGCGAATCAACAAATATCCTAATCCTTAATGGAAGGACAATAAGTGATCCCGACGGAGAGTTCACATTTCAAGGAGGACAGGGCAAATCTACAATTGATTATTGTAAGCTTCGAGGAGCTTGGCATCATTGTGTGAAGGATATGGCTGTAAATGGAGACATGCTGTCAGACCACTTGCCTCTTTCAATTGTTGCGGAAATGGAGGCACCTAATATAGATCAAACCCAGAAACACCAATTGTTACCAAGACTGTACTGGAAGGAAGGCCTTAGAAGCAAAGAGACGCGCCTTCTAACAAATTTACAAACCTTGGATAGTTTTCACGACGAAAATGAGGACCGCTTTGAGACCCTCGGTAAAGCAATAAAAGACGCAGCTGAGAGTGTTCAAAAGGCACGTAAAACAAACTTCGTTAAGCCCTGGTTTGATACAGAGTGTGAGGTAGCCAGACAACTCTCGTTCCACCTACGTCAGGTCGCAAGAGCAAATAATGATAGCACTGCCATATCATCTTACCGAGAAGCAAATAAAAAATTTAAAATGTGTTGCGCCGCTAAGAAAACAAATTATTATAAAAATTTGGAAACCCAAATTGCATCGATAAGGGACAGCAAATCTTTCTGGGCACTTGTAAGACGATTGAATGGAAGAACAGCAAGGGCTAATATAAAATCAGCGGCATCAGATCTAGCATCGCATTTCTCCTCCTTGTTATATAACCAATCGGTAGGCAACAGTTTAGTTTTCCAGTTTCCACTTATTACAAATGAACAACTTGATGCTCCGATAAGTTTGGCAGAAGTCAGATCCGCAGTGAAACGAGCAAAGATTAATAAAGCTCCCGGTGAAGATCGAATTCCGGTTGAGTTCCTAAAGTTCGCCCCGCCCGAATTATTCAACACACTAACTGACGAATACAATAGGATATTTAACGCCGCAGAAGTACCGTCTAGTTTTAAAAAAGTGTAATCTTCCCGCTTTTTTAAAAAAGGTGACCCCACATTAGCGAGCAATTATAGAGGAATATCGTGTTTAAACGCCCTAACGAAAGTATTCACATCAGTTTTACTGGAGCGGCTCACCACATGGGCGAATGAGAACAAAGTGATAAGAGAATTTCAATCTGGCTTTAGAAGTGGATACTTAACGGTGAATAGTGTATTCTCACTAACAGCAATAGCAAAGTTCTATCTTGATCGAAAACAAAAGATGTATCTGTGCTTCGACGACTTCAAAGCCGCTTTCGATACAGTAAACAGAACCAACCTTTTGTTTAATCTCAGCCGGTTAGGAGTCTCGTCAAAAATTCTTAGCTTGATTCGAAATCTGTACACTAACAACATAGCTGCAGTATGGAATGGAGACTGCTTTCAGATTGGTTTGGCAACAACACAGGGCTGAAACAAGGATGTCTACTCAGTCCACTGCTTTTTTCGCTTTATTTAAACGACGTAACAAATGAGCTCCCAGGTGGTATTTCCTTCGCCGATCATACCATAAAAGTTTTAACGTATGCTGATGACATGGTGATAATGGCAGACTCGCCTCACAAACTGCAGGAGATGATCGACTCACTCTTTTCGTACTGCCAACGTTGGAACCTACTAATTAATATTGACAAGACTAAGGTGCTGGTCATCCGTGATGGAAGAGGACGTGCAACAAACAACCAGAGTTGGAATTTAAATGGATAACTTTTGGAGGTCGTAAAAGAATTTAAATACCTCGTAGTTACAGTAACGCAAAATTTAAATTTCTCCAGCCATCTACAGCAGAAACTATCTGACGCAAAAATCGCCCTAAATAGCACGTGGAATTCATTTCTTGGCAGACAAAATGTACCATCAAGTGTGAAATACAAACTTTTTAAGGCCACGGTAAGCACGATAATGTTGTATGCGGCGCCAATTTGGGGACATACGTATTATGAGGAAACAGAGAAACTGCAGCGTCACTTCATAAAAAAACTCTTTCAGTTAGCCAGAAGAACACCTAACTACGCAATTCACCTTGAAACCGGACTGTCACTGTTACACACCGAGGCATTGCAGTCACACACCCCACCCCTCCTCACTTTTTATATCAGAAAAATAATGAAGAAGCCGGATACTAGGTTACCAAAAATAATCGCAAAACATCTGCAAAGCAGTACAAGTCAGTTTTTTGAAAAATGGCGGTGCCTGGCAAACGATAATGGAATAGCGCTGGATATATGAGATCAAGCTCATGGGATCTAGTGCATACGAAAATTATAGAACAAATCGATTGCGCAGCCATGAGGAGGTTTGAATTTCAGGCCAGTCAAAGCTCTACGAGAGCAATCTATAAAACTCTACGCTACAATTTGCAAAGCACGAACTGAAATGTTGCAATTAAACGCCGCGCCATACCGCACCAACAGCGAATGTGACCTGTGCAATTTAAGGACACCTGAAGACACTTTTCATTTTGTTGCCATATGCCCCGTTTTGAAGGAAATCAGAAAGCTACACCTAAATAGATCACAACTGACCCATCAGGAAACCATAAACATTTTAAATGGATCGAATTGGACTGCACTTGCGAACTATATAAAACATGCACTTAACTTTAGGAGACTGATACAAACTGAAACTTTTTAAGGATATCCACATACAATCTCAGAATTCGTACACAAACAAAATTACATACAAACATTCACTCTTAGTTGATAGTTAAAAAATCAATATTAGCTGACGGCAAATAATATTATATACAATTAGAATAGTAATAAATTGTAACACCAAACCGCTACTCCATACTACAAGGCGAACGATCTGGTATCTGGGGACGACCCGGGCAGCCAGGTGTATTAACCGAAGTAGCACTGGATTAGGGCAAGGTGATCGACAGACGGTTCAAAACCAAGTCGATTAAAATTCGTATACTTTATTTTTAGTTGAATAATGTTTAATAATTAGCTATATGTTGTAATAGGGCATTCAAAACTAAAAAATAAAGACACTACTACTACTAATTTTCTGAGTGTACAAAGGAAGAGCTTTTACTTACTCAGTCGAGGAGAAGTTTAAGACTCTAACTCTTGCTTTAAGGGATGACTTGATAATCTTAATTATTGAGGAAACAATATGCCAAAACATAGTCATTCGAGTTTCTGATTTTTCTCTTTTACTCAACGAAATATTTTATTTCTTTCCGTGCGAAATGCATATGGGTCATTCTTTTATAAACCGAACAGTTAAAAAAATTTTATTTTTCATTTTAATAAAAAAAAATCCGAAATTAGATCTCGACATGCCCATCATAACGTAATTTGCGGTTTTGCACAAAAATTTTTTGAGTAATTTTTTTTAAAAATGTTTCTTTTATAAACAATTTCAAAAATCGTTGCAAAAAGAAAAGTTGAAAAAAAAAGTTTTTTGTTTATTCCCCTTTTTTTTTTACTCAAAAATTCAAATAAATATAAAAAAGTCTCTCTTTTAAAAACAAAAATTAGTTGTTTAGGACAAATTAAAAAAATTGAATCATTATTTATCGACGGTATCAAATTGATACTGGTGACTTTTTTTTGCGATGATCCGATTTAAAACTTTAAAAAGAATTTAATTTTGCTGTAGCTACTCAAATAATAGTTTTATAGATTTTCTAAATTATTTTAATATTAAAAAACTATTATTGCTAAAAAATTAATTTTAGATTTTTCTCATTTCTCTTTATGTTGCTAAAATTATAATTTTTCCAGTGTTAACCACCATGATATAGCTTCTAAGCATAAACAATGTATTGTCCTAAACGTAACTTAAATTTTGGTGTTTTCAAAAGATGGAGACTTTTATAGTTTAAAAGTTATGAATTTTTTGAAGTTATAAACAAATAAAAAGTTGCCCTTAAATAAAGCGTTGCCACGCAGTCAGTTTCAAAGCTTTACGACTGAAACTTGGCGAGTTGGCTTTATATTTATCAAGCTTTTCAAAATTGCCAACATCACACAGATCGGACGTCTATTTCATATAGCTGCCGATCGTCCGATCTTCGTGATGTTGACATTTTTGAAAAGCTTGATGTATTTAAAGCCCACTTGCCAAGTTTCAGTCATAGAGCTTTGAAACTGACTGCGTGGCAAAGCATTATTTAAGGGTATATTTTTATTTGTTTATAACTTAAAAAATTAATATCTCTTAAACTATGAAAGTCTCCATCTTTTTGAAAACACCAAATTTTAAGTTACGTTTAGGGCAATAAATTGCTTATGCTTAGAAGCTATATCATGGTGGTTAACACTGAGAAAAAATTATAAATAATTTTTAGCAACAATTACTTAATATTATTAAATAATTTAAAAAATCTATAAAATTATAATTTGTGTAGCTACAGTAAAATACTTTTCAGCAATATCAACTTGAAAGCTGTCCGATAAACCAAACCTGAGAAATCACGTTTTTAAAAAACCCTTTTTTCCATTTTTCCGTTTTTGACGATTTTTGAAATTGTTTATAAAATTAACAAAAATTTTTGTGCAAAACCGCAAATTACGTTATGATGGGCATGTCGAGATCTATTTTCGGATTTTTTTTATTAAAATGAAAAATAAAAATTTTTTAACTGTTCGGTTTATAAAAGAATGACCCATATGAAGGTAATTCTATATTCGTATTTTCATTAAACCGAAACTAATTTAACAAATATTTCTTCATAGGACTATTACTTCATTGCACGAACAGGAAAAGGTACTCCAAGCGGCAAACTGTACTGGAAATACAAGAATCGGCTTAGTAAGCTTGCCAAATTAGATTGTATTTTGGAGACATCTAGTATACAAAACGAAAACGATTCCAACTCTGCAAATAAATACGCTGAAACAGATGTTTCAGTTTCCACGGCTTATAAGTTGTCACTGAATCGAGACTGCACCGATTGGGATGATGTTTGTGAGAAGTGGAAAAGAACTTTCCAATTGCGCCAAAGAGATATGAAGTATCTTGAAACTCAGGAATTTTTCCAAGTATGGTCAAAATTTTCACATGCTCAAGCAAGTGATCTGATAAGATGTCTTAAATTATTAACTGATTACACTGTGACACATTTTTGAACTCAACAAAGTTAATAGAGTCGAGACCAACAATTTCTGAAAAGATGTGTTTGGTCTGATTAGCTGCATATCTTGTAAACCATTTTGAATTTTGTTTTTCTGTCTTTAGCAAGGTTGATGCTCTTGGCTTGGCATATAAAACATTTCTTTGTAGAAAATCAAAAAATATTACATCTTCTTACTTAAAATTACAAAAGTTGTCCAAAAAACCAAGTTTTCGCCACTTCTTTATAGTTTTACAACTTAATCTTGAAACCCGCTAAAAATGTTTACAAGTAATGTAATGCAGGACCAAGTTATTGCTTAAACCAAAATACACAAACCGTTAGTAAGAACAAACTTTATTTAGTTACTTTTTCATATAGTTAAAAGCCCAAAAGCAAGTAAAACTGTCATAAAAACTCGAAAAAAACGAATATTATCGGTGAAAAAATAAATAAATTAAATTTCGTTACTTCCAAGTTTTTTTTGAGTTAGATTTTTTCACAATCTTATTAATTTAATACAAACCAATCGAAATTTTTGATTGTTACAGCAAATTGCTACCAAAAATCTACATTTTTTAAATTTTTGTTGAAACTATACGTTCTTATGGGCCCGTAACTATATGAAAGACCAATCGAATGAAGTTGGCATGTTTCAACCGTTCGTTTATTTAAGTCTCAGCTACATTTTTGTCCTTCATAACTTAGTAAAATTCGTTACTGATTTAAAGACAGAGTTGAAAACAGTACAAAATGAGGGGAAAACTTGAGGGTTTTGGGACTTTTAGTTTAAAGATGCGACTATTTTGTCTTGCTACTTAAAAATGTCAACAACTTCCTTTCAAACGTCAAAGCGAAATTCGAAACAGTTTACGAGATATGCAGTTGCAAGTCTCAATCTTAAGCAAAGAAATTAAAATTGCATAAAAAAGGCAGCTAATCAGACCAAACCCAGCGAAAGTTTTTGTACTACCTTCATACCTTCGTCTTGTTCAATAGCTGTTAAAGCCGGACTCAAATTTGCCAAATTTTTAATTGATCATGAGAATAATATTGAACCAACCTTAATTTGTAATTCTTTCAAATTTTCGAATTTACAAAAAACGAGAAAGGCAAAGCTAACTTCGTCTGTACCGAAGTTTTGATACACTTGAAATAGCTTGTCTCAACGGTTAGCGACTTCGACCAAACTTCTCAGATCAGCTTAAAAACATTACATATTACCCATGACCGTGTTTGAGAGCAGTAATATTGAGAATAAAACAGTTTTTCTTACTAAAATCCATTTTCCGAACGAACATTGGTATGGCAGCTACAAGAAGTAGTCATCCAATCCGGTCGGTTCCGACATATTAGCAGCGTGCAGTAAAAAGAAGACTCTGTGCAAAGTTTCAGCTCGATAGCTCCAAAACTGAGGGACTAGTTCGCGTAGAAACAGACAGACGGACAGACTGACAGACAGACGGACAGAAGGACGGACAAAGCTTAATCGACTCAGCTCGTCATGCTGATCAAGAATATATATACTTTATGTGGTCGGAGATGATTCCTTCTATGCGTTGCACACTTCTGGGCAAAATTATAATACACTTTTCAAGTGTATAAAAAAGTATTTCGATAAAATAAATTACTATGAACACCGTGATTCTAATTTTTTAAACAGCAAAACTTGTAATGAGCTGCAATTTAAAGGAACATTATATAAAATCAACTACTATTTAGCTACTTTTCGTATACACTTAAACTTATTTAAAATTTTAAGATTTTTGATTCATAATGAAAATGTTTATATTGTAAGTCAAAAAATTTATTGTACTAGCATACGACAATCATTTTCGGGAAGTCCCACTGATAACATATGTATAAAAAATATTAATGAATTTGTAAGTCCTCCGTTGCACATATATCCATTAAATAATGGTAAGTCATATATATACGACTAAGATACATTTAAGATGTACAAATGTATGAACAAACTGAGTATATAAAATCATTTAAAATAAACATAAAGAAGCAAGGCATAATTACTGATTTTATTGTACTGGTTCTAAGAACAAATTGGGATTGACTTAAGAATTTTTCAGGCTCATCTTAAGGACATTTTATTCTTATTTTGAGCAGGCAAATTCTTGATCCTAGGACGATTTGGGATGGATTGCAAGTATGTAAATACTTGATTCAAAAACGAATTGGGATTGATATAGGTATTTTCTGGACTTAAATCAAGAAATTTTTGTTCTTATTTTAAGTATGCAAGCTCTTGGTTTAAAACCGATTTGGGATTGATTTAAGTATTTAACGGGCTTGAGTCAAGTACGAATGGGGATTGATCTAAGTATTTTTGGGCCTAAATCAAGAACATTTAGTTCTTATTTTTACGCAAGTTCTTGCACTAAGATCGAATCGGGATTGGCTCAAGACCAAACTGTACTTTATTTATCCCGAAACGGTCTAAAATCAAGTATTTCAGGATTGAAAAAATCGTACTTGATCCAAGTATTTTGTACTTGTATTTTGTACTTGGATCAAGTATTTTCGTACTTACCGTACTATTGACACCGTTTGTACTTGATTCAAGTACAAAGTTCTTGGTTTTTTTCTGAGTGTAGGCGTCCTTAACTGTTATCATATTCAATTTGCGGGCATCGAGGCAAAAACGATCCTTGTCCGGCCGTCGCACTACCGTCGTGCGGTTACTCCACGGACTCATGCTTTCTTCTATGACCCCTAAAGCAATCATTTGGCCGATCTTTAAATGGTTGTGCACCTTCGATCAGTTCGATTTATTGTTTTTCCAGTGTCCAGTGTTTTCCCAAGCCTACTTTCTCAAACGCAAGAAATTTGTCTTTCACATCCTTTAACGCATTTTTCCCGTTTTGTGACAGCTCCCAGCACTCTGGATCCTGATTCTCATCCTCGTCCTCTTCTCCACAATGGGCCATTTGAGAAGCGACCAATTCCTTCACTCTAATTTGGGCTGCGGGTTCTGCTGTGCCACCCAATACAGCGGGTGCCAAACCAAACGCACGCCAAAAATCTATACCGAAGTACGCGTTCTGCTCTAAGTATGGACAAATGTAGAATGTCAGGACTTTGGTGTCATTTCCGTACTCCATTGGTAAGTCCACTGGCCCAATTGTGGATCGGTCGTCTTCAGATGCGGTGCGAACGATGGAAATATATTTTTGCATTTCGCTTCCTAGTTCTTCCAGAAGTTCGCGGCTGCCCCTACCTAGCAAACTGACGCTAGCACCTGTGTCCAACAGACCCTTGACTTCTTTTCCTCTGATGGTGACGTAGGCAAACACTCGAAGATCAGTACAGCTACCTCGTTTTACGGCTTCTACGACTCGCTTTACAAATCGTCTCTTCTGGTATCGTTCCCGCGCCTTTTTGACTCTTTGGGTGACCAATCAAACACTTACCACCGTACCGATCGAGGTTAAAATTAATCGATCTTCAATCTATGCATCACCGCAGAATATGCAATGGTGTCCTATTCGTCCACAAACTTCTTCTCGGATTGGTAGATTCTCAATCGCTCCTCACTTCTATAGAATTTACAGTACCCTCAAGGTTCACCCGTACATTCCGGCCACTACGTTTGACACTCTGCAGGTCCAACTATGCCCTTCATGAACCTTTTCGTGTCTTATGCTCTAATTATAATTCCCTTTCATTTATTGTTTCGTTTGAAAAATTTTTTAGTGTTATTTTAAGTGAAATTTATGAACACCTTGAAGTATCTAATCTCTAAACCTATTACTCTAAACATCTTTGTATTACGATTACCTATTGTTTTTAAGTTAGCAGATCATTGTTAACCAAATAAATAAATAACAAGTAAGACCGTTGCAGTCGAGTAGCCCGACTTCAATATACCCTGTACAATTGACAACGAGAGCGTAAGTTAAAGTCGGCTCCATCCGGTGACCATCCGGAAAGTATGCAACATTTTTTTTGGGTGGGTGGGGTGGTTCGTGGGGGGCTTGATTCGCTTTTTGCTCATAACTTCTGAACCGTTCATCCGATTTTTATCATTTCTTCGGCAAATCGATTTATTTTGCTAATTACTAACTATCTCTAGAAAGTACGAATCGTCCATCTTTAAAACTGTGGCAGATATAACGTTTTTTCCAAATTACGGGGGCGGGAGGGGGCGTGGCCAAAATTTGAAACAAACTTGATCTGCGTACAGATAAAAGAAGCATTTGTCCCATACATGTCAAACCTCTATCTCTTACCATCTCTGAGATCGACGCGTTCATACAGACAGACGGACGGACGGACAGACGGACAGACGGACATGGCTAAATCAACTCGGCTATTGATGCTGATCAAGAATATATATACTTTATAGGGTCGGAGATGTTTCCTTCTCCCTGTTACATACATTTGCACAACTTCATTATCCCCTTTTACCCATTTTTAATGGGTACAGGGTATAAAAATAAAAAATCGCATGCCGTCCAGTCGGCGGTCCGAAAATATGCGATTTTTCGTTTCCAAATATTTTCTAATCTTTTCCTCATATGGCAAATATCTTAAATTATATCTTATTTTGCATGCATTATAAACTTTATTTATTATTTTCTTATCTCCTATTTTACTGATTTCTTTATTTTCTTTTATCTCAATTTTCTCTGTTTTGGTTTGGTTTCCTACACCGCGGGATTGGCTCCTGAGCCCGAGATTCCCGCATTTGACACACTCAGGCGCCCGTTTTCCGTGCATTCAGGACACTTAGGTGCAATCGTCTCGGGCCTCCCACAACGGAAACATAATATTCTCCTTTTTTCCGCATCGCAGTCTCGGAACTCATGGTCGCCTTTTCCGCAGTTCCAGCAACCTGGTCTGGCCGTTCGTTTGCTCCCATGGCGGATTTCTTTTAGTTTCAGATCGGGATTGTCCTCATCGGTATACGCTTCCGCCTCACTGACTGCTGCCTTGACTCCTGGATGGTATCTTGGTTGAGTCCCGTAATTTGACCGTCCTCGTCGACCGATGCTTCTCTCCACCTGAATACACTCCTCCCGAAGCTCGTCAAGGGTACGTACGTCCATCGCATAAATATTTATTTATTTTTTTTTTTTATTTATTTATTATACACTTGAAAAGTGTATTATAATTTTGCCCAGAAGTTTGCAACGCATAGAAGGAATCATCTCCGACCACGATAAAGTATATATATTCTTGATCAGCATGACGAGTGTAGCTTTGTCCGTCCGTCTGTCCGTCCGTCCGTCTGTCCGTCTGTCCGTCTGTCCGTCTGTCTGTTTCTACGCGAACTAGTCCCTCAGTTTTGGAGCTATCGAGCTGAAATTTTGCACAGAGTCTTCTTTTTACTGCACGCTGCTAATATGTCGGAACCGACCGGATCGGATGACTACTTCTTGTAGCTGCCATACAAATGTACGTTCGGAAAATGGATTTTAGTAAGAAAAACTGGTTTGTTCTCAAAATTACTGCTCTCAAACACGGTCATGGGTAATATGTAATGTTTTTAAGCTGATCTGCGAAGTTTGGTCGAAGTCTCTAACCGTTGAGACAAGCTATTTCAAGTGTATCAAAACTTCGGTACAGACGAAGTTAGCTTTGCCTTTCTCGTTTATTTATTTAGTCGACAAAAAAAGGCTGTCAACTCAATTATACATACATTATAAAAATTCTTATTGACTAAGAAAGCCTAACAAAGAAAAACTAACAAAATTACAGAATAACTAATAACGACTCTGACACGATGGGGGAATTTTATTAGCCCGTCCGGCCAGCTATGCCCCGATTCACAGCCAATTGTAGTCAGAGACGATATTAGAGCTACCAAAAACTTTAATGATATGGAGATAGAGAAGATGAAAAAAAAAAAAAAAAAAACCAAAACCTAGAGCAAAAGAAAAAAAAATAAATAATAAAATAATAAAGCTAAAATAAATAAAACAAATTTAAGAAAGGAAAAAAAAATACTATCTAAATGTGCAATTTAAAACTAACTAAAAATAAAAAATTTATAAGATTAACTTAAAATTAAATAAACAGAAATCTCTGACCCGGTGGGGGAAGATTTTTTAGCCAGTCCGGCAAGCTATGCCCCCTACTCACAGCCAGGAGAGGTCAGAGATTTCCCCTAAGATAATTATAGAGGGACGTTTTTAGAGAGAAGAGAGAGAGATCTGTTGAGAGCAGTTGATAGAGATCATTATAATTTTGACATAAGACGCGAAATCGATTGTGCTTTGCATAATCAGTTGTGCATCCAGGCAATATTAAAGGAAAATAGTTTCTGGTTGGCCTAGAAGGAACGGAGAAGTTAAGGCGACCTAAAAGTTCTGAAGAATCTACATCGCCAACAATTAGTTTATGAAGAAAAGAAACACCTAATACTGTTCTACGGTTAGCTAACGAAGGAAGGTCAATAAGCAAGAGTCTGTTAGAGTACGATGGCAGACGAAGGTTAGCGTCCCAATTTAAGCCACGTAGGGCAAAAAGCAAGAATTGCTTCTGAACAGATTCAATACGATCTATATGCTTTTTGTACTGCGGACACCAGACGGACGAGCAGTATTCAAGTACAGGACGGACTAGAGCAGTGTATAAAAGCTTTGTGGTATATGGATCATTAAACTCTTTCGACCAACGTTTAATGAATCCGAGTACACCATTTGCTCTATTAACAATAGAGGAGATATGAGGATTGAAACTCAATTTGGGGTCAAAAAGAACTCCAAGATCAACGACTGTAGAAATTCGTTCCAAGGGTTCATTGCCAATCGTATAGGTAGCTAGCGAGGGCTTGCAACGATGAAACGTCATGAACATGCACTTGGAGCAATTAAGGTGTAATTGATTAATCAGACACCAGGACTGCAAGGAGTTTAAGTCATCTTGCAGTTTGATGGAGTGCATCGGGTCGTTAAAAGATAAAATAAGTTTTACATCATCGGCGTACATAAGTATCCGAGAATTCGAAATTATTGTGGGGAGATCATTAATAAAAAGAGTAAAAAACAAAGGGCCGAGGTGACTGCCTTGTGGCACACCAGAAGTGACAAAGACAGGCTTTGACGTGTTAGAACGAAGCAGAACTTTGTGAGTTCTATCTTTTAAATAGGACGAAATCCAAAGTAGAAAAGGGGAGGAATATCCTAAACGATCAAGTTTAACGAGGAGCAGATCATGGTTCACAGAATCAAATGCTTTACTGAAGTCGGTATAAATGACATCAGTTTGTTTTTTTAAAGAGAATCCATCGTTAACCATTGAGGTAAATTCAAGTAAATTGGTCGCAGTAGACCGACGCTTTGTAAATCCATGTTGGAAAGGTGATAAAATCGATTTACAATAGTGCTGAAGGGAAGAGGTTATAATCTGTTCAAATAATTTTGGAATAGCGTATAGTTTAGCTATGCCCCTATAATTGGATATATCAGACTTCCCACCTTTTTTATGAAGAGGAATAATAAAGGATTCTTTCCAAAGATTTGGAAAAATAGCAGATTCTAACGATAGATTAAAAAGCTTAAGCAATGGATTGCACAAAGAAACACAACACTCTTTAAGCACACAACTAGGAATGTTGTCAGGCCCAGGGGAGAATGAAGATTTTAATGATTTTAAATGAGAAAGTAAGGAGCTTTCGGAAATCGAGGGAGCAGTTATCGAGTTAGAAGAAGAAATGTTATAAGGATAAGAAGTATTAGTAAAGCGCGTAGAGGAATAAGTAGATTGAAAGAAGTCGGCGAACAGGTCAACGGCTGTGGAGTCATCGTTAGCCTTTTTGGTCGCCCAGAAAAAAAGAAGAAGGTAAAGAAGAAGACCTACGTTTAGAGTTTACAAAGCTGTAGAATTGCTTAGGGTCCTCTGCGAATTGAATTTTACATCGGACAAGATATTTCCTGTAGCACTCAGCATTGAAAAGTGTAAAGTTTGATTTTGCTATTGAGTATTTAGAAAAGTCAACGGCAGAACCAGAACTTTTATACTTTTTGAAGCATCTAGACTTAATATTTTTTAAATTAGAAAGTCTAGGACAGAACCAAGGAGGATTAGCTGACGCGGGAGAAGCAACGCTATTAGGAATACAGATATCTAAGAGAGAATTGATAGATTCATAGAAAAATTTAAAAGCTAAGTCTAAATCAACCGCATCGTACAAAGGAGTCCAGTCTGTTGCACAAATAAGTTGATTTAATAACGTAAAGTTTCCTTTACGAAAACAACGACGAGGCTTATTCGAAATCATAACAGTCGAAGAGGTAGGTCCAATAACTGAAATAGAGATTTCAAGAGTTGGATGGTAAATATCTTCTGGCAGTGATAGAGGGGCAGACCTAGAGACAACAACATTCGCGCTGTCAGAGACAAAAACGAGATCCAACAATTTATTTAAATTGTTTGGTACTGCGTTAAGTTGAAAAAACGACATGTCCAACAGACTATCTAAAAAGTCATGATGTGCTGATGGTACAAGATAAGTAGACCCATTAAAATTTGACCAAGTGATGTTTGGTATGTTGCATACAAACTTGATTATCAGAAGATGGAGGAATATAGGAGCAGGTAATAAATAAAGAGAATGTTAGAAAAGTTACCTTTACGGCAACAAATTCAACATCCCTAGGCACATTAACATTGATCAGTTCTGATCGCAGGGTGGATTTAACTGCAATCAGTACACCTCCACCTCTGCGAACTGGTCGATCATGCCGGTAGATAAAAAAATCATTTGACAATATTTCAGAATCAGAGATTGTTTGATTTAACCAAGTCTCTGAAAATGCAATAATGTCAAACTCAAATGAAGCACTGTTTAGGAATAAGGAAGAAAGTTTGGATAACAGACCCCTAACATTCTGATAGGCTATATGAGGACAAACGGACGGAACTAGTTTTTTGAAACCCTATTAGAATTATATCCTACATTAGAGGATTAACTTAAAGAAGGTAAATTAACGGGCATTGGCCTAACTCGATTTCGTGGCCTAAACTCATGAACAATCATATCTGGCAGCCAAAATTCTGGGTCACATATGATTGGAAATGCTTCAGATGGAACACTTATGTTAAGCAACATCACGAGGTTGGGCAAAATTAAACTTTGTAATCGAAACACTTGCTGAGGTTTTGCTCGCGATATAAGCGGCAATTTTCTCGCAAGTAGTTTCAGGGGACAACCTAGACACAAAAACTTGCTTACGTGGCAATGACTGTAAGAAGAGGACGCTGAGAAGGGACTGAAATAGTGACATCAGGTTCAGACGGCACAATTGGAGGATGGTCTAATCTCGGTGTTGGTATATTAACAACAACACTACTACCAGCTTGATTCAAGGGCGTAGGCAAGGGAGACAAAGCCAGCATAGTTCCAGGTGATGCGGACAGAGAAATGGTTGGCGATAAATCCAAACATTGAGGCGAAGCTGGCACAGAAGAAGGAGATTCGGACGACTTCCCAACATCGGAAGGAGGCAGTTCTAAGAACTGACCAGCTGACTCTAACCGACGCGAGGGCTGCGATTCAAACTTATATTCACTAAGCAACTCAGAACTGGAGATAAACTCGCTAGTGAATTGCTTATGTAACTTGCGCAGATTATTGTATTTTTTCCTCATGTCATTTCACATTCGAGAAAAATCAAATTGAGTGTCTGTGCAAGTAGGGCAGGACCATCTTATTGACCCACAGCCCTGTTTAGGCGAGCAAATTTTGTCAAGGTCGCGTCCGCTTAGTGCCGCACATTTACCTTGCATCATGTTTTGGTACAACCAACAACTAACAAACCGTAGTTCGTCCAAATCATGAGCATCTTTGTTTGGGCACGACTTCTTGCAGCACGACATTCTCATAAATTTACCACGGGGGTTCAAGATCAAAAGAGATTTGCAAATCAAAGCGCGTATCACTAACTCACTCTCAGAGCGGTGTAATGAGTACAAAAGCACAAAGCTCAAAGCTTTCTATGCAAACGAAAACCAAAACAAAAACAAATTTGCGGTGAGAGCGAAGCACTCTGAGAGTATGCAACAGCGAACACACACACTAACCTTTATTAAGAGGGGGGAACGGGGGAACCGCCAAATCGAAGTTAGCGAAACCAAAACACAAACAAAGTACACAGGACAGACGCCGTGTTATTTGTATTTATTAATTTAATAATACCAAGATGCACAACTAGAAAGCAAAGCACTCACCGACAGTGGGTAAAATTAATGCAAAGATTTAAGTTGATTTGGGCAAATTAAAGGCACTATAGAAGTCACAAAAAATATTTAAATACGGAGCACAATAAAAGCACGTCTATCACACACAAGAGTTCTCTCTCGACCGATATTGTCCCGTAATCCCTTTTTCACCACTTTAACCAGTTGACGGTCACGTAAAGGATGTCGCAGTCTGGACGAGAGTTGGCGCATGGAGTGAATGAAATCGTCTACACACTCTTCTGGAAGTTGTTCTTTATTTAAGAGCTCGTGCATTTTGTCGTGTTCTGTCTGGTGACCACGAAACCTGTCCAACAACGCCTGATTCAAGTGAGACCATCTATCCACTCTGCATTGGCGTACGTGGACCCAATACCATTCTCTGGCCCGACCGGTCAACAAAACATGGAACTCCCGCAGAATGTCTTTCCAAGGACTATTGTATTGTTTTTGGAGAAATTCGATTCGAAACACAAAATCTTCTACGGACGACCTCGCATCGTCTCCATTAAAAGATATGTTCCATTTCTACACTTTGGTCCATGATCTTCCCTGAACATTCATCTCATAAGCAACAGGCTCGACTGGTCTTGTTTCTTCACGGAGGTCACCAGCTCTGCGATCTTCTGCCCTCCAATCGTGCTGGGCCGGATTTGGTCGGTATTGAAATTCGCCAGCTCGGCGATCTTCTGCCCTCCAATCGTGCTGGGCCGGATTTTCCTTGTATCTAAATTCACCAGATCGGCGATCTTCCACTCTCCAACTGTGATTTGCCGGATTACGCCAATTACTGGCTTGAGAGTCCACATACCCGGAACTTGAAATACCTTCAGAGCTGTATTGAGTCTTCGGTGCCGGTTTCGGTGGAGGTTTTGGCGGTAGTGTTCCGTGGTAATTTCCTAGTCCTGCTGCGCTCCTTTGTTTCGGGTCCAACCTGTCTCTCGTACCCCGATTGCTGGTTGGGTTGAGATACTCTTACTCCATCCGCGGAAGCAACTGTCGGCGCGATTGGCTGCTCTCTAACAGGCCTATAGATGTCGTTTATGAGTTTCATCATATTCGTGAACCCCTCCCTAATCTCTTCTTGCAATGCCTGGCTAATTCCGGCAGCCATCGAATGTCTGAACGTTTGATGGGCCTGTGCGATTGCCGCATTCACGGCTGAGGCTTCCTCTGATCCCAGCATTGGTGCATCCAAACCATCAAGCTGATCGGACATTCCTTGCAGCTCAATAAGCTTCTCGTTCTGGCCCAACTTTTCATCCGAATTTGCCTTCTGCATGTCGATTCGACGACGCTCCATAGCTTTGTGCTGCTGTGTCAACTCGTGTTCTTGTTTCAACACAGCCATGGGCGTCCGAGCTAAACCAACCGATGCACGAGGAAATGGCCCAGCTCCGCTATCAAGAACCTCATCCCCCCATTGCCTATCTCCAACTCCCGGATGACCCCTTGACCGAAGCTGGTGCTCATGGGACCTTGCTCCACCAACCAACTATTTGTTCGTCTTCAAACATCCCTAATTTCGAAATCTTACTCTATTCTGATATGTAAATGCTACTAGAAATTCTACTAACCACTAACAGAAAACAAACACTAATATTCTCTACTTCACTACACAGACACAATACTAATTTCTAATCTTTTGTTTCAGATTCATAAATTTGCTGGGTAGAGAAATGCGACTGCTGGCCGGTACGATTCCTAGTTATCTTTGCGCCTTTTTTTTTAACCTGGGTCTTTGGATCGTAGTCGTCAACTGTACGGGTTATTGACACCCGATCGATGACCGACAGTTAAGGAGCTACTTCCTATGGCAACTCTTTCAGACTTCTCACGGTCTGAGTCATCAAAATACCATCGTGAGTAAAATTGCAGCGCGTGCTGTCACATGCATCTCTTTTACTCAATTAAAACTACGGTCGACTGGCACCTGGACACACAAACGGAGGAAAGATAAAGAATTAATAACATACACAGAAACTAACAACATTGATTTGCATTTATTGTCCTAACCCAAGTCTATATCACAGTTCATATCACAGATTTTCGGTACATCATTATTACCAGGTTGCGAATCAGCCGCCGATTTAGACAGTGATGCCCCACAAATGGTCTTAATAATGACCAATCGCCTGCGATATGCGTGCCCTATACTTGGAGCAATCATCCTCTCCGCCAGTGGATGAGCCTCCAGTTCTAATCTCTCGAAATTAAACTTTTACCGGGACCTATTGGTAAAACATGATTACCTCAGTCAAACCTTCGCAGCGCAGTTGGTGGCTAGACCTTGCTACCTCCAAGTCGCTGCTATAGAAAGGCTGATTGAACCAAGTTGTCCCATAGCGATGAGAAAAACTTGTCGTCTCGTTTTAATTTTAATTTTCTTCATATTGCGACGACGTTACAAATCGTAACGCAGCCGTTCTATTCAGATTGGACGCCATATTGTTATGAAACTGCTTGTACGTTGGGGCATGCCGGTTGGCTCAGCTCATCTCAAGAGGGGGTTCTTCCCTGCCCGCAGTTTACACAATCCGAACGACAATAACCTCATCACTAAAAGAACAAAAAAAACTTTACAGAAAGCAAATCGAAACAATGGACATCAATAACAGAAAAAAAGATCCCAGGCTGGCGACACAGATTCCTGTGACGCTCCTTCTCGGATTTGGAGACATCACCCATTTTAAC
Organism: Lordiphosa stackelbergi; assembly: GCA_018904235.1. Taxonomy (NCBI): domain Eukaryota; kingdom Metazoa; phylum Arthropoda; class Insecta; order Diptera; family Drosophilidae; genus Lordiphosa; species Lordiphosa stackelbergi. Next base: position 106,447 of record JAEIFU010000131.1, read on the forward strand.
ACCAGGATTTAACCTCGTCTACTCCAGGCTAACATCCCATACTCCCTCCCCTGACCTACAAAATAAAACAACATTTTTTTTTTAACAAATTTTAACATTTCTATATTTCTTAAAATTCTAACAAAATTCTCTTGCATAATTCAATTAATACAATCCTTAATTTCACCTAGTATTTTCAAATCACAAAAAGAACTTATTTATTTTCAATTTTAATATATTTTTGCCCTTCAGCACTTCAAGCTAAGGCTCAAGACGGATTACCTCGGGTAAATTTCCCAACAAGGTGCATATATATTTTCACAAAAATAACTTTTTAAATATTTTAGTCAATTTCCAAATTCTTTACCAATTTACAGGTGTGCGAATCAACATCCTACCTATCCTGATGGAGCTCCAAGGGACGGTTTGGGGGACAGGACACAAAAACAAGGGTTCGAGTTCAAAGCGAAAAGATACGCCTCCTTTCGACATTCGAGGCTTACACTATCCCGGACCGAAGACCGAAGTACGATGGACAATTACAAACAAAATTAAGATTTAAATGGAATGTGCATAGATAGATATAAATAAATATAAGTATATATGTATAAGTGTTTGATATGCCAATAATTTTTTTCTACTAAACGCATATAACTAATATGTAGAATTGTTGATGAAAATTGAATGAAAGTTTACAAATGGATGGCCATATTTTGTTACATCTACTTAAATATGTTTTTTTTTTTTTTGGTCTTTACGTGGCCTCATATACATTTATTTAATTATACACTTGAAAAGTGTATTATAATTTGGCCCAGAAGTTTGCAACGCATAAGAAGAACCCCCATAAAGTATATATATTCTTGATCAGCATGACGAGCTGAGTCGATTAAGCTTTGTCCGTCCGTCTGTCCGTCTGTCCGTCCGTCCGTCTGTCCGTCTGTCCGTCTGTCTGTTTCTACGCGAACTAGTCCCTCAGTTTTGGAGCTATCGATCTGAAACTTTGCACAGAGTCTTCTTTTTACTGCACGCTGCTAATATGTCGGAACCGACCGGATCGGATGACTACTTCTTGTAGCTGCCATACAAATGTTCGTTTGGAAAATGGTTTTTAGTAAGAAAAACTGTTTTGTTCTCAATATTACTGCTCTCAAACACGGTCATGGGTAATATGTAATGTTTTCAAGCTGATCTGCGAAGTTTGGTCGAAGTCGCTAACCCTTGAGACAAGCTATTTCAAGTGTATGAAAACTTCGGTACAGACGAAGTTAGCTTTGCCTTTCTCGTTTTTATCTTCGCTTTACTGGGCTCGAGCGGTCAGCTCAGTGTTGGAGCTAATATCAAAAAGAAAATTTTGGTTGGTCGAATTTTTGTGCGATCATCTAGCGGTCTTGCAACGTATGGCTTCTTTCATACATTTTTTTATTCAACGGCCATTTATGTCTGTCCACCAAATACGGCCTTTACCAGGGTGTTTTCTCTCAGAGGCATGAAACGGACTCACTCTGTATTTATATGTATAGCCTCTCGAATTGGGTGACGCACATTTCCTGAGGGACCAACTTGTTGTGAGCGGGATGATTACTTCATTGGCTGGTGCCGGAAAAAAGGGACGTGGCCAGTCTAGCCGTCTGACCACGCTGAAAATTTTTAAGTTTTCATATGAACATACATATGTATTTCCCTTATCCACTATCACTCACTTTTAAAATTGTGTAGAAATTGTGTAGCACATGTAAACTTTGAAATTTTTTCCCAATGGGCTGCACACCTTCTCACGTACTTTATTTTATTTTATGTTTTTATATTTTTTTGTGAAAATTTTAACTCCGCTGATCTGCACGTACCGCCTTTCAGTTTGTACTGCCCTTAAGTTAGGCTTTTGAGTCCCCTTTATAACCTTATCCGCCTTTCCTTAATCCCGCAATGTAACCCAATTTCGAACTTCGTGTTCATTGCTCAAGGCCAAGGTCATGCCCTTCTAATTACCTTGGTGCGAGTAAGACGTCTAATGCCTAATTACGTATTTCCTCGCCCCCCGATCTTGCCCAGAAACCTAGTGAGTGGGACAGCACTACCCAGTCGTATATCTTTTTAATAACTGCCGACTGGTGGCGTTTTTCCCTCCTAAGCAAAATTTCCCCTCACTAATAATATCCCTTCCTTCTTGGGATACCCTATCCACACTGCTTGCTAATACCACCATATACTCCCTTACACCTATACGCTTATCTATCGGACTATCAGTAATACTTGTCTGAAAATTATCAATAAAACCCCCATCCCTAATAACCCAACATATAAATTTTCGCCCATGCCAGCAGACCTATCGAATGAAGTTTATAAAAATTGAGACCAGTGATTTAAAATCAATTTTCGATTTGTTTCCTATATACAAGCAAGAAGGAGGATTTCAGTTTGTAAGCATGGTTAATTTTAATATTTAAAGTGAATTGTCTATGCTTTTTGCGTATCTTAGTTTTCTTGTTTAATTGTTTAAGAAATATGTATTTAATTAATAGGGAAGAATGGGGGGTTCTGAGCCGCTGGGGTTGTGAGCCACTCGAATATTGGCCACAAAAAAAATATATTTAAACTTTTTGTTTATTTCATGTTTCTCCCTTCTTATTACCTAACTTTTCGCAAGCACCCTATCAGTCTACACCTTCTTTAAGGAGGAGCTCGTACGTCTCTAACCTAAACCGACAGCTTTAAAATTGCAACGTAACGAATAGAGGATTAGGCGTTGAGTGCATCAGCGAATGCATTCGCAGAGCTGCAGACTTTATGCAAAAGCCTCGAAAACCCTCCCTTTCGCAGCCTTGGTTCGACACGGACTGCATTTCCGCCCGCAAACTATCCTTTAAATTACTGCATTCCGCCAGGACTGAAAACACCCCCCAATCTAAGGCAGAATACCACTCGGCAAACTGCGCCTACAAATCTCTCTGCATGCTTAAACAGCAGCTCTTTTACCAACGAATAGAACTTGAAATCGCGTGGGTCAATAATAGCAAAGATTTTTGGGCCTTGGTCAGGAAATCCATGCTTTTTGTAAAAACCCCGAACAACCAAATTGCCTATGCTACTCCGTTACTGTTAGATGAAACACTGGATGCCGAAATTACAGTCGATGTGTACCTTGCCATCAAGGCATCAAAGACAAACAACGCCCCAGGGGTCGACCGTATTCCAGTAGAGTTTTTCAAAAATGCCTCCCCAATGTGTATTGAGATGTTGACTAACGCTTACAATAAGGTCCGGTCGTCTAACTGCATTCCCAGCTGCTTTAAGGAAAGCATAGTTTTCCCAATACACAAAAAAGGTGATCTAACATTAGCTGAGAACTATAGAGGAATATCGTGCCTAAATTCAACCATGAAGCTTTTCACCTCTATCTTGCTAAAACGGCTTACAAACTGGGTATCTGTTAATAGTATCCTCAGCGAATTCCAGTTTGGTTTCCGCCGTGGATACTCCACTGTCGATAGTGTGTTCGTGCTCTCAGGGATAGCCCAATCCTACCTAGACAGGAAAAGAAATCTCTATATTTGCTTTATCGATTTTAAGGCTGCATTTGACACGATAAATCGTCATAGCTTATATTTAAAGCTAAGTCATTTGGGAGTATCGACGAAATTTATTAACACGTTGAACAGCCTGTATGAAGATAATCGCTTTTCTGTTTGGGACGGTTGTGAGCTCTCGGCCTGGTTCCCAAACAACACCGGAGTAAAACAAGGATGTCTCCTCAGCCCACTCTTGTTATACCCTTGCAAAGGGTATTATAATTTTGCCCAGAAGTTTGCAACGCATAGAAATATTCATTTCCGACCCTATAAACTATATATATTCTTGATCAGGGTGACGAGCTGAGTCGATTGAGCTTTGTCCGTCCGTCTGTCCGTCTGTCTGTCTGTCCGTCTGTCCGTCTGTCTGTTTCTACGCAAACTAGTCTCTCAGTTTTAAAGCTATCGAGCTGAAACTTTGCACAGAGTCTTCTTTTTACTGCACACTGCTAATATGTCGGAACCGACCGGATCGGATGACTATATCTTATAGCTGCCATAGGAACTATCAGTCGAAAAATGGGTTTTAATGAGAAAAACTTTTTTGTTTTTAATGTTAACGTGTCTCACATCAGCGATTATTAATATTATACGCTTTTATACAGATTTGGAAGTTTTGGTCAAAATCGGATGACTATATCTTATAGCTGTCATAGGAACTATCGGTCGAAAAGTGGGTTTTAATGAGAAAAATTTTTTTGTTTTTAATGTTAACGTGTCTCACTTCAGCAATTATTAATATTATGCGCTTTTACAAAGATTTTGAAATTTTGGTCAAAATCGGATGACTATATCTTATAGCTGTCAAAGGAACTAGCGGTCGAAAAGTGGGTTTTATTTAGAAAATTTAAACATTTGAAAGGGTATAAAAACTTCGGCATAGACAAAGTTAGCTTGGCCTTCTCGTTTTGAGTTGATGTTCATGGTTGCAACATAAAGACCTTGATGTACGCTGATGATATGGCGTTACTGGCTGATTCCCCTGAAATGCTCCAGAGCATTATAAATGAGCTATACGACTACTGTAAACTGTGGAGTCTACAGATAAACGTGCAGAAGACAAAGGTACTGGTTATAAAAGACGGCCGTGGTCGAACGCCTAAAGCCGATAAATGCTTTTTAAATGATGCCGAGCTGGAAACTGTAGCTAGGTTTAAATACCTGGGTGTCACTCTAACAGGAAACATGAATTTTAGGCCTCACCTCCAAGAGGTTGATGGTTAAATTACTGGACTCGAAGAAAGCAATAAACTGCTCATGGAAAAAATTTTTGGGAAACCGCTTATCCTGGCAAGCACAAAGTTTCGACTGTTTGAAGCTGCGGTTAGGTCTGTGATGTGCTATGCGTCGCAACTATGGGGATGTACCCAGTATGACGAAGTTGAGCGACTTCAAAGGATGTTTGTTAAACGGATCTTTAAACTGCCAAACACAACTCCGAATTACGCCATCCACTTGGAAACCGGCCTGCCAACTCTGCACCTGTACTGTCTTCAAACGCACTTCAAATACATCCGTAAGAGTCTTTGATATGCCCAGCGAAAGACTGCCCAGAATTGTAGCAGACATGATGTTAGCTAGCAAAACGCAAGTGTTCGAGAAATGGCAAGCCACAGCTTCTAATTGCAATGTCGATATCAACCTTGATTGTCCTGAGTCTTGGGAAGCCTCACATAAGCTGATCCTGGAGAACATCGAGTTAAGGGAAAGAGAAAATTTCAAATATCTGGCGTCCCTAAGTGAGTCAAGAACAATTTACAAAAACTTAAACCACAACCTTGGAACTCTGAACTACTTTCAAGACCACTTTGGCATCCAAACGATCTCCACTATAAGCCGTGCTCGTTGCGAGATGCGAAATCTGAATTACAGGCCGCACGTAAGCTCCATCAATACTGACTGTACACTCTGCAACCTCCGTGTAACTGAGAATGTTGCGCATTTGATCGGGGTTTGTCCAATCTTGGGTGAGCTACGGAGTTTGTACCTCAACAAACCTGCACTATCGGAAACCGAGATTGTAAGCTGGTTGAATGGAGAGAACTGGGAGATACTTTCTTCGTTTTTGCAACATGCCCTGAAATATCGCCTTGCTATCTTAACCGAATACTTATAACTAGTCAATAACCGAAATGTCACTTCTTGCCATTAAATTTGTTTTTAAAATTTTGTTTTTAAATTTGCAACTCGGATTTTCTTCCATCCATAGTTTTATATTGTCAGTGTGCTGTCTAAAAATTAAGAAAGAGGTACTATAGTTTATTACGATAAGTTATGGCTGATGGTTTAAAACCAAGCCTCTGTTTTTCAAAATAAATAAGTAGTAGTAGTAGTATTTTATTTTGAAAAACAGAGGCTTGGTTTAAAACCATCAGCCATAACTTATCAACAGTTATTGGAACTGAAGTGATACGCTTCGCTGGATAAGCTAACTTCATATTTTCCAGAAAATATTAAGAGTCCATCTTACCGTAACATTTTTATAAAAGTCAAAGACAATGCGGATGGCCTTAACAGTAAGTTCTAATATTGTTGCTAAATTCTATCGAAAATCGGTTTTAATATTTTTATTAATTCCTTAATTGTATATTTTATCTCTTTTTATACACTTGAAAAGTGTATTATAATTTTGCCCAGAAGTTTGCAACGCATAGAAGGAATCATCTCCGACCACATAAAGTATATATATTCTTGATCAGCATGACGAGCTGAGTCGATTAAGCTTTGTCCGTCCGTCTGTCCGTCTGTCTGTCCGTCCGTCTGTCCGTCTGTTTGTTTCTACGCGAACTAGTCCCTCAGTTTTGGAGCTATCGAGCTGAAACTTTGCACAGAGTCTTCTTTTTACTGCACGCTGCTAACACTGTGGAACACTCAAAATGGCCTGGGACGGGGACCAATAAATTTTGAAACTAGAGGCATCAGGTAGCAACACCTCATACCCAGTTTTTCTTCAGCACGTCAAGTTCCCGTTTAATGGGCACATTTATACTAGCAACACACAGTTACAACATCTGTTGCTGGTCAAATAAGAATGAGAGCTAAAATTTTGGAAAATTCACCAAAGTTAGAGGGAGTTACCAGCATTGTTATTCCAAATTCCCGCCTCCAATGGACAAGCGGTTAGTACCCCGCCCATAGAGGTCTAACTTATAAAATGGAATAAATGGAAAACCACTCGATGGAATTTTTAAGATTTTAAATATATTAAGATACTGACCAATTAAATGAGTCCTCAAGAGATGGTAACATGCATCTAAAAACCGCGATAGTGGGTACCACATTTGAAAGCACCCATTATCGAGTCAATATAGGCAATAAACTAGACATAAAAATAGACCGAACTGCGTTTTCAGTTTTACCAACGAAGCCTTGGTTCGCGGTTTATAGTCGTTTTTGTACTAGCAATTGCCTTAGAACAACATTGACCATTTAGGTAAAACAAGCTTCACTAAAATTATGAAATTAATCTTATTAATAGAGTGCTTCATTACCAGCAGAAAAACAGATCATCTCATTAAAATACTTTAATTCAAGGCATCTTAACGTATCGCGGTTTGTCCACCGAAGACATTTTGAAACAAAATTTTACTTTTACCTAGTGCAAATGACGAATTTTAATCATAGAACTTTTTGCATAATTTTCGAGACGCCATTGATACCCAAGTGGTCAATGTTGTTCTGAGGCAATTGCTTGTGCAAAGATACCCATAGCCCGCGAGCTAAGGCTTCGATGGTGAATCTAAAAACGCAGTTCGGTCTATTTTGATCTCTAGTTTATGGTTTATATGAACTCGATAATGAGTGCTGTCAAATGTGGTACCTACTATCGCGGTTTTTCGATGCATGTTACCATCTTCTGAGGACTCATTTTATTGGTCAGCATCTCAATATGATTAAAATCTCACAAAATTCCATCGAGTGGTTTTCCATTAATCCGATTTTCTAAGTTGGACCTCTATGGGCGGGGTACTAACCGCTTATCCATTGGAGGCGGAATTTGGTAAAACAATTGTGGTGACTCCCATCATCTTTGGTGAATTTTCCAAAATTTTAGCTCTCATCTTTATTTGACCAGCAACAGATGTTGTATGTGTATGTTGCTAGTATAAATGTGCCCATTAAACGCGCAGTAGTTGCTACCTGCTGCCTCTTGTTTCACAATTTATTGGTCTCAATCCCAGGCTATAAAAAAAATTGAATTTTGTTCCACAGTGTAATATGTCGGAACCGACCGGATCGGATGACTACTTCTTGTAGCTGCCATACAAATGTTCGTTCGGAAAATGGGTTTTAGTAAGAAAAACTGTTTTTTGTTTTTAATATTACTGCTCTTAAACACGGTCATGGGAAATATGTAATGTTTTTAAGCTGACTTGCAAAGTTTAGTCGAAGTCGCTAACCGTTGAGACAAGCTATTTCAAGTATATCAAAACTTCGGTACAGACGAAGTTAGCTTTGCCTTTCTCGTTTTATTTATCAATTGAGAAGGACTTAAACTATTTCATACTACTTAACACAAATTTGAAGACCAACGTCCGCAAGGTGTGCAGCACAAAGAATCGGGCATATGTGTCAGGAGCCCACACGCAGGATTCTGTGAACAGCTGCATTTGCAGAGTTCACACCATTAACGACTTGGCACACCAGATGGAAATTAGGCTGCAAAAATGTCTTGGGGACAAAATCCCCATAGAATCTTTTATAGTGATTATAGGTGAAGATGAAATTATCCAGAGGAATCCCTTGTGGTGTGGACCTTCATCCAAAAATATTTTTATGAAATTTCACTACAACATGACTTTAAAAGTTCCTATATAACAAATCTCATAGATCACCTAAAAAACTAATATTCTTCTTCTACTTTATACGTACTACTTCTACTCTACATACTCACTAATTCTAAGGACAAAACGTACTACTTCTATACATACTCACTACTTCTAAGGACAAAACATACTACTTCTAAGACTATATATGCTCACTAATTCTAAAATTCCCGTTTGCAATGTTGTGCTTCAAATGTATGACTGACTTTTCTAAATTATCAAGATATTTTTTACATTTGAAAATATTTCATTGCTTACATGAAGTAGATCTCTATAAATATACGAACAAAATCCAAAATGCTATAAGGAATTTACATGTCTAAAATCATTCAAATTACACCTAAAATTGCATATGCGTCTTAAATCCAACACTTGCCAAGTTAATAAAAAGTTTGAACATAGTCCAGATAAAGGTGACACTTTTATTGAAGATGTCCATACCGCAGACAATCAACCATTTCGCAATGCTCCTTTTTTTAGAGATGCCGCAGAAAATCAACCTTGTGCACTGATGATGCAGATGAAACTCAATCTTCGAGCTCAGCAGACGAAATTTTGTTTGAAAATGCTATTTTTTCAATGTTTGAAGCTCATATCACTTCGATCTGTCAGAAGACATTAATTGAATTCCACTCTAAAAACTCGTTCTGTTGTAAAAATGTAATTTTCATACAGGAAAAGATACAAAATATTACTTTGGCTATCAGTGAAGCTTTTAAACATATTGTCTTAAAAACAATACCTGAAAGAAACAAAGCTCGAACGGATAATTTTCTGAACTTCTGCTCCAATCCATTTAAAAAAATTGGCACTGAGCATAAACTTTTTAAAAATCTTCTTGAGAACGATACATATGCCAAGCCATTAACTTTTAATGTAAACAATAAAAGAACGAAATTTATAAGAAACAATAGACCTACATTGGACGCAGCAAGAATAAAGGATGCATTATGCCCATAGAGTTCCAAATACGAAAATTTTTTGAACTTCCCAACGTTCTAGATAAAACCCTTGAACATATGGCAAGCCTGGAAAATGGTTCAAAAATTACGCATTATATAAATTCCTCTGGTTTTCAAAATGTACTAGCAAATTATAAAGATAGAATAGTAATTCCTATAGTCCTTTATTTCGACTGATTTGAAATTAATAAACCATTGGGCAGCCATTCTAATGTTGATAATATCTGTGGTGTGTATTATACATTCCCAACAATACCTCAACAATTATTATCGAAACTGAGCTTAACATTTGTAGCAGCGTATTTTAAAAGTGCGTATGGAAAAAAGTTTGGATTGGATCCAATCTTGCATCCTTTTTTAAATGTTTTCAAAAATCTTGAGTCCACTGGAATCGAAATTACAATATAATCATCCACCAAACGGGTTTTCATTCCCCTATGTAATATTCTTGGAGGTAATTTGGGGTTAAATGAGATTCTTGGCTAAACTACTTCTTTTAAGTCCAACTATTTCTGTCCATTTTTTACTCGATCGAGGGAAGAAATGTCCACCGACACTATACCAGTTTCAGAATATGCTCGCACTATTGAAATTGAATGACGTTAGAGCCACGGGAGTAAAGCAAAACTGTTTGTTTAATAAACTTCAATATTTCCATGCCACTGATAATTATATAATCGATTTAATGCATGATTTATTCGAGGGTGTCCGCAAGTATGATTTGTGCACTTTATAAAAAAGAAAAACTATTTACGCTTGAAAATTTAAGCCACAGAAAAGAAATGTTTAACTATGGCGTAACCGAAACAGCTAATAAAACTATACCTTCTCAGCTTTGCCAAATTAAGAACATCTCCATAAAAGCTTCCGCTAGACAATTGATGAATTCAAATCATTTCTTTACTCTTAAAATTGGCGATCTTGTTCATCCAGAGAACATTGTGTGGAAATTCGCAATCAATATTATGGGAATTGTAGATTTTGTTGCAAACTGATTTAGATTCTTATGTCCTGTTGAAACCATCTAATCTAATTAAAAAACACAACGAGAGATATGTGCTGCTATTTGAAAACCCGTTATGGTTTAGTCACAATAGCCCGAATAGCCGCTTCAGTTGGTCGATTAAACTGACCATAAAATGGAAGAAGCGCGCGAAGAACTTTCTTAACAGAGCACGCATTTTGATAATAAAATTCAATAATTTGCAAGCGTTGTTCGATTGTAAGACGATTCATGGTAATTATTAAGTTCCAGACATATCGCTTTAGAATCAAAGTCTACTTGGCGGTTTTAATTTGTTAGTACGTTGGATTTTCTTGAAATAAAAATTAAATATATAAAAACTGTGCGGCGTTTAGCACAAGATGGCTGCGGCTGTTGGGCAATTCGAAGAAGCGTGCGGCTGGCAATGTAACTATATCATATATTATCCTCCAAAGGCGTGCGGCAGGCAGTGCACAATATCGTCAATAGTTGCAAGAATATAACTTATATAACTTATAGACTAGACTAAGTGTGCGGCAGGCAATGCACAAGATGGCGGCTGCTGGTCCAAAACTCTAGAAATGTGCGCCAGGCAGTGCGCAAGTTGGCGGCGGTAGCTATGACATTCCAAGAAGAGTGCGGCAGGCAATGGAAAAAATGCGGCTGATCCAAAATGCCAAGAAGTGTGCGGCAGGCAATGCACAAGATGGCGGTGGCTGATCCAAAAATTGCGAAGAAATTGATATTAATCTCCACGGGCGTCCCATACCTTAATTATTGTCAATTTGAGCTCCTTAGTACTATTGTACTTAGGGTTTCGAGCGTTAATCCTTCGGACAAGCAACGCCCAAAGGTTTTCCATCAGATTAAAGTCCGGGGAGCACGCGGGCCACTCCAAAAACCGAACATTAGTGCCTTGTGTTGCGTGCATTAGCGCGTTTTAATTTTTTTACATTTTTACATTTTAACGCCTTCTACCGCGAAGAGAAGGCCATAAATTCATTCGCAAAATGTCCACCTACTCTCTGCAGTTCATATGAGTGCTTGGAAATGCTAGCTTCAAGCATCCAGACTCGCAGCACACAGCCCAAATCATCAATGATGCTCCACCAAAATTTCTCTTAGAAACGTACAGGTGTTCCTTCCTCAAATCCCTCCAATAGTGAGAAAACCCATCAGGAAAATTCAAATTCAGGGGTGTCACAGAAATCTCTAGAGATTTCATCTTCGGCTGGTTTGCAAATCGCTCGAAAAAATCGTCGGTGCCACAGAACTTCGAGAGATTTCATTTTTCGGACTCCTGACTCCGAGTCAACAGCTGTTTTTACCAGCTGATTGGTGACTTATCGTTGAGACTGGCTAAACAGGGTTGCCACCATACAGAAATATTTGTGTGCAAAGTTTGTTCTTATTTTAATAATGTTTTTTATTTACGAACTAAAAATGTTTAATTACCATAATATAGCACGTAAAATTATTGTCATTTTGGAATAGTAATTTTTGAAATAAAAAACTCCGAAAATGGTAAGCCGATATTTCTAGCAAGTTGGCATCATCATTGTTTGGTTGGTTTTGGCTGCCGAGAAAAAACTGAGTTTTTATACCCTGTACCCATTGAAAATGGGTAAAAGGGGATCATGAAGTTGTGCAAATGTATGTAACAGGGAGAAGAAAACGTTTCCGACCCTATAAAGTATATATATTCTTGATCAGCATCAACAGCCGAGTCGATTTTGCAGAAACACCGAAAAAACACCGAAGTTATTCACGAAACAAATTTTGACCCCCCCCCACCAGCCAATTTAGGCGTGTGATTCATAAAACTGCGTATTTTGCACGCTGTGTGTGTTTGCCAATTGTACAGGGTATACAACGGTCTTACTTTTTTTTACTAGAGATTTTGTTAAATGCAAAATGAAAAACTAAGACAAATCGAAAAAAGTAAAAGTAAAAATGCAAATAAACTAACAAAAGCATAATGTTTATTTTTTCAAACAAGCTTTTATTTAAATTTCAATGTTAGAGCTGTATTAACCCAAATCTCCCAATAAAGCACGAGAGATTTGAAACCAACCGAAAGAGATTTCTGTGACACAGAGAATTGGTTTTGGGTTGGATTTTGGTTGGAAGAGATTTCTGTGACACCGCTGATTATATTTTTTCTCATCCGAGAAAATGATCTAGAAAGATGAATTAGTATTTGCATTGCTCTATAAAAACATTTTACTTATGTACAGCCAGTTGCCATGTTATCTCTGCCGAATTTCACTCGGGCTTCCTTATGGCGGTCCAGTAACCTTGGTGCCACTTTCAATTTTTGTCGCACTATTATTTTAGAGTTCTTTAAAGCCCGTACAACGGTCCAGCGAGACACTTTTAGGCCACATTCAGACACTAATTCATTAGCTCTCACGCAGTACTCACTAATCGGCGCTGGTCACACTTATTTGTCTTCGGCTTACGTCCTTCGGTTTTTTTTGTTCATATTCTTTTTTTTTCTAAATATTTCGCACAACTTTGTCGGATGGTCCAATTTTTCAGACAATTTCACGAAATGAGCAATTCTCCCTTTTTGGCCTTTGTCGACATCTGACAGCAGTGACCCACTTGGCATATTTACAAATCTATTACAAATAGTTACTCAACCAAATGTACGCAAATAAAATCGCCGACAACAAACACAGAATATACTGTGCGGCTATAGTTTTGCACCGCGCGCCAATCGAAAATGAAACATAACGGTTAAGTTTGGCACTGAGAGTGTTGATGTTTGTCATTTTGTTTGTTTGTTATTTTCTCTCATTTTTAACGCTCTTTCAAACGGTAATCGCAATGTATTTATATTTCTACTTTTTCTATGCGTACACTGAAAAAAACAAGGTGCAGCTTTAGTATTGCTCCAGAGTTTATCAATGGCATCGATTGGCTTATGTATACATTACTGAGTTATTCGATAGGTTTGCGCTTATAAGCTCGATGGGTTTACACTTCAAGATAGATAGGTTTACACTTAACATAAATTAGCTGTTTAAATTCAAATGATTTTGCTTAACTTAATATCTAAATACGAATTTATTTCGTAACAAGAGGGAATATAGATTTTATTAATATCATACAAAATGAAAACGAATTTTGAAGGACGAATATGGATGTATTCAGTGGAGTTGGAAAACTGCCTAATAAAGTATCTATTCACTTGCAATCAGATGCAAAGCCAGTAGTACATTACACTGTGCCAACAGAGATGGTGATGATATCGACTTGGTGAAAGTCCTCAAGGAATATTCATCGGACGTTACAGCACTCCAAGAAATGCGATGGATTGGATATGGGAGCAAGATAATAACACTACCAAAAGAGAAGACAGAACAGAAACCACCACCCCCCTGGGAAACATACTACAGCGGGCATTTTTCCAAGCACGAGTTTGCGTGCGGCTTTGCAGTGTGTGATAGACTACGCCACTCAGTCATCAGCTTTACACCAGTTGACGAGCGGCTTGCCGCGCTCAGACTTAAGGCAAAATATTTTAATATTAGTCTTATCTGTGCACACGCGCCAACAGAAGACAAGGACACCTCGACAAAAGACAAGTTCTATGGGCGCCTGGAACAACTATACGAGCGCTGCCCCGATCACGAAGCTGCAATCACAAGGGACCTCTGAAGACTACAAAGCTAAACTCGCCCAACTGCTCAGGCAAACCTCCCCATCTTCTTCCGATATATGCAAACAGTGAAATTGTATATCACACTCCATGAGTACGGCTGCCAATGAGATACTCGGGTACTCCGAGTCCCCTCGAAGTCGGACTTGGTATGATGAGGAGTGCCGACTTGCTACTGCAGAGAAAGACGCAGCCTACAGGAGAGCTCTGCAGTCGGGAGCAACGCGGGTTGTTAAAGAGCGATACCGGGAGAAAAGGAAAGAGGAGAAGCGCCTCTTGAGAAGAAAAAAGAACGAGCAGGAAAGGCGCATGCGCGAGGAAGTCGAGATGTTAGTCGGCATGAGTGAGACTCGAAAATTTCACCAAAAAATTAAGCAATCAACAGAAGGTTTTAAGCCCAGAGTCGCACAATGCGAAGACGAACACGGGAATCTGGTCACCGATCTGCAAGTGGCGCTAAACAAATGGAGAAGCTACTTCTCCAACCTACTGGGAGGCGATGACGAATATGATGCCGCCTCTAGAGAAGTAGCGATGCCACCAATCGACATTTCGCCATACAAAGGCTAAAGAACAATAAATCACCAGGCGCTGATGAGCTGCCCGCTGAATTGTTCAAGGCTGGAGGGGAAAAATTGGTAAGGTGCATGCACCTACTTCTTTGCCGTATATGGGTTGACGAAAGCTTGCCCGACGGTTGGAATCTAAGTGTCCTTTGCCCAATCTTTAAAAAAGGAGTCCCTGCAGTTTGCGCCAACTACCGCGGGATCAGTATCCTTCCCATTGCATATAAGGTTCTGTCGCGCATTATTTGTGAACGTCTAAAGCCGCTCATTAACACACTGATTAGACCTTATCAGTGTGGCTTTAGACCTGGTAAATCCACCACAGACCAGATATTCACACTACGACAAATCCTGGAGAACACCTACGAGAACGGCATCAACACACACCATCTTTTTGTTGATTATAAATCAGCCTTCCACACGCCGATAAGGTCAAGGTTTTTCGAAGCCTTGTTTACCCCTGGTATACCTGCAAAGTAAGTTCGTCTTTGCATGATGACGTTGAGAAGTACACAAAGCTCCGTCAAGATAGGAAACAACCTTTCCGAACCATTTGATACCCAAGGGAGGTATTAGGCAGGGCGATACCTTATCGTGTGACTTCTTCAATTTACTGATGGAATATATACTGCGCCGGTGCCCACATGCCAACAGAACGGGCGCCTTTATTCATAAAGATATAATGCTCCTCGCATATGCCGATGATATTGACATTATCGGCAAAAACAAACGGACGGTAAGCAGGGCGTTTTCAGAGATTGAGAGGCAGTCTGAACTAATGGGTTTAGCGGTAAATGAAGACAGGACGAAATACCTAGTATCCGCGGACAAAAAGTCCTTGCGTCTGGGACAATCTGTTACAATGGGAGAATACAACTTTAAAGATGTAGAGGATTTTTTTCCGCATTTGAAATAATGACGAACTGTATGAGCTCTATGGGGACACCTGTCTGGTCAAGCGCATAAAGCAACAGCGGCTGCGCTGGTTAGGACATGTCACCAGGATGGACGAAGAAGCTTCAGTAAGGAAAGCTTATTATTCGAAGGCGGCTGACTATGGAGGAAGAGGCAAGCAGGGGAGACCTCAACTAAGATGGGATGACCTGGTGCGGGCAGACATTACCAAGCTTGGTGTGACCAACTGGTTCCAGCTTGCACGGAACAGAAGCGACTGGAGAGCATTACTTGCAGAGGCCCAGAAGAAGAAGAGAAGAATTTTTTAAAAACCTTTTTGGAGTACAACTTTAAAAAAATCAGAATTTTTCGAATACCTTCTTTGGCAAAAGAGAAGCTTTGTAGATACCAAACAACTCTTTTGAACATGGTTTTACAATCTGAACACTTCAATATCCTCGAAAACGGCCCCAAAAGTGTGAGTTTCCAAAAAAATTCACTTTTTTATTGTCATTGTTTATTATGTACTCAAGTTTTTCACCGAAATAGCAGCCAATTATTTTTTTAAGTTTTGCAACGACCTCTTTTCGTGGCACGGGCGTACCTCCCCCCTGCCCCAAAACCCCAACAGAAATTATTTTTTTTCTGGGACTCTTGGTTCTCTCGTTTGCCGGAATCGTTTACCCGCCCAAGTGAATAGAAGGCGTGTTGTTCGTTCATCTTGGCTTATTTATTAGAGTTTAACTCAGAGCGTGTACTTGGTCCCTGAGCTGGAGTGTTCGTGTGCCGTGGTTCTTCTCAGACAGGTGCAGTGCGTCGCTCTTGGAGGACCGAGCCGGGGGCCGGTTCGTCTCGAGCATTGGCCGTGGGAGCCACCCCAGTGACCGGGAGTCGTTCCAAGCCTCATTTTGTTGGAACGCGCCTACCCGCCAGTGCCGTGGCTGTATCCCGCCGGATGCAGTGCGTCGCTCTTGAAAGATCGGGCCATGCGCCGATCAGTCCCGTCTAGACTCCGTGGACGGGTTCCGTGGACGCCACCCCAGTGACCGGGAGTCGTTCCAAGCCTCGCTTTGTTGGAACGCGCCTACCCGCGTGTATCGGGGCTGTACCCTACAGGATGCAGTGCGCCCATCCTGAGATTTTGGTCAGGGAGCCGATTCGAAAATCGTACAACCCGAGGCTCACCCGCTGCCGGCCAGAGGATTGGGCGTTGGGAGTCTGGGTGGGCGCGCGACGGTGCTTTTCAACCGGGAATCCCATCCAGACACAGGTGCCGATTCGGAAATCGCACACCGGGAGCCAATCGATCCGATTCGTAAATCGCACAAGATTCCTTGGTTGGGGTGATTAATACTTACTGCTGGTTCTAGTGTTCCAAGATGTTGACTCGATTAAAGCCGCGGACTAAGTGCCTGGCCAGCCCGCTGAGCCTCTGGTTTTATAGGGGGCTGTCGCTCCGTGGCTGCGCTCGCAGCTGAGTGTGTCAGCGTGCGCGATATCGATAACGATGGCGCGAGCGATTAGCTGGCTGCCTATCGACAGCGCGTTTAAATGTGCGCGCGTGTTTGTTTATTTTATTTAACGAAATCTAACTAAATTATAAATGTGGCTTCATGTTACATAGTCGTTCTAGGGGAATTATAATAATTGTATTAACAGTAATATTGAGAGTGTGGGACTTCAGTTGGAGATAATGTGCTATTATTACATAAACTAATGTTGCGACCCCCTGGGGCGTCACAGCTTTTAGAGCAAAACATTACCCGTTTTACTTATTGTTATCCATGTGTACGGGCGTTTGCAGCAAAAATGTTAACATGGGTTAAGTAGCCCAATGTCTACAGAGAGCCAATGTTACGCTCTTTCCTTTTCTCTAGTTACAGCTTATCTTTAGATCAGCAGCAAAAGCTCACTTGGCCTACACACTCAAAATTTTAAATTAATTATACACAAGAGGTCGGAGAAGAAGCTTGCATTCTGGTCGCGTTCTAATTCGTTTGCTAATTTTGTTATTAAATAGAAAAAAATCACATTGTTACAAGTAGTTCTAAGTTTGTGAATAAATCATTGAAGTTAAAGTCCTATCGACTCGTTCCTGTTACAAATTTAATTAAAAGTCCCCCGAGCAGTCTATCCTCATCTTTGACGCTTGCTAAGATCCAGCAAATGTCACAACATTTTTGGTGGCCCATGGGGGGAACAATTCAATCAAGACTTCTTCAATATATATTCCAAACTCAATCCAATAGCCCATTGGACCTGTCGCCAAGCTCGTAATTCAGTTGAGTCGTTTCCAACCTAAATTTAACTCACATATACATACCAGAATTGCTAGGCAACGAGATCAGCAATCACCACATTTGCTGACAACCCATCGAAAAGCATAGAAGAGACGAAACAGCGGTTAAATTGCATTGGACCCTATTGCATTCCCCACACACACCTTCACTGGAATCTTACGGTTAATGTGCAGTTGCAGCCTATCACATTCTCACAATCAACACACATTGCGGAAATCTATCCTTCGTTTTCGCCTCCCACATCTTCACTGGAACTTGGCTGGTCAATTCTCAGACGACACTCATCACCTTGCATCGACCTTGCCTGCCATCGTGGTACAACAACAACGTTTGAGCTAAACGGTAAGTGTTTGTTGTGAATGTTTAAGTGCAAAGCTGAGTACATTTCAAATTCACTCAAGCGAAATGGGAAATGAAGATGGGAAGCAACAGGGTGGCTCATATGCAGCCTCAGACCGAGAGAACTGCGCTGCCAACACGGAGTCGATTTACTTGCTTCAACGGGATAGGTTTGATCGTTTAAAACAAAGGGCATAGCAGAATAAGCATACAAAAACTGCCCCCACTCCGATCAGCACCAAAATTTAATATGTTGTTGCCATCAATGAGAAACTCGCTCTCCTAAAATTTTAGTCTTCTAATCGCTATTGGAGTGGAGTTATGAGGGCGGAAAGATAAATCAAAAAACTCGTTTATCTTCAGAACCGCTTAACCGATTTGAATGGGTTTAATATATGTTATAAGTGTCAATCATAGAATTCAGAAAGTTATTTTTGCACATTTTTATTACCATTTCTTAGGCACAAAAAATATTATTAAAATTTTCAAATAATTTTTTCAAGGTGTACATCGATTTCAACTATTATTGTTTTTTGCTGGTTGTTTCCATAAGATGTCCCTAACAATGCAATTTTTTTGCAGTGTCATCGGGAATCATCTTCATAGTGAATACCAATAAAATATGTGAATAGTTTTACAAATATATTTTATAATATTGAGCGCACTGTAACAACTCACACAGAATTGACAGAAAATTTCCCCTTTTTTCCCCTTTTAAGTTGATTTACAGTGTGCCTAATATGTATAAAATATTAATGAAAAGTACTAATTTAACGTTTAATTATTTTTCACCATGTGGTACTCTTGGGATGTGTTTGCAAAAATTATATGTTGTTAGGGACCTCTTGATGAAAAACCCAGCAAAAAACTGTCGGTGTCGCAAAAGGCTGTCACCGTAAAAGAATTATTTGAAATTTTCAATAATTTTTTTTGGGCCAAAGAATTGGCAATAAAAATGTGCAAAAATTATTTTTTGAATTGTGCTGTGGACACTTCCAACATATATTAAGACCATCCAAATCGGTTAAGCGGTTCTTAAGATAAACGAGTTTTTTGATTTATCTTTCCGCCCTCATAACTCTACTCCAATAGCGATTAGAGGACTAAAAATTTAGGAGAGTGAGTTTCTCATTGATGGTAACAACATATTAAATTTTGGTGCTGATCGGAGTGGGGGCAGTTTTTGTATGCTTATTCTGCTATGCCCTTTATCCCAACTTTAAGAAAGATAGTCCAGCACGAAAGACAAAACAGTATTTCCAACTGCGGTTAAATAAATTGGAAGAGTTATCACAACAGTTCAACAGCAATCATCAACAATTAATCGCAACTCAATGTTCAGGTTCTCACACATATTTCGCAACCGGCTAAGCAGATAAGTTTGAGGAAGATTACATCACAGTGTACTGCGCGGTCTTAGAAGCCCATGACACTGCTTTCCCGCCAGCTACTAACGAATCTTTTACCCAAAGCCATAACTCGACAGCGCTACCAGCACCAGGAGGCTCTACAGTCCTATTTCCAAAATTACCTGTACATAAGTTTTCAGGCAAATTTACAGATTGGCCAGCCTTTTATGATGTATTTTCCCAACTTATTCATAAAAATTCGGCCCTTCCTACTGTCCAAAAATTCCACTTTTTGAAACAAGCTCTACCAACGGGTCTCGATCAAGATGTAAATCAAATGGACTTAACTGAAATCAACTACAAAACAGCTTGGGAGCTCATCGTTAAGCGGTACAACAACCCACGCTTACTGTTCATGCATCACATGAATGCATTGTACAACTTGCCAACAATCACCAAGGAGAATTCATTGGATATCAAGCGCATGCTAAATGCTGCCAACGTTTGTATTAACGAATTTAAACGACTCGAGATCAGCATCAGTACGCGTGACCACTGGATTGTACATCATCTAGTCACCAAGTTGCCAACTACAACGCTTCAAGCCTGGGAACACTGCTTGGGCCGTTCGGTGGAAATCCCAACGTTCCCAACTCTAGAAACCTTCCTTAACAATCGTCTGGTCAGCATCGATATCATAGAGAATCGGACGACCTACCAACACTCAGCCCCCTCTCGGCAATCCGCTTCGCAGCCTTCCTCACGAAGGCCGCACCCAGCCAAACAATCAGGCAACCCTATCTACAAGGGCAGCAGCTTCCACATTACCGCTGGATCTGCTGGTCCCCTTCGCTGTGTCCATTGCAGCGACGCCCATATTTTGCGGCGTTGTCCCGACTTCCTCTCCAAGGATTGTTTTGCACGGAAACTCATTGCTGATCGCACAAAGTGTAGTGTACCGGTGTGCTGTCGAATCGTTTTGGCTCTTTCCTCAGAAAGAGTTTGGTCTCCTTTCAATTGATGGGAATATACTGAATCAGGAAACCGGTGTACAGTCAGGAGGAGTAGCGCACTCTCGCTATGCTCGGTTCTAGCTCGCCGGATTGTCGGGGTTCTTACTCGCCTGGGCTGTACACTAACACATTTAATAAGTGCGCGTTTACTATACCTGATACAATTAGGGTGTTCACCAGCTCTCGTAAAATCGTAAATCAAAAAGCGTAAACTTCAAAAGTTTACGACACAACAACAAAACACAAAGAAAAAAAATTACCAACTATTTGTTGCCCTGGGGTATGTTTATAAAATCGCTCGTAAAAGTGTAAAAACTTGAAGTGTTCAAAGCATCGGCTAAAAATACTTGGTATCGTGCTTATCTGATATAAACATGTAGATACAGTTTTTTCTGTCTAGGCATTGGCTGAGTGGATATGATTATCACCTTGTATTTTTTGATATTCCGGTTCGAGTTCCGGTTTTCTGTAATATTTTTTTTTTTCTTTTTTTTATATTACAAAAAATTTAGCCGAGCTCTGAAAAGGTGTTCAACTACAAACGATAATATAAAAAAAAAAATTAATCTGGCATGGTTCGAACACACGACTTCCTGCTTATGAGTTATGCATACAGTGCTCTACGCCACTGACGCGTCTGAAATCCTTTGTAAATATTAAGGGCAAAGTGTGTAGCCTGTTAAAAGCAGCTGGTTTACACAACAATTTCTAGGGTAAATCCCAAGGGGCGCTCACTAGCTCATGTGGGGTAAATTTACCATTTACGTTTTTACGAGGGCTGGTGAACACCCTAAATATTAAAGATGAAAAATCAATATGTAAATCATTAACTATGCGCCGACACGCCTTATCAAATCCACTGAGATTCTAATCGCCGAGGGAACTTAGATGTTAGTCGTCCTTCTTCTTTACCCACCCCTCCATGACAATACTATGATTCCTTGTATCGTCCCATTGTAAAGATTCAAATTTTTTCACAACATTTTCCTATAAGATTTCAGCATGAGTACTGGGCAGACACAAAAGATTTAGGTATTCATTTTCCAACTAATATATTCATTTTAAATTCATATTGATCCATCGTTTCATTTCTTAACTATTATAGTAGATTAGTATTACAATTATAAATTAGAGTTCAATTAACGATCAGTAAGGTAGCCATAGTATAAATGACAAATTGGTATCAAATCAAGTGTATATATACGTATAAATATAACTCAAATAACTGAGGTTTTAAAACAGTTAGCATGTACTCACAATACCTTCATAAGAAGTTCTCATCGTCGTATAGTTGGGCCCAAGATAAAGATGACAGGTCTAGAGGCTGTTAATCAATTAGAAATTCATAAATATATATACCGACTCGATATTCCATTGGCTACCAAACTCATACATACATTTCAGCACCGTATGCTCAGACTTAAATATTAACAAAACTTCTCACCATCTTTACAAAGAAAATAAATGAATAATGAGCTTTGAAACAGCTGAGAACTTCATTATCTTGATCTTGAACTTGAAAATTTGAAATCAAAACAAAACTCCGAAAACTGCAATGATAAGGTGCGTGTGCATTAGGCGGGCTTGACAACTCAGATCATTTACAGTGGCACCAGTTTAATAAAAATATAACCGCATGTATGAGTAAGGTGATGATCGCCTCGTGGCGACAGAGTAGTTACGCAACAATATTCTGATCAATTAGAAGAGAGTCCAAGCTAGATTCGTCCAGGGTAAATAGAAGAAAGTGGATCTTGGCTGCCGCTGGGATGAATGATGTCTTCTACAATAGAAGGCTTGCCTGTCCAGTTTGTACACAAGCAATTCCACGTGCACTGGAGCTTAAGCCAATGGATGTTAGGGCATTTTCATAAAAGGCGGTGTCGCCACCTGGCCAACGTAGCCGTGTTGCAGCCACCACAAGAGGATTCGAATGCTCTTCTCCTCCCACAGGACCCAAATGAGGATTCTTTAATCACACAACAAAATCACTAGCACTTTTTATTTGACGGTTTGGTACCAAGATAGAGACTTTTAACTCGCTTTAATTGTTGGATATTTGCACTGGAATAGGTTAGTTAACCTCTAACACTATTTTAATTCTATTAAGCAGATCACCATAAACACGTCTGCTTCCTTTGAAAATTATTTCTCGAATAACTTCACGTGTACCAACAGCGTGGGTATACATCGATCAGAGTAGAGCTTTGGGACTCTTCCTCTTGATGTAACTGGACAATGGTTTGATAGCTAGCCTACGTGGC
Organism: Lordiphosa stackelbergi; assembly: GCA_018904235.1. NCBI lineage: Eukaryota > Metazoa > Arthropoda > Insecta > Diptera > Drosophilidae > Lordiphosa > Lordiphosa stackelbergi. The sequence goes on from JAEIFU010000131.1 coordinate 129,160, forward strand.
TTGACCTCATTGGTCAGTGCAATTGCAGCTTAAACGTGGGTGGTTTGAAAAGTTTCTTATTTTTCTTGTCGAAAATTTTCCCTTATTTTAAAAACGGACACTACAAAAGGCATGTCTTAACTGTCTCAGCCCTTCGCATTCGCAGTCTCAGTGCAGTAGCAGTAGGAACTGCTCGCAATGTGGGCAACGACATCACACCCTATTGCATTTTCCTACTAGCAATCCCACCAAGTTCTAATTCTAACTTTAGTTCACCCATTGCGCTTTCATCGTCTGCAGCTACCGACTCGTCGATTGGAGCCAATACAACGCAACTCGTAACAGCAGTTGCATCCCATTTCGCCCCTCGAACTATGATCCTTGCAACGGCTTTGGTTAAACTGCACAATCACTCAACTGGTCAATCCGCTGTAGTACGAGCACTAATTGATCATGGATCAGAAGGTAAACCCCCACCTTGGGGGGAATTTTTATATGCGAAATACTACTATACTAAAATTTTTGTTCTGAATGGGCTTCGAATCACCCATCTCTCCTTAGTACCATCCCACCTGAACACATGTCGAATACAATCATCCTCGAAATCGACAACAAAGATTCGATTAAAACCCTTGGCCTCTATTGGCACCCAAATCGAGACTTTTATGGATTCAAAATAAAAATCGAAATTAATAAGCCTTTCACTAAAAGATCTCTACTCTCCACAGTTGCCCGGCTCTATGGTAAAAAGGTAAAACTGGCTATACAGCTCCTCAACGGGGCCAAGCCAAGCTTCTCTCAATCTCTTGGCGTGTGTGCTTTAAATTTTTCGCACAAGAGAAAGGGACCTACAGTTTAACGCCGGATCCGAACGGCAAAGTTTGAGAAATTGCTTTTTCATGGCTAGTTACTTCACAGCTGGCGCCACTAAGCTGGTGAAGGTGACCGTATGTGTAAAAGCTAGTTTCTAAAGAAAGAAAGAAAAAACTTTTATTATTAGCTGTTCAGAGGCGGGATCGAACCCACGACTTCCCGCCCAGCAGTCCAGCACACTAACCACTGGGCCACAGACCCCTTGGGATTCATAGTTCCAGTCATCACCGCAGCCAAAGTGATACTTAAGGAGGTATGGAGCCTACGTATACAACGTCCTGATAACGATTATTCCGCACTGGAATGGGACGAATTGTTACCACAACCTATTCAAATTCGATGGCAAAAATTTATCGACCACCTACCATCAATTGAAAACCTTGAAATCCAAAGATGACTCGGATTTGAACCCACTAACCTTTTCTCACTCCAATTACACATATTCTGTGACGGATCCTCACTAGCATATGCGGCTTGTGCATATCTGAGAGCTCATTGCAAGGACAGTACTGTGCACACCCATCTACTGACAAGTCGGAGTAGAGTTACACCCATCAAGCTACTGACGATCCCTACAGTGGAACTTTCTGGCTACGAAATTGGCATATGGATCTGTCAACAGCTACGAAGTGCAAATCAAACAGTTCCTGTTTACTATTGGTCGGATGCCATGATAGTATTATTCTGGATTGGTGGCGACCCTGCTCGCTGGAAAACTTTCGTCGCAAACCGAATCGGAAAAATTCTGGAGCAGAGCACTCCATCACAATGGTGACACGTACCAACAGCGGACAACCCAGCAGACTGCGCAACTCGTGGTCTTACCCCGCAACAATTAGCAGCACACGACCTGTGGTGGTTTGGTCCATCTTGGCTACAACAACCTGAAAATCAATGGCCAAAAACTGATTTGATCATTCTAACATGGAAGGAGACGAAGAAATGCTCTACATATCTCATCGAATCAGCGGACTCCCATCATTTTACCCAAGTCTCATCATTTCACGAATCTCGTCATTCGGAACGCTCATCTCAATACGTTACACTGAGGCACCGAACTCACCCTCGCCACTGTTCGACAAACATTTTGGATCATCAACGGCAAGCAAGCTGTCAAAAAACTTCTTCGCCAATGTGTCCAATGTTTCAGACATCGTCCAAAATCGGCCTCGCAACTGATGGGAGATCTTCCGGTTCATCGGGTCAATCCACCAAAACGCGCTTTCGAAGCCACCGGAGTGGATTACACAGGTGTCTTTGAAATCAAAGCATCAAAATTTCGCAGACATCACACTTACAAGGCTTACATAGCTGTCTTTATCTGCCTTGCAACCAAAGCCATCCACCTGGAAGCAGTAACGGGACTCTCTACCCAACATTTTCTGTGGGCCCTTCAGCGCATCATTGGTCGCCGTGGATTCTGCAAGCATATGTACAGCTACTGTGGAACTAATTTCGTCGGTGCAGATAAATCACTTCAACTTTGGCAAAACGATTTTCTGCAAATTTTGTCTAAGACTGTTGTCCCAGAACTGACGACCCGAAATATACAATGGCACTTTCATTCCCCGCATAGTCCAAATTTTGGCGAATTATGGGAAGCCAATGTCAAGGCAGTTAAAACCCATCTCCTTAAATGTGCGGTTTTTAAGGGTGTTTGTATGACGTATGAACACCTATCAACCGTACTTGTTCAAATAGAAGCATGCCTAAATTCTCGACCACTATGTCCTTTAACTGCGGACACGGATGATCTATCCACTCTCACGCCTGACCATTTTCTGATTGGCGACTTTATGTTGGCTCTTAACCCGGGCCGGACTAAGGTGTCACTCGGACCGTGCCGAGAGTCAGCCTGGCTGGAGGCCCGGGTAACAAATAGTCCAGTCTCGAACGGTGGGCTCAGGCAAGTGGCGACCGCCTGTTCCAATTAGCCTTGCCACTGGTGGGCCTCGGCCGGTGGTCGACTGTATGGTAGCCCAAGAAACGAACCTTCAAGCATGAAGAAAAGTAACGGAATCGTCCTAGCCTCGTGCGAGACGAGAGACACGCACCAGTGCGCAAAACCCCACCAAGGGGTCCTTACCGAGCTCCTGCGGTAGGAAAGAATACGAAGAATATGGGAACAAAGAGGGACCATCCCCTCCCCCCAACGGGAACACGCCACACCTCTTATGGAGGACAAAGGCCACCTCCCACGGGGGATAAACGTTCCAAGCAGGACTCCTTCCCTGCAAGAGGACAGCCAGGAGGTATTGACGACCCAAATCGTCGAGGCCTCTGTGGCTCCCGTACCAAGTAATACCTGAGGTACCTCAAGCATGGCCACACACCGGTGGAAGCCCTCCGGATGGCAAAGGAGCCACGAACTGGGGCAACAGGGGTGCAACCACACACAGCTGCCCCAAAGAGAAGCAGCGCGGACATAACGCCGCCAGCTGCTACGACAAAGCGTCAGTGCACAGCCGGGACGTCGAAAGACGCTACGGCAAGCACCCCTCTAAAGGCAGTAGCCCACGAGGAAGACGCAAACGGCGGGACCATCTCGCCCAATGAAGAAAGGGCAGATACTCTTTCCTCAGTGCCCATTCCACCCCAAGCAACGTATGCAGCCGTTGCGAAAAAGGTCAGTGTAGCAGTAGTACCTGAGGAGTATCAAACTCAATCAAGAGGAGCTATCTGCACTTGAAGATGCGATATTGGAGGAAGTCTACCTGGCATGTTGGGATACGCCCATCGGCTTTGCAGGAATTCATTTCCGGCCGGGTCATCTTCTCATTGACTGCAAAAATGAGACGACCGCAGAGTGGCTGATGAGCAACGTGTCAAGGCTGACAGAATGAAAGGGATTACCCCTTCTCGGTAAAATGGGAGAGGATATCCCCTCGCCCCATTACATCACCGTCTTCCTCCCAAGGAGTGCCGCGAAAGCGGATGAATGGGTCCTTACAATGCTAAGGAACCAAAATAATATCGTGACTGACACATGGCGGGTCATATCACGCAAGAATCAAGGGGGCGGAGCCCTCATGGTCATTGGCATCGACGAAGTCTCGAAGTCTCCCACTTCCCGGGAAGCATTTCCGTGGAAGAATGTGTCGACCAAGAGTACTACTACCACCCTCGTAGCTCCGACTGGGCAGAAGCCAAGAAATTAGTGTCCGCAGGCAGACTTGATTGGGCAATTGGAACATTCCAACCCTTCAAATCTCCTGGACCGGATAGCATATATCCAGCATTCCTGCAGGAAGGAAAGGACATACTCCTACCCACCCTCAGGAAGGTCATCACCAGCAGTCTGGCAACTGGGAATATCCCACGTGCCTGGCGCAGAGCAAGGGCAGTCTTCATCCCCAATGCAGGGAAGAAGGATATAACTAACCCCAAGTCCTTCAGACCCATTAGCTTGACATCGTTTTTACTGAAAACGATTGAAAAGCTAGTGGACAACAGCATAAGAAGCACGTTGCTGAAGGAGGCACCCCTCCAACCAACACAGCACGCGTACAGAACAGGCCGTTCAACCGACACGGCATTGTATCAACTCGGGAAGATGCTCGAGAAAACAATAGAAGACAAGGAAGTGGCTCTATGCGCCTTCCTAGACATTGAGGGAGCATTCGACAACACATCCCATAGTGCTGTCAAGAATGCTCTAATCAGAAAAGGAGTAAACCCCACAGTAGGCAGATGGGTAGACTCACTTCTACGATGCAGAGAAGCCTCTGCAGTGGCAGATGAAGAAACCATCACAGTAACCACAACTAGGGGACGCCCTCAGGGGAAAGTTCTCTCTCCACTGTTGTGGAGCCTACTAGTGGATGAGCTCCTAGAGAAACTTGCCTCCCTGGGCATAACATGCCAAGGATACGCTGATGACATTGTCATTCTTGCGAGAGGAAAGTACGAAGAAACCTTATGTGACATAGTCCAGAGGGGACTGAAAGTGACGTCTGACTGGTGCAAGGAGGTTGGGCTTAACCTAAACCCTGCGAAAACCATCATAGTACCGTTTACTAGAAAATACAAGCTAAGCAGAATGAGGCCAATACGCCTATCCGGCTGCATCATTACACCAGAAAAGTCAAATACCTCGGCGTTGTCTTTGACAACAGGCTGAGATTTGACAAGCACTTAGAGTATACACTCAGCAAGTGCAATAGAGCACTATTCACATGCAGGAGCATAGCCGGAAAATCGTGGGGCATGGCACCACACATACTCCGATGGCTATACCTCATGGTTGTGAGACCGATGCTCACTTATGGAGCTGTTGTGTGGGGAGATAGAGCAAACCTCCTCACAGTTAGGACGCAGTTGCAAAAACTGCAAAGGCTGGCATGTATATGCATGACTGGAGCCATGCGTACCTGTCCGACAGCGGCAATCGAGGTTCTGATGGAGCTAACACCACTTCACCATACCATCTGCCTGAAGAAAAAAGCAACACTGCTTAGATTAACAGCAGAAGGAGTGAGTAGAAACCACATAGTAAGCCTCAGAGACTCTGAAAAGCTGGAAAGGGGAATCCCTTTAATCCTCCAACCCAGAGACGAAATGGTGGCCGAGTATCACTTTGACAGGAACTTCACTGTACACCAAAGTAATAAGAGAGAATGGATCGCACTAGAAGAAACATATAAAATGCAACCACACACAATTATGTGGTATACAGACGGGTCCCTGACGCCCCAAGGAACCAGACTCGGGGTAGCGGGACCAGGAACGAAAATATCTGAACCAATAGGAGAAATCACAAGCTTATTTTAAGCTGAAGTATGTGCCATCTCCCGTTGCGCAGACCGTAATATGGAAAAGCACTACCATAATAGAGAAATAGCTATCCTCTCCGATAGCCAAGCAGCGCTTAAAGCGCTCAGCAGTAAAAAGTTCACCTCTAAGCTAGTCTTAGAGACAAAGAACAAACTAGACCAACTAGGCAGCAGGAACAACCCGACCCTACGATGGATACCGGGACACAACAACATCCCTGGAAACGAATTGGCCGATGAACTGGCACGCAAGGGTGCAGCCACCGCAATGGTAGGGTCAAAGCCCTATTGCGGTATAGGCCAACACACCATAAAAGGACTCCTAAGAATGGAAGAGAATACGCTTAGAACAGCCTCCTGGGTAAACACCAGGGAAATGAGGCACGCTAAAGCATTAATAGTGAACCACAACCTCAAAAGGTTCCAAAAGTTAATCCAACAAGGAAAGAATGCCCTCAGGATTCTGACAGGACTCTACACGGGTCACTGCAGACTGCGGCGCCACATGTACAAGTTGGGAATAACTAACACCCAACTTGGCAGATACTGTGAAGAGAAGGAGGAGTCCTCTGAACATATACTAGCATACTGTGATGCCCTAGCGAGGCGCAGACTCAGCAAATTTGGGAAACACATTCTACACCCAAGCAATATCAGTAACTTAGAACCCACAAAAATCCTGGCTTTTGTACAGGAAATAGGGCTGCTAGGAGAGCTGTAAACTCAGTAGGGGGGCACAATAGACCAAAATTGGTCGCGGTGCGCCACTTCCCCAACAACAAATAATAATGATGGCTCTTTCTGATCCCACATCCAAGGACACCGCTTTAAATGCTCAATATCTAGAAGGACAGAAATTGACTCGACAATTTTGGCATCGCTGGAGCGCAGATTGGCTTTCCCACCTGCAATCGCGTCCTAAACGGAGAAACGAAGAAAGAAATCTGCAAATCAACGACATCGTGATAATCAAGGATGATCGCGTCTCCCCTAATGAATGGAAATTGGGGCGTGTCATGGAACTTCATCCCGAAACAGATAATCTCGTTCGAGTTGTAACTCTTGTAGTAGGAAAGGAGAGAGAACATAGACGGTCTCGCTACTTCCTTACTCTCAACTACTATTCGTTATACATATACTCTCAGAGAGAGAGAGAGAGAACAACCACAGTGGAGCGAATGGCTGCTCGAGCAGACAGTTGAATGAAACGTTTGAGTCAGTCGTCGATCTGCAGTGATAAGTGAAACATCAATACGCAATAAAGACATTTGTACTTCTATTTAAACATCTAACGACTTTTGTTTTCCACGGATCATCTATTCCCCCTACAATATCAGAAGTGGTGAACTTTTCGCGCAATGGATTTATCAATAGATATTGACGCACACAATGTTACAACTTTAAAGAAATGGTTGGAGATTTTGGAGATGCCAACTACGGGCACAATGGCGGAGTTGGTGGCGAGACTTAATGCGATTCCTGCTGAGCGTCGTGGAGCTTACTCATATCACTGAATAAGGCAGAAGATCAAGACCCAACCAACCCCGATGAAAATCATCAAGACGAGAAGGAATTGTTTAAAAGCCCAAATGGACGCCAACATCAAGCAAATGATGAAATTCTGTCGAAATTTCTGGAAGTCGAGAGTGCTGGCGTCATATTAGAGCATGCACGAGAGGGAGAAGGCGACAATGTGCTGCTACAACTACTTCAGCAAATTCAGTTGCAGCTGGCCAGCCTTATGGCGCCGCAAAAGCAGTTGCTGAAAATCGAAGAGGAGGCAAAAAATGAGACAAGCGACAACGCCAAAGACAAAGGTGAAGAAAAGGGAGACGGAGAAGTCGAGAAACATCGTACGGTAAATTCAGCCATCGTGAATAAGCAGCAGTTCACATCAATGAACCAGTTCAAAAAAGCAGTGTTGGAAAATAGTGATCAGTCCAGTGTTGGAGAACCAATGAAGTCAAATGTAAACAATGCAGCTGCAACAGATAAACAGAAAATTGTATCAACTGGAGAAAAATTGGAAGCAGCTGGTATATCGTTCCGTTTGGCCAAAGAGGTGCTAGTCGACTATGATGGGAATACATGTGCTAAGAAGTGGATCACTCAAATGAAGAATATTGCGAAAATTTATGGCATTGACGGTGTGTATTTGCATATGTTGTTTGTCTGCAAGTTAAAAGGAAATGCACATGGCTGGTTACATGCAACTGACACACGTATATTGTAATCAGTGGATGTACTATGTGTCCAGTTGACCGAAACGTTTGGAGCAAAATTAACCAAAGCTGAAACCAAACGCAAATTTGAAGCACGCAAATGGCAAAAGAAAGTTTTGTCAACTATTTGGAAGACAAAGTTTCTCTATCTAATGGCATTAACATCGATGAAGAAGAACGTTTAGACCAGATCATCGAGGGAATTCCATTTGAAAATTTGCGCACACAAGCCCGGATTCAATGTTTTGCGAGCATCACAGAGTTACGTCGCGCCTTCGCGGAAGTGAAGCTTCCTGTGGAAGGAAACACTATTAGGGAATCCAAGCTAGCAGCAAAGGGAGCAGGCACAAACAAGGAGAATCGCTGCTACAATTGCTATTCCAAAGGACACTGGCAGAAAGAGTGCAAGAAGCCCAAGAGAGACCCAGGATCATGTTTTGGATGCGGTTCAATGGAACATTTGGTAGCGTTATGTCCATTTAATAAGAAGAAGACCGAGCATTTAAAGAATGGAGACAATAATTTTGTAAGAGATTTTGAAATTTACTTTAATGACTGTCCTAATTCCCAATTGATTTCAGCATGCCTCATAGACTCAGGAAGTCCAATATCATTTGTTAAGAAATTACTCATACCGAAGAAAATTCATTTGTTGCCAGTCAAAGATTCATATTTTGGCCTTAATAAGAGCCTTCTTAAAACACATGGAAAAGTGTTATGTTATGTTCTGAAAAATTCAATAAAAATATTCATTTAACAGTAGTTGCAAATGAGTCTATGAGCCATGATGTAGTCTTGGGTAGAGATTTTATGGAAGCATGTAAACTGAATTTGGACATAAACACCTTAAAAATGGTAACAATTGAAAAAATAACAGGTGAAACAAAACAAAATTCTTCAGGTTACAAGACAGATAAAGTAGAAAGTGATGAATCATTAAGAATACGTAATGTTAACACAAAATTGGAAGGCGATGAGATAGTTAAGGACACAGAGCAGGAGATTGTTATGACAGATACAAGTGAAACGGTTAATAAGGATACGATTGTTATGGCAAAAGTTAGTGAGATCGTTAGTAAATGTTTAGATGAGATGGTTATGGATATCATTGGTCAAGTTATGTGTGGAAAAGTTAGTGGAAAAATGGCGGAAATGCTGGAAAACAGTCAAGAAGAAAAAGGGACCAAGGAATGTGAACAGCTCACGTCAAACAGCTTTGAAAGGGAATTATTAGAAATCAATTACATAAATATGGATGAGATTGAATATAATATTGGAGATGACATAAGTTATGAGATTCGATGTAAGTTTGTCGAATTGTTTGAGAGTGCGTACCAAAATGCCCAAAGACCAAATGCACCATTGGTGAGATGTGAGATTAAGTTAAATTTGGAAAAGTCAGAACCCTTTAGTTGTACGCCAAGAAGATTGTCTTATTCTGAAAAAGAAAAATTACAAGCAATTCTGGATGAATACTTAGAAAAGGGAATTATTCGACAAAGTGAATCAGAGTATGCATCGCCAGCAGTTTTGGTAAATAAAAAAAACTGGTGAATTGAGGCTATGTGTAGATTTCAGAACAATTAACAAAGCAATGATAAAGGACAATTACCCTTTACCATTAATAGACGATTTGTTGGACAGGTTGGTTAACAAGAAAATTTTTACAAAGTTGGATCTGAAAAATGGTTATTTTCATGTTTTCGTAAACGAAGATTCAATCAAATATACATCGTTTGTTACGCCACTTGGGCAATATGAGTTTTTATGAATGCCAATGGGATTAAAAAATGCACCGGCAGTATTTCAAAGATTTGTGAACAGGATTTTTGAAGATATGATCAGAGACAATAAAATCATAGTATACATGGACGATATTATGGTATCAAGCAAAGACATGGAAGAGCATTTGAAGCCATTACACGAAGTTTTTGACAGATTAGTCAAGAATAAGCTAGAGCTTTGGTTAGACAAATGCGAGTGCTTGCAATCTAAGATCAAGTATTTGGGTTTTTGCATATCAAGCGAAAGTATACGAGCAGATGATAAGGGTTTGGAAGCAGTAAAAAATTTTCCTGTTCCTGAAAAAGCACAAGCAGTAAAAAGTTTTCTGGGGCTGTGCTCCTATTTTCGCCGTTTTATTAAGGATTTTTCTACAATGGCAAACACCCTGTATGATTTATTGAAAAAGGACAGGGAATTTCAGTTTCAGGAAAAGGAACTTAAATGTTTTATGAACTTAAAAGACAAACTTGTTCAAGCACCAATTTTGGCCATTTATAACCATAAGGATGAAATTGAGTTACATTGCGATGCAAGTGCGTTGGGATTTGGGGCGGTGCTTCTACAAAGGAAAGCAGACAATAAATTGCATCATATCTTTTACTTTTCTAAACGCACGACAGATGTAGAATCGAAATACCACAGTTTTGAACTCGAGACGCTGGCCATTATATATGCGATTCGAAGATTTAGAGTTTATTTACAAGGAAAAAGGTTCAAAATTGTTACGGATTGTAATTCGTTAACTTTGACTTTAAATCGAATAGAACTTAACCCGAGAATAGCAAGATGGGCGCTTGAACTGCAAAATTATGATTACGAGTTAGTACACAGACCTGGAAGACGGATGCAGCATGTGGATGCCTTAAGCAGATGTAATAACATATTAATCGTAGAAACGAACAGTTTTGAGGATAATCTGATTATATGTCAACATAAGGATCCAAAATTACAAGAATTGAAAAAGAAGTTGGAAATAAGTGAAGACAAATTATTCGAAATGAGAAATGGCATAGTATACAGGAAAAGCAATGACGATAGATTGTTATTCTATGAAGAGATAAGGTAATGGACGCGATTTCGAAAACTTATTGGTTTCCAAATCTCAAAGAAAAGACAATCAATCATATAAATAATTGTTTGAAGTGTGTAGCCTATTCGCCAAAGTCTGGAAAAGGTGAAGGCGAGTTACATAGCATTCCCAAGGGAAACAAACCTTTTGACATAGTGCACATTGATCATTATGGGCCAGTAGATGCAGGAAGAGCAAAAAAGCATTTATTAGTCGTCATTGATGGGTTTACTAAGTACGTCAGGCTGTACCCAACGAAAACTACGAATTCAAAAGAAGCTATACAGGCCCTTAGAGATTATTTTAGGGCATACAGCCGACCAAAATGTATAGTGTCAGATAGAGGAAGTTGCTTTACTTCAGGCGAATTCGAAGAATTTATGACTGGGTGCAATATTAAACACATAAAGATAGCTACTGGATCCCCTCAGGCGAATGGACAGGTAGAACGTGTAAATCGTAGCTTAGGGCCAATGATTGCTAAATTAACAGAGCCAGAGAGGGCATTACATTGGGACAAAACGATTGAAGATGTTGAATACTCGTTAAACAATACGTTGCACAGAAGTATCAAACAACTGCCGAGCAAAATGTTATTTGGAATAGAACAGAAAGGGCAAGTTATAGACGAAGTTAGAGAAGGGATAGAGGAATTAGAGATTGATCAAAATGTTAGAGACTTAGAAGAAATAAGAAAAGATGCAGAGTTTAACCAAAAGCAGGCACAAGCCTATAACGAGCAATACTACAATGAGAAAAGAAAAAAATCTACGGAATACAAAGCGGGAGATTACATTATGGTGAAGAATTTTGACTGTACACCAGGAGTATCAAGGAAATTAAAACCTAAGTACAAAGGACCATACATGATAGACTCAAAAACGATAGATTCCTTATAAAAGATGTAGAAGGTTTTCAATTAGCTCGCAATCCATACCAGGGTGTTTGGAGTGGTCAAAATATCAAACACTGGATAGGAAATAAGACTAGTGGTATGTTAAGTTAATATAAGTAATTGTAATGATAAAATGATAATGTAAAATTGTAAAATTGCAAGATCAGGAGATCTAATGGTCAGGACGGCAGAGTTGTAGTAGGAAAGGGGAGAGAACATAGACAGTCTCGCTACTTCCTTACTCTCAACTACTATTCGTTATACATATACTCTCAAGAGAGAGAGAGAGAACAACCACAGTGGAGCGAATGGCTGCTCGAGCAGACAGTTGAATGAAACGTTTGAGTCAGTCGTCGATCTGCAGTGATAAGTGAAACATCAATACGCAATAAAGACATTTGTACTTCTATTTAAACATCTAACGACTTTTGTTTTCCACGGATCATCTATTCCCCCTACACTCTTAAAACTGCATCTGGAGTAAATAAAATTTGTAGATTACCCATTCCAACTTAAACTGAAGCACCAAACGCTAGTGATCAAACCGAATTTGTACCTTTGATCACGCACTTGCATACCATAACAAACACTTATCTCGTTACAGCTGATTTGGCAGGTGCCTCAAAGGATAATCATACTGGTCCCAGTATTGGGGGCGGCATGTACGGGCGTTTGCAGCATAAATGTTAACATGGGTTAAGCAGCCCAATGTCTACAGAGAGCCAATGTTACGCTCTCTCCTTTTCTCTAGTTACAGCTTATCTTTAGATCAGCAGCAGAAGCTCGCTTGGCCTACACACTCAAAATTTGAATTCATTATACACAAGAGGTCGGAGAAAAAGCTTGCATTCTGGTCGCGTTCTAATTCGTTTGCTAATTTTGTTAATAAACAGAAAAGACTCTCATTGTTACAAGTACACCCAAAAAAATTTCTATCAATTTCACTCTGATACACGTTGTCTCAAATCGAAACTAAAACTGGTATCATTTTTTTTGTATCAATGCAAACCTAGAAAGTATTAGATTGAAACTTCGAATATTTATTTGATGCGCAGAAGTATTAATTTGAAACTAAACAATTTTTTTTATTTCGAAAATTCGAAGAATGTTATCGAAGGATGCCGAACGTCGCAGCTGGCGTTGCTTGACATGTCACATTTAGTGATTTTACTTTTTGTGTACTTAGTTAAAAGTAAAGGCTATGGAGGACCCATGATACAATTAAACAAGGTAGTCCATTCGGCAAAATCATAGTCCCCTGATATAAGTGCGAGTGAAATAGCGTTGAATAGTTAGTGTGAGTGAAACGGCTACATAGTGCGTCGATTAACCCGCGCACGGTGCATAGGGCTAAAAGTTTCCTTAGTTATGACAAGAGTTCGAGTGTTTATAATTTCATTTATATTAGTTTTGAGTTAGACATAATTCTTTGTTTTTGTTGTTTGACAGCCATTCTCTTGTTCAAGCTCTTAATTCTAAAGTATATACGTATCTTAAAATAAAAATTTTAGAGCTCTCAATAAGGCTACAGCCCAGAGACTGCTTCCACAAAGCTCTTTTCGCAATACATTTTGGAACATGCACAAACTTTACGCCTAGCACGTGCTTGCGACAACAACTGCAAAAAGACATTTTTTTTCTTGGCCGCTTAAGGGTTAAAGCTCTGAAAAAAAACCGTCCGCACACAACCTTTCAGTTTGACAAGCAGGCACGCACTGAAATTAGGGGACCAAAAACCGAACGACTTCGGCAATCCGAATGGACTACCTTGTTTAATTGTATCATGGGAGGACCCTTTCCCAGACGACGTTATGAAGATAAATAAATGGATTTTAAATGGCGCATATATGCAAGGTAAGTATAAGCAGCTGAATATTCATGTCGTTTTTTGAAAATATATGTAAATAACAAATGTAACTCTTTAGACAGGACACACAATAAGCCACAATGCTGCTGTGACAATACAATGAGAGAGGTGCGAAACCAAGAAAGCTGCAGAACAGGCGTTTTTCGCGTTTTTACTCAAGGTCTCTGAAGGCGTAAACTGCTACATGTACGGCAGGTTCCCCCAGAAGAGAGCGCGAAAATGTGACTGTGTCTCTCTCTAACACACAGGGAGTATGTTCGTGCCCCAGGGTCTATGGCTGGGGAACTCTGATGTACGGGTTCGAGCAAGAGGCATACCAATATGGTGACTTCTGGTTAAGCAACATTCGCGTGGACACGAGGCATACAGTGAGAGACAAATGTTTCCACTTAGAGGAGTTTCCACACTTGACGAATTCAAGTTAATAGTGTAAATAAATTACATTTTAATAGAGATTGAAATAAAAAAATGTTTGTTTTAATAAAATGTTTTGTTTTAATTTTAATGGCAGATTAAAATGAACTAAATTTATACTACAAAGATAAGAAAAAATATTAAATTAATAAAAGCTACATTCAAAAAAAAGTTGTCATCAAAGCGACACAATTTAGACATCAATTTGAAACTATTGAGTATCGAATTCTCTTTAATACTCCGAGGATCAAATTGACATCTTCGAAAGTATTAACATGATATTTCGAGGATTTCAAATTAATACTAACGTGTATCAGGTTGACACTTTATTGTATTAATTTTTAAGTATCAATTTGACACTAGGTCTTATTAATTTAATAATTCAACTATCAAACTTTTTGTTTCATTTTGATACTAGCTTTTATTAATTTAATATTTTTTCTTATCTTTGTAGTATAAATTCAGTTCACTATAAACTGCCATTAAAATTAAAACAAAACATTTTATAAATTTTTTTTATTTCAGACTCTATCAAATGTAATTTATTTACACTATTAAATTGAATTTGTCACAACATTTGTCTCTACTCGTGTCCATGCGAATGTTGCTTAACCAGAAGTCACCATATTGGTATGCCTCTTGCTCGAACCCGTACATCAGAGTTCCCCAGCCATAGACCCTGGTGCACGAACATACTCCCAGTGTGTTAGAGGGAGACATAGTCACATTTTCGCGCTCTCTTCTGGGGGAACACTGCCGTACTTGTAGCAGTTTACGCCTTCAGAGACCTTGAGTAAAAACGCGAAAAACGCCTGTTCTGCAGCTTTCTTGGTTTCGTACCTCTCTCATTGTACGTTGTCTTGCAAAGCGCTAAAAAGGTCATAGCAGCATTCTGGCTTGTTGTGTGTCCTGTCTATAGAGTTACATTTGATATTTACATATATTTTCAAAAAACGACATGAATACTCAGCTGCTTATACTAACCTTGCAAATATGCGGCATTTGAAATCCATTTATTTATCTTCATCACGTCGTCTAGGAAAGGGTACTCCATAGCCTTTACTTTTAACTAAGTACAGATTTGTTCACACAAAAAGTAAAATCACTAAATGTGACATGTCAAGCATCGCCAGCTGCGACGTTCGGCATGCTTCGTTTTACTATTCATACATTCTTCGAGTTTTCGAAATAAAAAAAAAAATTGTTTAGTTTCAAATTTATACTTCTGCGCATCAAAGAAACATTCGAAGTTTCAATCTAATACTTTGTAGGTTTGCATTGATACAAAAAAAAAATGATACTAGTTTCAGTTTCGATTTGAGACAACGTGTATCAGAGTGATATTGATACAAATTTTTTTGGGTGTATAGTTCAATGTTTTGACGACATACCTGGAGTTTTTATATACTTTGATGACATGGGCATAGCGGCTCAAAATGAGGAAGACCATGACAAAATAGTGTTACAAGTACTTGAACAAGCTCGTTTGAATAATGTTAAATTCAGCCCTAAGAAAATTCAGTATCGAAAACCGGAACTAAACTTTATGGGCCACAAAATCTCAGGTTCCTTCATTAAACCTCTTGATAAATATAAAGAAGCTATTTTGGAAATGGGAAAACCGTCAGACCGAAAGGGCGTACTTCGATTGCTAGGACTATTTAAGTTTGTAGCTAAAGTCATTTCAAATTTATCTAAATTGACTGTTGAAATGCGCAAGTTAACAGGAAAGGAAGTTTTATTTGTCTGGGAGGATAAACATGACAGGGAATTATGTAATATGTTAAAGTTAATTACGTCCGATCCAATCCTGCGCACATATGATCCTTGTAAACCAGTGATAATTCAAACAGATGCATCAAAAGATGGATTAGGATCAGTGTTGTTTCAGGAAGGACATCCTGTAGCCTACATGTCTCGAACATTAAGTAAAAGTGACCAAAAGTGGGCACAGATAGAGAAGGAGTTACCAGCGGTGGTATTTGCGTTTCAGCGATTTCATTGTTTTCTCTATGGTCGGGAATTCACTGATGAAAGAGATTACAAACCATTAGAGCCGCTTATAAAACGGGACATAGATAAAGTAACACCAAGATTGCAGAGAATGTTCATGACACTGTTGCAGTACTCACAAATGAAGATTGTGAATATGAAAGGTAAATATAAGCAAGTTGCAGATTGCCTTTCTCGAGCACAGTTGCCGGATGAATCAGAATTAAAAGGATCGGCTGCAGGCAATAAGTCCCCAATGAAATAAGTCCCCAAACGATAAAATGAAATAAGGCCCCAAATTTGGTGTGTTATTTCATATGAAATAATACCCCAATTTCAAAAATAAAATAGCACCCCAATTTTTATTATATTTTTAAATTTGGATTTTTAGTAAGAAGTAGTGAAAATTTCATCAATATTCAAACTTTAGCCTGCGGCGCTAAAATTGAAAGCATTTTGTAAAATAAAATAATGAAAATTTTATAAAAAAAATCGGGCGATTTTTTTTTCAAATTTTCGCCTGCGGCGCAAAGATTGATACATTTTTTTTATTATAAATTAAATTTAAGCTTGTGTAAAATTGTCTGTTGTCGCAGAGTCGAACAATTTTTCTGCACTCCATAATTTTAACTTTAATTTTTATGTCGACTTCGGCAATGAAAATCACTAAACTGATCAACATACTCCAAATCTTATCACTGAATAATTTTTAAAACGTTACTTTTCACACTTGTACAAAAATTCTGCGCATCAAATACTTAGTCTAAGAACACCTGCAGTTAAGAAAATTAAGCGTTA
Source organism: Lordiphosa stackelbergi (assembly GCA_018904235.1). NCBI lineage: Eukaryota > Metazoa > Arthropoda > Insecta > Diptera > Drosophilidae > Lordiphosa > Lordiphosa stackelbergi. The sequence goes on from JAEIFU010000131.1 coordinate 145,826, forward strand.
TTAAAGTTCTTGGATTTTTTTCACATTTTATCAAAAATAAGAAAATGAAGTATTAGGAACTTAGGATCAACTGGCATCATATATGCTATTACTAAATCGGTATGTGTAAATGAACAAAACTATGAATTTTATCAAAATGTATTAAGCAGTGATGATGATTATTCGCGAGTCTGGAAATATGTTGAAAATGGCTGGCCAGGATACCATCACTTAAATGACACAAGCAAGCACTTTTATAAGTTTAAGAGGGAAATGCATTTTGAAAATGGATTACTTTTTGTGAACCATCGACTGGTATTTCCAACAAAGCTGCAGAGAAAATGTCCAACTGGCTTCATAAATCACATTTGGGAATTGAAAAAACTTTAACACGAGCAAGACAATTGTAGGGGAGAGTCACCTGTGGTGGACGTGCAGCGGTTGTGGAAACTCCAGTCCATTTTTTGACAGGTAACAGATTCCGCGAAACTGAGTAATGTCAAACTTGTAGTTTGACAGAACACATAACACAGTGTTACAGCGAAAATATACTTTCGAAATGACCTAGCACACGCTGTAGAGCAGGTCGAGTATAGCATTTCCTCATACTTGGTTTTCCCCTAACACCCCCAAAATCTGAAGTTATGGTCGACTCAGTTCGTCATGCTGGTCAAGAATATACATATATACTTTATGTGGTCGGAGATGATGCCTTCTAAGCGTCGCAAACTCCTAGCTCTTACCGTCTTAGACAGACAGACCGCTGGACATGTGGATAGAAGGACATGACTATTTCGACTCGGCTCTTAGTGCTGATCAAGAATATATATTCTTTCTGGCGTTTGCCTTTGGCACCGAAGACCCTTGAAGACCCTTACAGTTAACATTTAGAGTTGGCTTAAGTGGGAGAACACATCTGCAGACTCTACAAAATGCACCAGTCAGAGTTAGATACTCTTGTACATGAAATTAAAATTTAAAATTATTTTGATGAAACCATAAGCGAGTTAGAGTCGCAAATGAAAGTCAAAAATTGATCCATGCTAGCGATTCACCTTTCTCATATTTATTGGACCAAAAATTGTGAAACATGAAATTTTATATTTATATAAGAATTTAAAAATATTTTTTGAATCTGGCGCCAAAGAAAACAGAGCATACTTGTAGGGGGCACCTATGTTAAGGTTGTCAAAAAATATGTTGGCAGACTAAAAAAAATACTAGATTGTCGAGGTGTACTTAGAAATGCGCGCATAACTTCGTCAAACGGTATCCAAATTCATTGGAACAACAACCGTTCAACGGAGAATTAAATGGGCTTTTTTAATAAATTTTAAGAAAAAATCGCATAGAATAAAATAGTAAATCCAGTGATGGTCAATGTACAAATTTCTCAAAAAAAAAGGAAAATGCCAGATCTGTAAGCCGCATTTCTCAGCCATCGCGTTAAATAAGTCAAACCATTGATAAAAATGTATTAGATTTCTCTCGTCACTACCGGAATTGATAAGGATATGAACAATCGGACGGTCCATTCGCGAGTTATATCTATTTAAGTGAGGTACAAAAGCAAAAAGCGGTTTTTAGACCATAACTTCAGATTTTGGGGGTGTTAAGGGAAAACCAAGTATGAGGAAATGCTATACTCGATTAGCCCAACAATATGTACTGGGTCTCGTGAAAAGTATGTTCCGATTTTTTTTTTTTGTATCACTGTGTAATCTTAGCCAATACCGAAGTGTAAACACGCATTTGGTTTCCTGCTGTGAGCAATTAAAAAAAAATTGTGATCATTTTTTCGAGTTTCTATTTGTATTATACCCTGTTCTCATTAAAAATGGGAAAAAGGGGATCATGAAGTTGTGCAAATGTATGTAACAGCCAGAAGAAAGCGACCCCATAAAGTATATATATTCTTGATCAGCATCAACAGCCGAGTCGATTTAGCCATGTCCGTCTGTCCGTCCGTCCGTCTGTCCGTCTGTCTGTCTGTATGAACGCGTCGATCTCAGAGACTGTAAAAGATAGAGCCACAATTTTTGGCATGTATGTAGGTGTATACTGTACGCACATCGAGTTTGTTTTAGATTTGGAAAACTCCTCCTCCTCCATCTTTTATCAGCGAAAAACTGTCTTTTTCTCTGTACAAACGAGTGGATCTCACAGACTATAAGAGGTGGAGCCACCAATTTTTGCATGTATGAAGGTGTATACTGTACCCACATCAAGTTGGTTTCAGATTTGGAAAATTCCAATTATTCAAATAAATTTTAAAATAAAAGGAGTTCAAAGCTATAGGAACCACATTACTTGGAACAGGGTATTTTGCTGTCGACCGCAACACTCTTACTTGTTTTCAAATTCCACATTGCGTTAAATCGAAGCAAAACATTAAAAAGTGGCGAGTTTTATACTTTGTTATTTAGTGCATTAAGTTTTCTTTGTGATGTGATATCAAGTTTCAGTGAAATGTTTGTGTTGTGTAAATTGAAAGAATGGACACACTTTTGCACCGGTTGTGGACAACCTCGTTTTTTGTGTTTAAAGCGTGTGTTTGGCCATAAAACTATCAAATATCGTTGTTTATGTTAGTGTAACAGATTTTAACAGCATTTTTGTGAATTTTTGTGCATTTTTAGCCATGTCAACAACAATTTCGTCCGTTGTTGATTCGGTTTTGTTGGAGTTCCTTCGTGTGCAGGACACTCGACTTGGCACTGACGCCAAAAAACAACCAAGTCCGGTTTTCGGAAGACCGCTGAGGCTTAACGAACGAAATGCAGAAGAAGTCGCCACAGAAGCTGATCTTGATGAAGACAATCAGCGTCGTGTCATCGTTTCCGCCGATACCAATATTGGGCGAGAAAAACAGGTGTTAACCTCCCCCGAACCATCAACTTCACGAGCGTCGTCGGCTAGCCTTATCACTGTTGGTTGCAAGGAACTTCTCCAAAAAAACCATCGAATCGCGGTCGCAAGCCAAAGCAAACCGCTGTGATAACTTCTCCGGAAAGCATCGAGGTTTTGCACGAGAAGGTAAAAAAATCAGCTGAGTGAGCAGCCAAGCGTGATTGTGTGTCGCAGAAGAAGGCGTCTTCGTCATCGAATTTTAATGGGAGCTCTTGCCAAAAAAACTGACCGCTGCAAATTCGATCCAATGCGATGTTTGCGATCATCCTGCGCATTTGAAGTGCGCTGGTATGACGGCCAGCTATTTCACATGCAAAAATTGGGTTTCGGAATAATTTTTTAATTTTTACTGAATTTTTTTTTTTTTTTTTTTTTTTTTTTTTTTTTTAATTTTTGATTTTTTTGTCACTGAAGGCCATAATTTTTTGATTTTTTTTGCCACTGTGTAACTGCCTGTATAACTACGATTCGAGAACTTCTCTGTCTTACTTACTTGCAAGGCTGTGCTCAGGGCTGGGGTGGGTTTTTGCTCTCGAAAACGAAGACGTCACACGTCTAAAATGTAGACAGAGTCAAAAGGAAAGGAAAAGGAAAAACCCAGACGATGTAAAACAGGAACGCATCACTTATTCAGAGTGAGAGAGAACAAGGTGTTTGTGTTCTTCCCTTCTCTACTCTCCCTACCTGTCAAAACTCAAAGCATTCGTGAGCTTTACCCTATAAAAAGACGATGCCTTGCTTTAGGTGCCCAAAAAGAAAAGTAAATTAAATCATTTTAAATTCATAATTGCCTTCATGGCGTAAAGATATATTGTGATAATAGGGATTGCATTATACGAACGATAATGCTAAAGAAAAGTGAATTCAAAATTATAGATGGATCATTTCATGTTTAAAAATGCTTAAAGTCTATGAGGGTATATGATAGAAAACCTAACGACTAATTCATTTATACGATTAAGAATCAAAGCGCAACCATGTAATAATAATTTCTCAGCTAAAATTACCAAGATATCACGGTTATGCCGTACTTCCGACAAGGTCCATCGATGTCAGCAGGCCTGATGACTGATGAAGCTATAGATGCGTCAAAAGATGAAATAAAGTTGTCATGAGGAGTGAGGAAATAGTATTAGGTGCGCTTGAAACCGTACATGGGCTTTAAAAAGACTACGGCAATAAGTAATTGATACAAAAGTTACGACTAAATGAAAATAGAAGTAGCTCTACGTCATCAGTGGCGAGCAAAAGTGTTGGCCGGCTTTACCTAACCTCACTTCCCCTGGGGTACAACCAACACCGGCTTAGCCAACTCAGCGCCTAAGCCCTGATCAATCCTCAATGCGAGTGGGGACAGATGGCTGTAGCCCAATCGATCCTCAGTGAGAATGGTGGCAACTGGACGTGGCCAGTTCCACTCGAAAAACCACACTGATTCCTCGTTTAACACGATCGGTTTCCGAAGCAGTAAAACAATATGTAGGGCTACGCCAACTGGCCAGGGTATAGGCCCGACGTCGTTTTCGGCAAAATCCCAAGTTGTGGCGTTTACGACATTATCGGTGACGTTAGTACTGTCATGACGTAGCCTCGCGGCGTTGCCAGATCATCTCGCGATGAACCTGGAACTGGTTCGATCGCCTAAGTTGTCAATTTAGCGGCTTTGCATTCAAAATTCGATAATATATTAAGTCCAAATGGCTGGGACAATTAACCGTCCTCACAACTGAATGCCATATTTTTTGTTCTTTTTGCCACTGAAGGCTTCTTAAATAAATAAACGTTATTTTTTCATCAATTCATGGCCACTTTACTTCATATTTTCCATTTCTAGCGATTTTACAACATATACATAGCTGCAAATTTTTTTCCATTTGTCTAAAACAATAATTTACTTCAGAGGAAAGTTAGCTAGAGTCTCTAGCTTTACAACGATGTTCAAATCACCGCATAATGTTGACTTGGAAAAAAGTTATTAGGGAAAAACGCAACTATGTCCACAACCGGAGACTCTCCCCTACTATTGGCCAGGAATGCGTAGACAAATAAAAGAATTGATTGCATCAAGTGATATTTGTGAGAAGTTTAAGAGAAATCATCAGAAAGAACCACTACAACAGGATCAAAATCCAAAGCATCCCTTTCTTATTTTTTTCAATTTTCATATCACAATGGATTTATTTGAGTATGCAGGACATGATTATATAGCCATTATTGATGCGTAATCAAATTTTTTAATTTCTATAATGTTAAATAATAAATCTTCAAATCACATTATTGAAAATATATGTTTAAATTTTAACAAAATAGTACATCCATCAGTCATCAAGTGTGACAATAGTCCTTTTAACTCATCAGTAATATTCAGTTCAGATATTCAAGCTCTAGGAATCCTCAGAGTAATGGACTTGCTGAAAAAGGCGTTGCAATTGCTAAAAACATATTAAAGCGCTGTTTTACAACAAGTGAAGTTCAAAGGTGTCAGTATAGGATATTGGAATATAACACTACTCCAATCGCAAGTATGGGAGTAACTCCTGCTAAACTATTCTTTGTTTGTTTGATTAAAACGCAGTTGCCAATATCAGAGAAACTCTTAGTAAGAAACAACTTAATAGAAGACTGTGTTCAAGAGAAAATTACAAATAAAAAGGAAAATCAAAAATATTACAATGACCGAAATGCAAAGAAACTGTCACTATTGCAAGTAGGGGATAAAGTCATTTTTTAAGAAAAATGGAAATGAGTGGTTTTATGGAACAATAGCATGCATAGTTAGTAATCGTTCATATATAATTGAAGACTTGCTTAAAAACTTCCACATGCGTAATGGGAATTTTATTGCTAAGACGGAAAACGCGAATGTTAAAGCCATTGACTTATTATTTGAAGAAAATGTAAAATCATTTAATTTTAATAACCTTCCTGAAATTCAAATTGATAAACCATCCAGAGACTGCGAAGGTAATAGCATGTAGCATCGGAATGTGAAACACCAGATAGCAATGGGTCTGAAGCAAACTAAGAAACTGAAATTGAGCAAAATCCAGTTAGTCATAATTATTATCAAACAAAAAGTGGATGGTATGTAAAACCACTCCAAAGATACGGATTATAATAATACCTAGTAAAAAAAAAAATTGTAAAAAAAACAAGTAAGACCGTTGCAGTCGAGTAGCCCGACTTCAATATACCCTGTACAATTGACAACGAGAGCGTAAGTTAAAGTCGGCTCTAACCGACTTCGATAAACCCGTTAGTCATGAAAAAACATGTTTAATAGTGCTCCTGCGTTCCTTAGGGTGACCATGCGAAAAGTATGCAACATTTTTATTAGGGTGGGTGGGGTGGTGGCGGGGGGACTTGGTTCGCTTTTTTGCTCATAACTTCTGAACCGTTCATCCGATTTTTATCATTTCTTCCGCAAATCAATTTATTTGCTAATTACTAACTATCTCTAGAAAGTACGAATCATCTATCTTCAAAACTGTGGGAGATATAACGTTTTTTCCAAATTGCGGGGGCGTGGCCAAAATTTGAAACAAACTTGATCTGCGTACAGATAAAAGAAGCATTTGTCCCATACATGTCAAACCTCTATCTCTTACCATCTCTGAGATCGACGCGTTCATACAGACAGACGGACGGACGGACAGACGGGCAGACGGACATGGCTAAATCGACTCGGCTATTGATGCTGATTAAGAATATATATACTTTATAGGGTCGGAGATGTTTCCTTCTCCCTGTTACATACATTTGCACAACTTCATGATCCCCTTTTACCCATTTTTAATGGGTACAGGGTATAAAAAATGAATCGGCTAATAATATTAGGTATTTTTTATTATATACTAGACTAGCAAATAAGCCGACGCGCTTCGCTGCGCCTTCAACAGTATGCTCTTTGTTGATGGGTTTTCCCTCCAACTCCCACCCCCATCCCTCCTATCCACTCTACATCCAATTCCACCCAGTTCCCGATCACTTCCCACCCACTTTCCGCCACCGTACCGCCCACATCCCGCCCACATCCCACCCGCATCCTAGTTTCAAGTCAATCGGATGAAAAATAGTTATTTTGCATGTAGCATTTTCCGGGAATTTCACGCCTGGGGCGAATATTCTGACATTGAAAAATCACATTTTTAAATCTTTCGTACTCTGTCCTTATAAAACGAGTTTGAAGCCAATCGGATGAAAAATAGTTTTTTTGCATGCAGAGTTTTCCGGGAAATTTCCGACCGTAACACAGTGGGAGAAACGGCCATTCTAGCGCGTCGAAGTTAATATCTTCCAAAGTAAATGAAATAATTGCAATTTGATTTTTATACACTTGAAAAGTGTATTATAATTTTGCCCAGAAGTGTGCAACGCATAGATCTTCAGGACCTAATGGGGGCGTATGTGGTCAGGTAAAGCTGCTGATCGGTTCAACTTGGCGAACCCAGCGTGATCCTGGCTTACTACGTCCCAAGTCGACTCACACCTCCTCGTGGTGACCACCGGAAGCAGTGGCAATGCAGCCGCATTTGCTGCTGACTAACATGAGCGGCGACCCGCCCTTCCCTACAGGGTATAATATATAGGGTTAGTGCGTCGGGTTTGGTACCCACCACCGTAAAAAATCTCCACCAATGAAAACTGCGACTACAATGCCTCGGATACGGACCCCCCCTGACGACGACCCACGCAAACGCTTTAAGGACCACGATTTGAGGATATGCACTTGGAATGTACGCACCCTCAACGGAGAGGGTGATGATATCGACTTGGTGATAGTCCTCAAAAAATACTCATCGGACGTTACTGCACTCCAAGAAATGCGATGGATTGGATATGGGAACAAGAAAATAGAGCTACCAAAAGAGAAGAAAAAACCGAGACCACCTCCCTGGGAGATATACTACAGCGGGCATGTTTCCAAGCACGAGTTTGGGTGCGGCTTTGCAGTGAGTGATAGACTACTCCACTCAGTCATCAGCTTTACACCAGTTGATAAGCGGCTTGCCGCGCTTAGACTTAAGGCAAAATATTTTAATATTAGTCTTATCTGTGCACACGCGCCAACAGAAGACAAGGACACCTCGACAAAAGACGAATTCTATGAGCGCCTGGAACAACTATACGAGCGCTGCCCCGATCACGACATAAAGATCGTGCTAGGCGATTTTAACGCGAAAATCGGGAGAGAAGGAGTCTTTGGTTCGACAGTCGGACGATTTAGCCTTCATGAAACAACCTCCGGTAACGGAGAGAGGCTAATAGACTTTGCTGCAGGCCGGAACATGGTCATAAGTAGTACGAGATTTGAACACCTCGACATCCATAAGGCGACCTGGAAGTCCCCTGATCAACGAACACGAAATCAGATTGATCACGTTGTGATCGACGGAAGGCACTCATCGAGTGTACTAGACGTGCGTGCGATTCGAGGAGCCAACATAGACTCGGATCACTACCTGGTTGCAGCCAAGGTACGCACGCGGCTCAGTGTGGCAAATGCCTCACGCTCTGGCACACGTCGAAAGCTAAACGTCGAGAAGCTGCAATCACAAGGGACCTCTGAAGCCTACAAAGCCAAACTCGCCCAACTGCTCAGGGAAACCTCCCCATCTTCTTCCGATATATGCGAACAGTGGAATCGTATATCACACTCCATGATTACGGCTGCCAATGAGATACTCGGGTACTCCGAGTCCCCTCGAAGTCGGACTTGGTACGATGAGGAGTGCCGAGTTGCTACTGCAGAAAAAGACGCAGCCTACAGGAGAACTCTGCAGTCGGGAGCAACGCGGGCTGTTAAAGACGACAATGCAAAGACGAACACGGAAATCTGGTCACCGATCCGCAAGTGGCGCTTAACAAATGGAGAAGCTACTTCTCCAACCTACTGGGAGGCGATGACGAACATGATGCCGCCTCTAGAGAAGTAGCGATGCCACCAATCGACAACATAGAGATAGACCCGCCGACCCAACAGGAAGTCTGCTTAGCCATACAAAGGCTAAAGAACAATAAATCACCTGGCGCTGATGAGTTGCCCGCTGAATTGTTCAAGGCTGGAGGGGAAGAATTGGTAAGGTGCATGCACCAACTTCTATGCCGTATATGGGTTGACGAAAGCATGCCCGACGATTGGAATTTAAGTGTTCTATGCCCAATCTTTAAAAAAGGAGACCCTGCAGTTTGCGCCAACTACCGCGGGATCAGTCTCCTTCCCATTGCATATAAGGTTCTGTCGCGCATTATTTGTGAACGTCTTAAGCCGCTTATTAACACACTGATTGGACCTTATCAGTGTGGCTTTAGACCTGGTAAATCCACCACAGACCAGATATTCACATTACGACAAATCCTGGAGAAGACCTATGAGAGAGGCATCAACACACACCATCTATTCGTTGATTATAAATCAGCCTTCGACACGCCGATAAGGTCAAGGTTTTTTGAAGCCTTGTCTACCCTTGGTATACCAGCAAAGTACGTCCGTCTTTGCATGATGACGTTGAGAAGTACACAAAGCTCCGTCAAAATAGGAAAGAACCTTTCCGAACCATTTGATACCAAGAGAGGTTTTAGGCAGGGCGATACCTTATCGTGCGACTTCTTCAATCTACTGATGGAATATATACTGCGCCGGTGCCCACATGCCAACAGAACGGGCGCCTTTATTTATAAAGATCTAATGCTACTCGCATATGCCGATGATATCGACATCATCGGCAAAAACGAACGGGCGGTAAGCAGGGCGTTTTCAGAGATTGAGAGGCAGTCAGAACTGATGGGTCTAGCGGTGAATGAGGACAAGACGAAATACCTTGTATCCGCGGACAAAAAGTCCTTGCGTCTTGGACAATTTGTTACAATGGGAGAATACAACTTTAAAGTTGTTGAGGATTTTGTTTACCTCGGAACGACGATAACCAGCGACAACAACATCAGTCTGGAAATCCGACGAAGGATCACTCTTGCAAACCGATGCTTCTACGGGCTAAGTAGAGAGCTCAAGAGCAGAGACCTCAAGCGAAGAACAAAATTAGCCCTATACAAGTCGCTTATCATCCCAGTCCTGCAATACGGCGCAGAAGCATGGACAATGACAGCAGCGGATGAAGCGGCGATTGGCGTGTTTGAACGAAAGATTCTTCGGAGGATTTATGGACCTTTAAAAGTTGGCGATGTTTTCCGCATTCGAAATAATGACGAACTGTATGAGCTCTATGGGGACACCTGTCTGGTCAAGCGCATAAAGCAACAGCGGCTGCGCTGGTTAGGACATGTCACCAGAATGGACGAAGAAGCTCCAGTAAGGAAAGCTTATTATTCGAAGGCGGCTGAATACGGAGGAAGAGGCAGGCGGGGGAGACCTCGACTGAGATGGGATGACCAGGTTCGGGCAGACCTTGCCAAGCTTGGTTTGACCAATTGGTCCCAGCTCGCACGGAGCAGAAGCGACTGGCGGACATTGTTGGCAGCGGCCGAGACCGTCGAACGGTTGTGATGCATCCATCGGGCCAATCAAGAAGAAGAAGAAGAAGACCACCCAAAAAAAGGAACAATCCCCCCCCCACATAAAGTATATATATTCTTGATCAGCATGACGAGCTGAGTCGATTAAGCTTTTTCCTTCCTTTTTTCCGTTTTTTTTTGTCTACGCGGACTAGTCCCTCAGTTTTGGAGCTATCGAGCTGAAACTTTGCACAGAGTCTTCTTTTACTGCCACCAACTAAATATTTCGGACCGGATCGGATAACTACTTCTTGTAGCTGCCATACAAATGTTCGGTCGGAAAATGGATTTTAGTGAGAAAAACTGTTTTGCTCTCAGTATAACTGCTCTCAAACACGGTCATGGGTAATATGTAATGTTTTTAAGCTGAGCTGCTCCGAAGTTTGGTCGAAGTCGCTAACTGTTGAGACAAGCTATTTCAAGTGTATCAAAACTTCGGTACAGACGAAGTTAGCTTTGCCTTTTCTCGTTTTCTCTTAAAGGTAGGAATAAATAGAATAAAAAAAGTTGATTAGTTGATTATAGCCGGCTCTAGGTCGTGAATAAAAACAAAATGGTTTTTTTAAGGATTATTTCCAATATATTTCTTTCTTTCTTTATTGGCCAATCATCCTAACGCTACAAGTACATTATACTTATAATTTAGAGCGCTAGTCACAAAAGTTAATAAGTTGTATAATAAAACAATTATAGTCCCTACTTAAATACTATCTATAAACTAAACATTTAATTCACACCTATGCTTTACATATAATTATATAATTAAAAATATTTCATTTATTTATTTTCTTTTTAGTTTCATTGGTTTGAGGTTCGTAGGTGTGATTCTAACTTTGTCCTAAATTGCGTGGCGTTTCTTACAGTCTTTATTTCATGTGGTAGTCGGTTCCAACAGCGAACAGCGTAGATAAAAAATTGTTTTTCGGAAATTGCAAGCCTTAGTCTTTTACACACTATATTATTTGTTCTCCTTGAAATACTGAAGTTATGTTTCTGGTAAAGGTACGAAGGTTCTTGAGTCCAAACTATTTTGTGTAAAAGAACTAGACTTCTCACGTCCATCCACGATTGTAGTGGTAAATTAAATATATTTATAGAAACGTCAGACATTCTGTCTGTTCGTTTTCGATTGTAAATGTAACATGCTATATTATTAAATGCTACCTGAAGCTCTTTTTGGCTCTCTGAATCACAATTGTTAAAGACTTCAACTCCATAAAAAAGAACAGACGTTAGCAAAGTTTTGGCTATCAGCAACCGAATTCTGACTGGAATCTGACTGGATCAGATATTGATTTCTGAGGATTCCGTACATTTTGCCTGTGGCTCTAATAATATGATCTTTCCATGTTAGAGATGTATTAAATGTAAAACCTAAGTTGCTGGCTTGCTCGACATACTTTATTGGAGTGTTATTAATTGTTAGCCTTGGCAAGTTGTCAGTCCTAAAATTTATGATGACCAAACATTTTGACTTGCTTGGGTTTAGTCCAAGCCCATTTCTTTCAGCCTAATCACGTATTTTATCTAATTCACTATTGCACACTTGGACACATTCATTAATTTTACACAGAGGTCTACTAACATATAATTGAACATCGTCTGCATACATCTGAACATTACACTTTGTAAATACACTTGGCAGGTCATTGACATATATTGAGAACAAAAGAGGTCCAAGCACCGATCCCTGCGGGACACCGCGTTGTATGGGCAAAAATAGTGACGATTCTGTATGTGTGACTACAGATTGTCGCCGATTCGTCAGATATGACTGCAGAAATTTTACAGCTGTGTTTGAGAACATATACAACTGTTTAAGTTTAGTACACAGAATTTCGTGGTTAACCGTGTCAAATGCTTTACTATAGTCCAAGAGAGTCAGAAATGTAATTTCGCCATTGTCAACCTTAGAACGAATATCTTCCGTAATGTTTATTATAGCCATCGTACAGCTTCTACCTTTCCTAAACCCTGATTGATTATCATTAAAGAAATGTTCAGAGATCATAAAGGTATTTATTTGTTTTGCCATTAGATTTTCAAGGACTTTTGATAAGAAAGGCAATATCGAAATTGGTCTATACTCGTTGGAAGATTTTGGGATAGGAATAATTTTTGGCAGCTTTCCATTGATCAGGAAATGTGGATGTTGTTAGGGCAGTATTAAAAGTGTACGTTATATATTGCAGAATGTGTGGAAGAATAATTTTCAAAAATTTCGGGTTTATATCATAGTCGGGTTTATAAATAGTACATCCATCAGTCATCAAGTGTGACAATAGTCCTTTTAACTCATCAGTAATATTCAGTTCAGATATTTAAGCTCTAGGAATCCTCAGAGTAATGGACTTGCTGAAAAAGGCGTTGCAATTGCTAAAAACATATTAAAGCGCTGTTTTACAACAAGTGAAGTTCAAAGGTGTCAGTATAGGATATTGGAATATAACACTACTCCAATCGCAAGTATGGGAGTAACTCCTGCTAAACTATTCTTTGTTTGTTTGATTAAAACGCAGTTGCCAATATCAGAGAAACTCTTAGTAAGAAACAACTTAATAGAAGACTGTGTTCAAGAGGAAATTACAAATAAAAAGGAAAATCAAAAATATTACAATGACCGAAATGCAAAGAAACTGTCACTATTGCAAGTAGGGGATAAAGTCATTTTTAAGAAAAATGGAAATGAGTGGTTTTATGGAACAATAGCATGCATAGTTAGTAATCGTTCAGATATAATTGAAGACTTGCTTAAAATCTTCCACATGCGTAATGGGAATTTTCTTGCTAAGACGGAAAACGCGAATGTTAAAGCCATTGACTTATTGCTAAAAACATATTAAAGCGCTGTTTTACAACAAGTGAAGTTCAAAGGTGTCAGTATAGGATATTGGAATATAACACTACTCCAATCGCAAGTATGGGAGTAACTCCTGCTAAACTATTCTTTGTTTGTTTGATTAAAACGCAGTTGCCAATATCAGAGAAACTCTTAGTAAGAAACAACTTAATAGAAGACTGTGTTCAAGAGAAAATTACAAATAAAAAAGGAAAATCAAAAATATTACAATGACCGAAATGCAAAGAAACTGTCACTATTGCAAGTAGGGGATAAAGTCATTTTTAAGAAAAATGGAAATGAGTAGTTTTATGGAACAATAGCATGCATAGTTAGTAATCGTTCAGATATAATTGAAGACTTGCTTAAAATCTTCCACATGCGTAATGGGAATTTTATTGCTAAGACGGAAAACGCGAATGTTAAAGCCATTGACTTATTATTTGAAGAAAATGTAAAATCATTTAATTTTAATAACCTTCCTGAAATTCAAATTGATAAACCATCCAGAGACTGCGAAGGTAATAGCATGTAGCATCGGAATGTGAAACACCAGATAGCAATGGGTCTGAAGCAAACTAAGAAACTGAAATTGAGCAAAATCCAGTTAGTCATAATTATTATCAAACAAAAAGTGGAGTGGTATTTAAACCACTCCAAAATACCGATTATAATATAGTAGTAAAAAAAAAAAAAAAAAAAAAAAAAAAAAAAAATCAAATACAAATAATTCAATATAATAAAACCAAAATTGACAAACGAGAGCGTAAGTTAAAGTCGGCACCGCCCTCGATAAGACCTCGTTTAGTCATGAAAAAACATGTTTAATAGTGCTCCTGCGTTCCTTAGGGTGACCATGCGAAAAGTATGCAACATTTTTATTATGTGTGTGGGGTTGTTGGCGGGTTTTTTTGGTTTTTTTTTTTCTCCTTTCTTCCCTTTTTCTTCTTTTTTTTTTTTTTTTTTTCTTTTTATTTTTTTTTTTTTTATTAATAAATATTTTTTTAATAAAAAAATTTTTTTTTAAACTGTGGGAGATATAACGTTTTTTCCAAATTGCGGGTGCGTGGCCAAAATTTGAAACAAACTTGATCTGCGTACAGATAAAAGAAGCATTTGTCCCATACATGTCAAACCTCTATCTCTTACCATCTCTGAGATCGACGCGTTCATACAGACAGACGGACGGACGGACAGACCGGCAGACGGACATGGCTAAATCGACTCGGCTATTGATGCTGATCAAGAATATATATACTTTATAGGGTCGGAGATTGTTCAAAGATATTTGAACAAGTGCATTTAAAGACCGCTACCTGCGGTCGCCTCAAGCCGAGGCGTACAAAAATAGAAATTAGAACCTAAAAAATAAGCAACCCCCATGTGTCCCTTACATCTGTTAGTAATAAGGCATTTCTCTGCTTGGGGTAAAACCAAAAAATGTATAAAAGGGAAAACTCAATACTTTAATAAACATTCAGCTTCTGGAAGCGGAGTCACACGCACCATACATGCGTAAGATTCAGCTTCGTGATGTGGAGCGGATCACTCGCAAGCGTATTTGCGTTTTAGTGATCATTTGTCCTTCGTCCCTGTAAAGGCAAACTTGCTAAATTGAATGGCATTTGCTCAGGTCGGAAAAAAGGCATTCAAATGTAAGGATAGCCTAAGGCGGTGATCGGAAGGGAGAGAAAGGTATTCCGCGGAAAACCTAAGGTCGTGAGAAGGATCACAGTAGCCTGCCAAGCGTTAGGGATTTGCCCTGCGTGAGGGGGAAAACGGCGATAAATTCGCAAAAAAAGTGGCCTGCCAAGCGTTGGGGACTGCCCAGCGTAAGGAGGACTGCAAACTAAGGCAAATGTGCCTTTTAATCAGGAAGAAGGAAGGAAGAGAAGGAGGAGCATCGGGTACGAGTCCCGAAAAATGGAGAGGCGCTGTCCAGGCGCGACTCAGACGAAAACGCCTGGACTGATACCACCACCATACTATGCGGCCGAAAAGAAGTTGTCGCAGTAGAAGCAGATTAAATTAAAAGAAAAAATTATTGAAATAAAAGGTAGAGTGCCCGTGTGGCACCGCTGCAACAAAAGGCGGATTTTCGCTGTTGCATAAAATTTAAATATTCAAAACGCAAAATTTATATACAAATCATTCAAAAAAAAATTAAGTTCACAAAAATGTTTTTTATTTGCCTGCGCAAGATGTTTTAAATAAACATGGCATTATTTGAATTGGCTGAACAAAACATATTTTGTTGTAAATTAAAAATAAAAACTAAAGTAAAAGAATCTGAGCAAGAAAGTTTAAAACCTCAATGGAAATATACAAATTTAAAATACAGTCCACTATCGAAGAGAAACAAAATATATGTCAAAAATACAAATTGTTGCCCTCTGCAATATTTATGTTCAAAAATAATTGAACAGTACATGTAAAGTAAAAATACAATTTTTTGCCCTCTGCAATATGTTCAAAGATATTTGAACAAGTGCATTTAAAGACCGCTACCTGCGGTCGCCTCAAGCCGAGGCGTACAAAAATAGAAATTAGAACCTAAAAAATAAGCAACCCCCATGTGTCCCTTACATCTGTTAGTAATAAGGCATTTCTCTGCTTGGGGTAAAACCAAAAAATGTATAAAAGGGAAAACTCAATACTTTAATAAACATTCAGCTTCTAGAAGACGCGCTTCGCTGCGCCTTCAACAGTATGCTCTTTGTTGATGGGTTTTCCCTCCAACTCCCACCCCCACCCCCCCTATCCACTCTACATCCAATTCCACCCAGTTCCCGACCACTTCCCCCCCACTTCCGCCCCCCTACCGCCCACATCCCGCCCACATCCCATCCACATCCCATCCACTTCCCACCTGAAGTCCACCCACATCCCACCCATTAACACCCATTTTCCCCCAGTTCCCTCTAACTTCCCACCCACTTTCCGCCCACATCCCACCCGCATCCTAGTTTCAAGTCAATCGGATGAAAAATAGTTATTTTGCATGTAGCATTTTCCGGGCATTTCACGCCTGGGGCGAATATTCTGACATTGAAAAATCACATTTTTAAATCTTTCGTACTCTGTCCTTATAAACCGAGTTTGAAGCCAATCGGATGAAAAATAGTTTTTTTGCATGCAGAGTTTTCCGGGAAATTTCCGACCGTAACACAGTGGGAGAAACGGCCATTCTAGCGCGTCGAAATTAATGTCTTCCAAAGTAAATGAAATAATTGCAATTTGATTTTTATACACTTGAAAAGTGTATTATAATTTTGCCCAGAAGTGTGCAACGCATAGAAGGAATCATCTCCGACCACATAAAGTATATATATTCTTGATCAGCATGACAAGCTGAGTCGATTAAGCTTTGTCCGTCCGTCTGTCCGTCTGTCTGTTTCTACGCGGACTAGTCCCTCAGTTTTGGAGCTATCGAGCTGAAACTTTGCACAGAGTCTTCTTTTTACTGCACGCTGCTAATATGTCGGACCGGATCGGATAACTACTTCTTGTAGCTGCCATACAAATGTTCGGTCGGAAAATGGATTTTAGTGAGAAAAACTGTTTTGCTCTCAATATAACTGCTCTCAAACACGGTCATGGGTAATATGTAATGTTTTTAAGCTGATCTGCGAAGTTTGGTCGAAGTCGCTAACCGTTGAGACAAGCTATTTCAAGTGTATCAAAACTTCGGTACAGACGAAGTTAGCTTTGCCTTTCTCGTTTTCTCTTAAAGGTAGGAATAAATAGAATAAAAAAAGTTGATTAGTTGATTATAGCCGGCTCTAGGTCGTGAATAAAAACAAAATGGTTTTTTTTTAAGGATTATTTCCAATATATTTCTTTCTTTCTTTATTGGCCAATCATCCTAACGCTACAAGTACATTATACTTATAATTTAGAGCGCTAGTCACAAAAGTTAATAAGTTGTATAATAAAACTATTATAGTCCCTACTTAAATACTATCTATAAACTAAACATTTAATTCACACCTATGCTTTACATATAATTATATAATTAAAAATATTTCATTTATTTATTTTCTTTTAGTTTCATTGGTTTGAGGTTCGTAGGTGTGATTCTAACTTTGTCCTAAATTGCGTGGCGTTTCTTACAGTCTTAATTTCATGTGGTAGTCGGTTCCAACAGCGAACAGCGTAGATAAAAAATTGTTTTTCGGAAATTGCAAGCCTTAGTCTTTTACACACTATATTATTTGTTCTCCTTGAAATACTGAAGTTATGTTTCTGGTAAAGGTACGAAGGTTCTTGAGTCCAAACTATTTTGTGTAAAAGAACTAGACTTCTCACGTCCATCCACGATTGTAGTGGTAAATTAAATATATTTATAGAAACGTCAGACATTCTGTCTGTTCGTTTTCGATTGTAAATGTAACATGCTATATTATTAAATGCTACCTGAAGCTTTTTTTGGCTCTCTGAATCACAATTGTTAAAGACTTCAACTCCATAAAAAAGAACAGACGTTAGCAAAGTTTTGGCTATCAGCAACCGAATTCTGACTGGAATCTGACTGGATCAGATATTGATTTCTGAGGATTCCGTACATTTTGCCTGTGGCTCTGATAATATGATCTTTCCATGTTAGAGATGTATTAAATGTAAAACCTAAGTTGCTGGCTTGCTCGACATACTTTATTGGAGTGTTATTAATTGTTAGCCTTGGCAAGTTGTCAGTCCTAACATTTATGATGACCAAACATTTTGACTTGCTTGGGTTTAGTCCAAGCCCATTTCTTTCAGCCCAATCACGTATTTTATCTAATTCACTATTGCACACTTGGACACATTCATTAATTTTACACAGAGGTCTACTAACATATAATTGAACATCGTCTGCATACATCTGAACATTACACTTTGTAAATACACTTGGCAGGTCATTGACATATATTGAGAACAAAAGAGGTCCAAGCACCGATCCCTGCGGGACACCGCGTTGTATGGGCAAAAATAGTGACGATTCTGTATGTGTGACTACAGATTGTCGCCGATTCGTCAGATATGACTGCAGAAATTTTACAGCTGTGTTTGAGAACATATACAACTGTTTAAGTTTAGTACACAGAATTTCGTGGTTAACCGTGTCAAATGCTTTACTATAGTCCAAGAGAGTCAGAAATGTAATTTCGCCATTGTCAACCTTAGAACGAATATCTTCCGTAATGTTTATTATAGCCATCGTACAGCTTCTACCTTTCCTAAACCCTGATTGATTATCATTAAAGAAATGTTCAGAGATCATAAAGGTATTTATTTGTTTTGCCATTAGATTTTCAAGGACTTTTGATAAGAAAGGCAATATCGAAATTGGTCTATACTCGTTGGAAGATTTTGGGATAGGAATTATTTTTGGCAGCTTTCCATTGATCAGGAAATGTGGATGTTGTTAGGGCAGTATTAAAAGTGTACGTTATATATTGCAGAATGTGTGGAAGAATAATTTTCAAAAATTTCGGGTTTATATCATAGTCGGGTTTATAAATAGTACATACATCAGTCATCAAGTGTGACAATAGTCCTTTTAACTCATCAGTAATATTCAGTTCAGATATTCAAGCTCTAGGAATCCTCAGAGTAATGGACTTGCTGAAAAAGGCGTTGCAATTGCTAAAAACATATTAAAGCGCTGTTTTACAACAAGTGAAGTTCAAAGGTGTCAGTATAGGATATTGGAATATAACACTACTCCAATCGCAAGTATGGGAGTAACTCCTGCTAAACTATTCTTTGTTTGTTTGATTAAAACGCAGTTGCCAATATCAGAGAAACTCTTAGTAAGAAACAACTTAATAGAAGACTGTGTTCAAGAGAAAATTACAAATAAAAAAGGAAAATCAAAAAATATTACAATGACCGAAATGCAAAGAAACTGTCACTATTGCAAGTAGGGGATAAAAGTCATTTTTAAGAAAAATGGAAATGAGTGGTTTTATGGAACAATAGCATGCATAGTTAGTAATCGTTCAGATATAATTGAAGACTTGCTTAAAATCTTCCACATGCGTAATGGGAATTTTATTGCTAAGACGGAAAACGCGAATGTTAAAGCCATTGACTTATTGCTAAAAACATATTAAAGCGCTGTTTTACAACAAGTGAAGTTCAAAGGTGTCAGTATAGGATATTGGAATATAACACTACTCCAATCGCAAGTATGGGAGTAACTCCTGCTAAACTATTCTTTGTTTGTTTGATTAAAACGCAGTTGCCAATATCAGAGAAACTCTTAGTAAGAAACAACTTAATAGAAGACTGTGTTCAAGAGAAAATTACAAATAAAAAAGGAAAATCAAAAAATATTACAATGACCGAAATGCAAAGAAACTGTCACTATTGCAAGTAGGGGATAAAGTCATTTTTAAGAAAAAATGGAAATGAGTGGTTTTATGGAACAATAGCATGCATAGTTAGTAATCGTTCAGATATAATTGAAGACTTGCTTAAAATCTTCCACATGCGTAATGGGAATTTTATTGCTAAGACGGAAAACGCGAATGTTAAAGCCATTGACTTATTATTTGAAGAAAATGTAAAATCATTTAATTTTAATAACCTTCCTGAAATTCAAATTGATAAACTATCCAGAGACTGCGAAGGTAATAGCATGTAGCATCGGAATGTGAAACACCAGATAGCAATGGGTCTGAAGCAAACTAAGAAACTGAAATTGAGCAAAATCCAGTTAGTCATAATTATTATCAAACAAAAAGTGGATGGTATGTAAAACCACTCCAAAGATACGGATTATAATAATACCTAGTAAAAAAAAAAATTGTAAAAAAAACAAGTAAGACCGTTGCAGTCGAGTAGCCCGACTTCAATATACCCTGTACAATTGACAACGAGAGCGTAAGTTAAATTCGGCTCTAACCGACTTCGATAAACCCGTTAGTCATGAAAAAACATGTTTAATAGTGCTCCTGCGTTCCTTAGGGTGACCATCCGAAAAGTATGCAACATTTTTATTAGGGTGGGTGGGGGGTGGGGGGGGGACTTGGTTTGCTTGTCATATGAACCGGTCATCCGATTTTTATCATTTCTTCCGCAAATCGATTTATTTTTTAA
Organism: Lordiphosa stackelbergi; assembly: GCA_018904235.1. Lineage (NCBI taxonomy): Eukaryota > Metazoa > Arthropoda > Insecta > Diptera > Drosophilidae > Lordiphosa > Lordiphosa stackelbergi. The sequence continues at coordinate 166,152 of JAEIFU010000131.1, forward strand.
TTACTAACTATCTCTAGAAAGTACGAATCGTCTATCTTCAAAACTGTGGGAGATATAACGTTTTTTCCAAATTGCGGGTGCGTGGCCAAAATTTGAAACAAACTTGATCTGCGTACAGATAAAAGAAGCATTTGTCCCATACATGTCAAACCTCTATCTCTTACCATCTCTGAGATCGACGCGTTCATACAGACAGACGGACGGACGGACAGACGGGCAGACGGACATGGCTAAATCGACTCGGCTATTGATGCTGATCAAGAATATATATACTTTATAGGGTCGGAGATGTTTCCTTCTCCCTGTTACATACATTTGCACAACTTCATGATCCCCTTTTACCCATTTTTAATGGGTACAGGGTATAAAAAATGAATCGGGTAATAATATTAGGTATTTTTTATTATATACTAGACTAGCAAATAAGCCGACGCGCTTCGCTGCGCCTTCAACAGTATGCTCTTTGTTGATGGGTTTTCCCTCCTATCCACTCTACATCCAATTCCACCCAGTTCCCGATCACTTCCCACCCACTTTCCGCCACCGTACCGCCCACATCCCGCCCACATCCCATCCACATCCCATCCACTTCCCACCTGAAGTCCACCCACATCCCACCCACTTAACACCCATTTTCCCCCAGTTCCCTCTAACTTCCCACCCACTTTCCGCCCACATCCCACCCGCATCCTAGTTTCAAGTCAATCGGATGAAAAATAGTTATTTTGCATGTAGCATTTTCCGGGCATTTCACGCCTGGGGCGAATATTCTGACATTGAAAAATCACATTTTTAAATCTTTCGTACTCTGTCCTTATAAACCGAGTTTGAAGCCAATCGGATGAAAAATAGTTTTTTTGCATGCAGAGTTTTCCGGGAAATTTCCGACCGTAACACAGTGGGAGAAACGGCCATTCTAGCGCGTCGAAATTAATATCTTCCAAAGTAAATGAAATAATTGCAATTTGATTTTTATACACTTGAAAAGTGTATTATAATTTTGCCCAGAAGTGTGCAACGCATAGAAGGAATCATCTCCGACCACATAAAGTATATATATTCTTGATCAGCATGACGAGCTGAGTCGATTAAGCTTTGTCCGTCCGTCTGTCCGTCTGTCTGTTTCTACGCGGACTAGTCCCTCAGTTTTGGAGCTATCGAGCTGAAACTTTGCACAGAGTCTTCTTTTTACTGCACGCTGCTAATATGTCGGACCGGATCGGATAACTACTTCTTGTAGCTGCCATACAAATGTTCGGTCGGAAAATGGATTTTAGTGAGAAAAACTGTTTTGCTCTCAATATAACTGCTCTCAAACACGGTCATGGGTAATATGTAATGTTTTTAAGCTGATCTGCGAAGTTTGGTCGAAGTCGCTAACCGTTGAGACAAGCTATTTCAGTGTATCAAAACTTCGGTACAGACGAAGTTAGCTTTCTCTTAAAGGTAGGAATAAATAGAATAAAAAAGTTGATTAGTTGATTATAGCCGGCTCTAGGTCGTGAATAAAAACAAAATGGTTTTTTTTAAGGATTATTTCCAATATATTTCTTTCTTTCTTTATTGGCCAATCATCCTAACGCTACAAGTACATTATACTTATAATTTAGAGCGCTAGTCACAAAAGTTAATAAGTTGTATAATAAAACAATTATAGTCCCTACTTAAATACTATCTATAAACTAAACATTTAATTCACACCTATGCTTTACATATAATTATATAATTAAAAATATTATATTTATTTATTTTCTTTTAGTTTCATTGGTTTGAGGTTCGTAGGTGTGATTCTAACTTTGTCCCAAATTGCGTGGCGTTTCTTACAGTCTTAATTTCATGTGGTAGTCGGTTCCAACAGCGAACAGCGTAGATAAAAAATTGTTTTTCGGAAATTGCAAGCCTTAGTCTTTTACACACTATATTATTTGTTCTCCTTGAAATACTGAAGTTATGTTTCTGGTAAAGGTACGAAGGTTCTTGAGTCCAAACTATTTTGTGTAAAAGAACTAGACTTCTCACGTCCATCCACGATTGTAGTGGTAAATTAAATATATTTATAGAAACGTCAGACATTCTGTCTGTTCGTTTTCGATTGTAAATGTAACATGCTATATTATTAAATGCTACCTGAAGCTTTTTTTGGCTCTCTGAATCACAATTGTTAAAGACTTCAACTCCATAAAAAAGAACAGACGTTAGCAAAGTTTTGGCTATCAGCAACCGAATTCTGACTGGAATCTGACTGGATCAGATATTGATTTCTGAGGATTCCGTACATTTTGCCTGTGGCTCTGATAATATGATCTTTCCATGTTAGAGATGTATTAAATGTAAAACCTAAGTTGCTGGCTTGCTCGACATACTTTATTGGAGTGTTATTAATTGTTAGCCTTGGCAAGTTGTCAGTCCTAACATTTATGATGACCAAACATTTTGACTTGCTTGGGTTTAGTCCAAGCCCATTTCTTTCAGCCCAATCACGTATTTTATCTAATTCACTATTGCACACTTGGACACATTCATTAATTTTACACAGAGGTCTACTAACATATAATTGAACATCGTCTGCATACATCTGAACATTACACTTTGTAAATACACTTGGCAGGTCATTGACATATATTGAGAACAAAAGAGGTCCAAGCACCGATCCCTGCGGGACACCGCGTTGTATGGGCAAAAATAGTGACGATTCTGTATGTGTGACTACAGATTGTCGCCGATTCGTCAGATATGACTGCAGAAATTTTACAGCTGTGTTTGAGAACATATACAACTGTTTAAGTTTAGTACACAGAATTTCGTGGTTAACCGTGTCAAATGCTTTACTATATTCCAAGAGAGTCAGAAATGTAATTTCGCCATTGTCAACCTTAGAACAAATATCTTCCGTAATGTTTATTATAGCCATCGTACAGCTTCTACCTTTCCTAAACCCTGATTGATTATCATTAAAGAAATGTTCAGAGATCATAAAGGTATTTATTTGTTTTGCCATTAGATTTTCAAGGACTTTTGATAAGAAAGGCAATATCGAAATTGGTCTATACTCGTTGGAAGATTTTGGGATAGGAATTATTTTTGGCAGCTTTCCATTGATCAGGAAATGTGGATGTTGTTAGGGCAGTATTAAAAGTGTACGTTATATATTGCAGAATGTGTGGAAGAATAATTTTAAAAAATTTCGGGTTTATATCATCAAACCCGGTAGCATTTGATTTGATTTTCACTATCGATTCTAGGACATCACATTGATTAACACATATAAAACTAAATCTATTATCACAGGTTTTATAAGGTTGACTATTCAGGTACGTGTTATGTTTTACATCAGGTACGTGGGATTTAGCAAATATACTATTTAGTTCGTTAGTGTTAACGTCATTATTATGATGGCTAGACATCGGTTTTAAGTTTTTTTTTTGTTTTTGGTCTAAAAAATTCCAAATTTTGGCATTGGGCTAATAAAAATATTTAAAAATTTTTAAGATGATCATATCCAAAATATGCTTTTTTTAGGTAAAAAGCATATGTTAAAATAGGTTCGAAATAGGTCAAAATATGTTAAAATAGGTTAAAATATGTCTACATATGCTTTTCTCAAAATACCACTAAAAATTCCGTACTTATGTTTAGAACGCAATAAATACTAAACTCGAGAAGGTACTATACACAGGCAGGCTCTGTAAATGCCTCATAGCGTACTATTCAAAGTACAATTACGGTAAATGGTTTGAATTGTATTGTACTTCCGTTTTCTCGTACGGTAGGAGTCGAATAGTAGTGACCGCAAATGCAGTACCGAATTTTGTGAGTGTGTTCAGTTTACATACAGCAAAAAGTGATTCGGAGGCGCGAACCTTATCATAAAAATATTATGAAATTTCGGTTTTTGCTTAGCATCTGGCAGACTCCTACAATTAGTTGCAAGCGAAAACAATGGAGCTGATGACGTTTCGGATTTTTTCTTCTCGATCATTTTTCCTCTTCACCATGGTATCGCGGATCGGCAAGATATCAATCATAGCCTTGCAGTTGCTTGTGGTATTTAAAAGCAATTTTTTAAGGAATTATTGATTAAACTGCCATGGAGAGCCTAAGCTAAGAAGTGTGCTAATGCAATAGTTATGAAATGATTTGTATTTTATGTATGATTGGTATTTTAATATGGTGCAATACTGCTACTAGTCCTCTTCTTTTCGCATTTCGCAGTTTAATGATTTGTCAATCACGATAAAGTGATTTTAAATACAATTCTTCTTTTTCGTCCTTCCTTTTCCATTATCTAAGCTCTATCTTTCCGTTCAAAGTGTAACATACCTACTCCAAGGTCCAAACCAAAAATTCCTTTGCACCGAGCGTTCCTAACCGAAACGGATTTGCTCGCCCGCGTGGTGAACACAAAAAATTGGGACCTTCTTTTCTTTCGGTCGGTGCGCTACGAAGCATTTACCGTACTTGCTATGTTCGTTACTTTCGTTTTTAACCATGAATAAAAGGCATATTTTTATGTGCAGACGCCTACTTGGTAGCATATATTTTTTCTCTAAATATGTAAAAGCATATGACATATTCCAAAATAGGTCGAAATAGGTTAAAATATGTTAGCATATTCTCAAATATGCTTTTAGGTCGAAGATAAGCAAATATGTCAAATATGCAAAACGCATGAGGATTTAAATTATTCTACTTTTCATGAAACAAATTTGTATGCAATCAGACATTTTTTTGGACCGCACAATAAAAATATGTTTTCACCTAAAATCCGATGTCTAATGATGGCATTTGGACTTGCCAGCACCAAGATCTTTTAAAAGTGACCATGTTTGTGTACTTGTCCCAGTATTTTCAAACTTATTACAAAAATAGTCTTTCTAAGAAGAGTTAATGCGGGCAGTCACTGATTTTCTCAATAATTTGAAGTCATTATAGTGCTGTTGTGTCTTTCATATATCATTTAGCATATGCTTTGTCTCGAAGTCCAATATGCTTTTTAATATTATTGTTAAACCAGGGCTTTGGTTTATGAAAAATTAATTTACGAAAAATTAATATTTAATTAATGGTACGAATTTATTATAAAGTGAGACTATATTATCAGCAAGAAATTTAAGCTGAGAGTCTACAGTAGGAAGGTGATAAATATGATTCCAATCACACAAACATAGATCAACACTTAACAATTCATGGTCAATACGCTTAAAGTCTCGATATTCAACTCGATTGTCATTGTAGTAGAAACATAAATCATAAGACATAAACAAGACGTCATGTTTGGAAAAAACAGGCACAGAAATTTGGTCATAGAGTTGAACTCTGTCAGGGTCGCTTACATAGAAGACATCTAGAAGTGTATTACAGGTGTTAGTGAAGTGCGTTGGTATATAACGATTTACAATTTCTGAACCAAGAGACTTCATATTATTTACTAAATGGCTTTCACGCAAAATGTTGGAGTTCATATCTCCTGTTAAGATTTTTTCATTAAAATTTAATATAAGTGTGGACACAAGGTCAATTAATTCAGCATATTCTGTGTTGCGGTTCGGTCTGTATATACAGCCGATGAGAAGGTTTTTATTATCTCTCTTATTAAAAATTTTGACAAAAAGCCATTCCATTGCACTACCCATCGATTGTTTACATACTACTCCAGAATTTAGACATTTATTACCATAAATAGCAACTCCACCAGCATGGTCTTTCCGGTCAGAACGGTACATAACATAATTATCACACGTAAAGGAAAAGTCACTCAAGTCAGACATAAACCACGTTTCAGATACACAAATAACATCTACATTAGAATTAACAAACAGATATCTAAATTCTTCAATTTTATTTACTAAGCTTTGAGCATTTAAATGAACTATATTGAGCCCTGACTTTTGCTTGGACAAAATTTCTTAAATAAGTAGACAAATATATGAAACCTATGAACCAAAATGAGAGTTATATAAATATAAGTAAATAAATAAATAAGAGGAATAAATATCTGAATAGTAAAAATATATAAATGGAATGAAAGTATTAAAATTATTTGACGACAGCTTTTATTCTCGAAACGAATTATTCTCTTCTTGCAAAGCTTCATTGCGTAAAGGAAGAGGGGCGACCACAGGTGGGGCGGTCTCAAGGTTGTTGTCTTGCTGTTGCTCCAGTGCCGAAAGCTTGTGCAAGCTTTCCACGCATATGATCTCGCTCTCAAAGCTACGCCTCACATGCACAAGACCACGACGCGTAAAAACAGCTATCAACTTTTTCCCCTTCTTTAGTCGCATTGCAGCTTTGAAAACTTCATGATTTGCTTTTGTAAACTGTTCGTTGACATCGAACGGAGCTTCCGATTCTATGCCAAGCATGTTCAATTTTAGTGGCTGCATAGTTTCTCTTCGGTAAATACCTATTGACCGTAGTAGTGCAGCTTTATCACCAGCGCTCTCCAGCTTCACTATGATGATTGGGTCTAAAACTGTGTGTGCCTGCACCCGAGGCCTTAGACGAAGAATTCGTTTACATCGGAGTACAGGTGAGATTTTCAATTGAAAGCATAGATTGTTGAAGACGGTTCTAAGGTTTTCGCCCTCCAACCATGGCACTCCATGCAGTCTAAAATCAGTAGAGTTTTCTGAGGCCTCTGCGTTCAGCTTGGTCTCAAGTTTAGCCTCCAGCTCTCCTACCTTTGCCATTAGAGAAGTTACACTCTCTTCGTGTTTCTGCAGCTGCTGCTCTCTTTGATCTTCCAGTAACTGCTGCAGCTCCCCCTGCATTCCTAGCACCCTCTCTTGAAGCTCACGCAGAATTCTCTCCTCCGCATCTCGCAAGCTAGAACTTATAAAGTCTGCCTGCTCAGCAAATCGCGTATCCAGGAGCTAGATGAGACTTGGTGATGGTGCATCCGACATTCTGCCAGACTTCAAATCAGTGGTGGAGTTTTCACTACGTAAGCGTTTGGTTGCAGGTTTGTTTGTTGCCTTGCCCGACATGATGAGAGTGAATGTGTGTTTTTGTTTTGGTTTTGTGTTGGTGTGACTTCAAATATGTGTTCAAACTTCACAAGCGGCTCTCAAACGTTGGAGGTTCAAAGGTTGAAGTTCGATAATGTTTGTAGCAAAAAAGAATGTCTTTAATTTTAATTGCTTTTTGACAATTAATAATGCTGCGGTTTGTAGCTAACGGCGCGGTAAAAAAGACTTATAGTCGGTTTTATCCACAAATATATATTTTACGGTTTAGAATACTCGATTTAAAACGTTGTTAATGCGGAGCTTCTAATAACACGTCCGTTCGCCTTGACTTCTCTATCTTTTCGACGGTCTTCGAAATATATTGGAAATAATCCTTAAAAAAACCATTGTGTTTTTATTTACGACCCAGAGCCGGCAATAATCAACTTTTTAACAATTAGAAAGGTCGCCAACCAACAACTTCATTTAGAATAAAAAAAGTAAAAAAATTTTAAATAATTTTTTTTTTTTATTTTTAAAATTAAAAAACAAAAAAAATTTTAATTTCAAAGAGATTGCACAATTTTTAGGGTTGGAATACAAGAAACAAAAATAAAATAAAAAAAGTTTTTAACAATTTTTTTAAATTTTAAAATAAAAAAAAATTTTTTACAAAACTTCAAAAAGATTGCCTAAGTTTTTAATATAGCTTTCATATAACAGAAACTATTCGTAGTCCGCGCTGTCAGTGACAGTGAAGCACTCTGGAAAAGTGATGTTATAAAAAGATCGGAAGAAACTAGGAGTGCGTTAAAAACATCTTCCATTTTTTTTCCTAGTGGACTTTCTTGTGTGGTGCTCTTTCGATAATCCTTCAAGTGCTTCCCACGACATCATTCCAATTGGAAGAGAAAAATGGTTAATGATATCTGCACCATGAATCAAAATTTATTACAATCCTATTGGCCAAACTTCGCAGTTTTCTGACAATTTCGATACGTTCTTCCTCACTGCAGGTTTGATTCTCTAATACTGTATTGAAAACATAGTTCTCTAACCCAAAAACTTCTTTGTGGGGATATCTTCGTTGTGCCATACTGAAAACAGCTTGCGTTTTGATATAGACATTGCTCCTAAAAAGTACAAAAAATGCAAGGGTAGCACATATTAGCATGTGATCTTTGAAAATTTTGAACAACAAGGACTCACACTGACAAAAAATGTTAACGGCGACTTGAACATTTGTGAACATTTTTAGTTTTGCTTCACGAAAGACAGGTGTTGGCTTGTTAATACAAGTTACTTTCACTAAGTCTTTCAAGTAGTACATATTGTATATGGACGGGTCACTTACATTGATTTTTTTGCTTAATACATACCTTTATACGAATATATGACCAAGCTTTTATGTAAAACAACGAGAACTTTATATTTCACTGCTAAATTAGCAAAAACTGAAAAAAATGCAAGTATTAATTAAAGCTATATATCGGAACGCTTTGCGATAAACTTTTATAATCTAGTCAAAGTATCGGTAATCACTATATAATATAAAATAAGGGCTTTTTAATTTAATTTCGACGCGCTAGAATGGCCGTTTCGCCCACTGCGCGTCAGGTCAAAATTTGCAACTTCAGAAAATCACATTTCAAACTGTTTTGTATTTTATCATAACAAACCGAGTTTCAAGCCAATCGGATGAAAAATAGTTTTTTCATGCAGAATTTTCAGGCAATTTTCCGACCGTGAACTCAAATATTCCAACTTCGGAAAATCATATTTTAAACCACTTCATATTCTATCCTTAAAAACCGAGTTTCAAGCCAGTCGGATGAAAAATAATTTTTTGCATCCAACATTTTCCGTCCATTTTCCTCGTGGGCGGATTTTCCGAAATCGGGAAAACAAGTGTTCCTACTATTGTTCCGTTCTGCTTACTAACAGTAAATAACACTAGTTTACAGCCAAAAAGACCCATTTCTACTGAAAATATTTCTTAGTTTAGTTTGGAATGGTGATCTCAAAAATCGATTTCAAAAACTTGTTCATGGCTCCGTTTTTGAGATATGATTTTTTTTTTCATTTTTTGGTAGGTGCTGTTACATTTTAAGCCATAGCTGACTTCATAATTGTCAGAGTCAAGCAAGATATGAATCGAAAGGTCATTAAACTGCCAGTAATCGCGTAGAATGTGAACGTCTTAACCCGCTTATTAACACACTGATTGGACCTTATCAGTGTGGCTTTAGACCTGGTAAATCCACCACAGACCAGATATTCACATTACGACAAATCCTGGAGAAGACCTATGAGAGAGGCATCAACACACACCATCTATTTGTTGATAAATCAGCCTTCGACACGCCGATAAGGTCAAGGTTTTTTGAAGCCTTGTCTACCCCTGGTATACCAGCAAAGTACGTTCGTCTTTGCATGATGACGTTGAGAAGTACACAAAGCTCCGTCAAAATAGGAAAGTACCTTTCCGAACCATTTGATACCAAGAGAGGTTTTAGGCAGGGCGACACCTTATCGTGTGACTTCTTCAATCTACTGATGGAATATATACTGCGCCGGTGCCCACATGCCAACAGAACGGTCGCCTTTATTTATAAAGATCTAATGCTACTCGCATATGCCGATGATATCGACATCATCGGCAAAAACGAACGGGCGGTAAGCGGGGCGTTTTCAGAGATTGAGAGGAAGTCAGAACTGATTGGTTTGGCGGTAAATGAGGACAAGACGAAATACCTCGTATCCGCGGACAAAAAGTCCTTGCGTCTTGGAGAATCTGTTACAATGGGAGAATACAACTTTAAAGTTGTAGAGGATTTTGTCTACCTCGGAACGACGATAACCAGCGACAACAACATCGGACTGGAAATCCGACGAAGGATCACTCTTGCAAACCGATGCTACTACGGGCTAAGTAGAGAGCTCTAGAGCAGAGACCTCAAGCGAAGAACAAAATTAGCCCTATACAAGTCGCTTATCATCCCAGTCCTGCAATACGGCGCAGAAGCATGGACCATGACAGCAGCGGATGAAGCGGCGATTGGCGTGTTTGAACGAAAGATTCTTCGGAGGATTTATGGACCTTTAAAAGTTGGCGATGATTTCCGCATTCGAAATAATGACGAACTGTATGAGCTCTATGGGGACACCTGTCTGGTCAAGCGCATAAAGCAACAGCGGCTGCGCTGGTTAGGACATGTCACCAGGATGGACGAAGAAGCTCCAGTAAGGAAAGCTTATTATTCGAAGGCGGCTGATTACGGAGGAAGAGGCAGGCGGGGGAGACCTCGACTAAGATGGGATGATCAGGTTCGGGCAGACATTGCCAAGCTTGGTGTGACCAACTGGTCCCAGCTCGCACGGAGCAGAAGCGACTGGCGGACATTAATTGCAGCGGCCGAGACCGTCGAACGGTTGTGATGCATGCATCGGGCCAATCAAGAAGAAGAAGAATGGCGTAGAATATTGTTTTGAAATAGGTTTAAAAGTTTGAGTACAATTATCAATAATGTTTCACAAAAAAATCAATTTTTTGCTTGAAAATTCCAGAAATTTCATTTTTGAACGCCTCGAAAAAATATAAAAATATCCAAAAATACTATTTTTATTTTTTCTACTTAAGAATCGCACTTTTACAAAGAAAATCAGATAACGATTATTAAAATCTATATTCTAACACAACAGCTGTGAGCAATTTAGTGCAAAAAATGTGATATTTTCGTGATTATTTAAAAGTTTCGTTTGCTTCGACTTTTGTTCCGTTCTTGATTATTATTTTGGTTCTGGCTTTTTGGTAACTTCAAAAAGTGACCAAAAACGAAGAAAAATACAAGTTTATTTTAGTGAACACACAAAATACAAATACAAAATACACTAAGAAATATTTTCATACTCTGTGCCGAAGGTACATAGAGTATATTAAGTTTGTGCAAAAGTATGTAACAGGGAGAAGGAATCATTTCCGACCCTATAAAGTATATATATTCTTGATCAGCATCAACAGCCGAGTCGATTTTGCCATGTCCGTCCGTCCGTATGAACAAACAGATCTCAGAGATGGTACGAGATAGAGGTTTGGCATGTATGGGACAAATGCTTCTTATACTTGCAGGCAAATCAAGTTTAGTTGGATGTGTGTGGGATGTTGGACGTGTGTGGGATGTGGGCAGGAAGTGGGTGGGATGTGGGTGGGAAATGGACGGGATCTGGATTGGAAGTGGGAGGGATAAGGGTGAGAAATGCGTTGAATCTGGTCGGGAGTTGGGTGATAAGTGGGTGGAAAGTAGGTGGGAAACGGGTGGAAGTTGTGTAAGAAGTAGATGGGGAGTGGGTGGGGTGTGGGTGGGAGGGTGGTGGTAAGAGCGCATCAGCAAAGTCGTAACGGTGAAAAAGCAAAGTAGTAAAACATTGATTTCAAGCCTATGTATGTATGATTTTATTTCTGGGCTCTACAGAGAAAACAAATTTATAGAATATTTTCACATTTGGTAAATATTTGACTGTCACGATTCACTTCAAACCAATTCTGATATTGATTTTATACTGTTCAAGGCGCAGCGAAGCGCGACGGACTTTTGCTAGCTTAAGTTATAAATTTGAACTCGGCATCTTTAAAAATGTGGGAGTTGTTCAACATTTTTGATTGAGGAGGCGGGGGTGGGTGTGGAAAAAATTTAAAACAAACTGGATCTGCGTGCAGACATTAGGAGTCTACATGTCTAGTTTGGTGGCTCTAACTCTTCTAGTCTCTGAGATCTAGGTGTTCGTACAGACAGACGGACGAACAGACAAGTCTATATCGTCTCGGCTGTTGATGCTGATCAAGAATATATATACTTGTCGTGGATCACAGCCTAATGTTGCACACACGAGGACGTGTGAAACGTCAGAATAGCCATGTCGCGGATTAAACGTTAACTATGAAGTGTTTATAAAGACTGTTATTTAACAGAGTCGTTCTAGTCTGCCAAGGTTAAAACTGGGAGCAAGGTGTCAGGCAAGGATTGACTGACAGGAATGAAAGTTAGTGACAAGCATGGAAGAAGCAGAGCACAAATAAGGTGACAGATGACAAGTCTTTTTTTCCGCTTGTGCGAGTCAGAGAGTGCTGACGTGTATTCTTGACAGTAAAACTAAATTAAATTAGAACATTCCTCGGGACTTGCTGTGCTGCTAGTGTATCCTTAACATGAACAATGTTAACGCTCTGACATCAGAAGTGGAATCGGGCGATGCCTCTCCACCAGGAAATTCTGGCAATATGTGGCGTGAATTTCTGGAGTCTCAAAATCGCAATTAAGCAACTAATGCTGCCTTGACCTCGAAGAAATGCATCACGTTGCCAAAGTTCAACCCAGACATGGCAGTCGCAGACGCAACTGCCAGGTGCCAGACGGTGGGCAATATCTTCAGCGGCTCCTTGGGAGAAAGCGCCTCGCTATGGCTTTCGCAAATTTGTTACCCTGCAATGAGGTATGCTGCGACAAATTGGTGAGTCCGTTCCTTTTTGTTTTGATTGTGGAGCTGAATGCACTTTGATCAAAGAGAGAAAGAGAGAGAAAAAAGCTAGATATGAGTTATATCGGGCATTTGAATAACGGCGCTACCTTAAGTAGTAGTACAGAAATATCTCGTTGAAGGAAATATTGCAAAATTTTGCCGATAGGTTTACTGAGGGTATCCCTCAAATCCGCGTGAAAACTGGCGAACTTAAAATTCGCCTCTTGGACTCAAATAAAACCGTACAAGGGCGTTTGTGTAGGTAAAGCGCAGAAGAAAAATAACTAGTAAAAAGTTAAATACAGACTGCGTGGTCGTCTGTGGCCCAACTGTTAGTGTGTTGGAATAAAAGTTTTTTCCTCTCTTTAGAAAAATAGCTTTTACACATACGGTCACCTTCACCAGCTATTGGCGCCAGCTGTGAAGTAATCTAGCCATAATAAAGTAAATTCTTAAAAAATTGGCGTTCGGATTTGGCGTTTAACTGTTGGTCCCTTTTTTTTGTGCGAAAAATTTAAGGCACACACGTCAAGAGATTGTGAGAAGCTCGGCTTGGCCCCGTTGGAGGAGCTGTATAGCCAATTTTACATTTACAGACTGCGTGAAGGCTAATATTTTTCTAGTTTAGACATGGCAACTGGTTTCTTACAAGTACCCATACACGCTGATTTCATTGAATGCTCCGCATTTGTCACTCCAGAAGGACATTATAAATTTTTTGCTATGCCTTTTGCATTGAAAATACATCCTCGATCTTCCAGCGCGCAATTATACGAGCATAAGGTGATTTGTCGCCAACGTGTGCCATCGTCTACATGAATGGCGTATTGATTGTGGCAAGGACAAAAGAGGGAGGGATTGAAAAGCTACAGTTGGTCTCAGAAAAATTGTTCCAATCGAGGTGCTCTTTTCATGTAACAAAATATAGTCCGTTATAATTGTTAATTGGAAAAAAAGCCCCACGACCTTTAGAAATTATGACTATTGGGAGTGCGAGCAAAATTGATAAGGACCTGACAAAAATTCAAGCCATTTACAACATCACTAGAAACCAATACGATAAGACTAGGTTCGACAGAAACAAAGCAAAAGTTGTGAGACATAAGGTTGGTGATCATTTCTAACTCAAGGCTGAAAAAAGAAATCAAACAAAGTTGGATCCCAACCGTAGGGGACCTTTCGTGTTAACTGAAATTCTTGGTGGAGACAGATACGAATTAAAGTCGTTGACAGCGCTCATTTAAGTATCAAAAATCCAAATCAAAAATAGACAAAGCGGATGTCAAGAATGTCATCAACAAAATACCATGCGAAGGATCTAATGACGATAATTGCAACAAAGTGTACATAGGAACGACAAAATCCAAGTTAAAAACCCGAATAGCCCAACATAAATCTGACTACAAGCTACGACATCAAACACACATACAAAAAACTGCGCTGGCAGCACATTGCGTAGAAAGCGGCCACTCGCCAAATTTTGAGGCAGCGACAATACTACAACAAGAGCAGCATTACAACAAACGCTTCACATTAGAAATGTTACATATCTCAAACGTTTCAACTGACAGGAGACTCAATTTTAAGACTGATACTGAGAACTGCGCGCATTTATACAGACACTTACTCACTGACAATTAGTTGAAGACTCCACGTCACACGGTGCAGACGTGTAAAAATTGTATGTAAACTGTTTTTTGTGAATTTTGTTAAAGGATTGAATGTTTAATATTGGTGTATAAATTTTTTGTAGTGTTGCCCTGAAGACGGATGCCGAAGAGCAACCGAAATATATCGGAGAAAGAAGAAACATAAATCGTTTTTTCTATCAACCTGACCTCGAGCCGGAGACAATACATCTACAATTAGAAAGGTCGCCAAATCACAATTGTTCTCATTTAAAAATTTCTTAACATAAGTCATAAGCTTTAATCAGGAAACATAATGATTGTGCATTCGCACTTAAAAAAATTATTCTTCGTGTCGACTGACTGACGCGTCTGCTGATTTAGAGTATACATATTCCGGTAGGAGAATGTCGGCGGATAAAAACCGCAATGTACCGAATGCTTAACTCAAAATGCACACATCCTCAAGAAATATTCCTTATTGACCCTACTAGAATCTGGCAGCTTGACTTGGGGGAGGTGCTTCGGTCTTGGCGTTATAACCATATACAAATGCTTCTTCATCAGTTCATTCTCAAACTTAAGAAAAATTTTGAACAATGATATCTGTCCAAAAGAAACAATAAGTACAAAGTGGCTGATCATGCCATCATAGGTACATTTGTTGAGAAAAGGTGTACCAACATAAAAAAAGAGTACACCACCAAATTTAAAAGTTGGTCTTTTTTAACAAACCTTATATTTGCTTCTGTTATTCCCATCATATATGACGGTTCCAAATCATCCAAATCAGTAAAAGTCTTAATTTCTATATCAGGGATCAACAAAGGGGAACGACATATAATGCGCGAACTTTAGATATTGCCAAATGGTTAATAACGAGAAGGCCCAGCTAACTTCGTCTGTGCCGAAGGAACTATCGAGAATATATATATATTATAGGGTCGGAAATGAATATTTCTTACGTTGCAAACTTATGGGAAAAATTATAATAATCTTTGCAAGGGTTTAAAAATGAAGCCATTTGTGGTGCGGCGAGAAGTGTGTTTGCCTTCAGTGCGGGAGGTCGAGGGTTCGATCCCGCCTAGGAACATCTAATAAAAAGTTTTTCTTTCTTTAAAAACTTTTAGACAACCGCGGTCTTACATTTTCTGTGTACACTTTGGTATTGCTGTACGCATCGGTCTGGCTGATGGTTATACTTAACAGACTTGCCGGGTGGTTAACCGAAATGGCCATCCCGATGGTTGTTCCAAATCGCTTGGCGGATAGCTGACATTTCAAGTATAAGTTCTGATATTGCTGAGCGGATCGGTCAGTCCGATGTTTACCGTTAGCCGAATGCCGGATGGTTATCCGAAAATGTGCTGGCCTATGGCTGTTCCGAAATTGCCTGGCGGATGGTTGGCATATTATGTTTAACCTTTGGTATTGTATTGCCGATCGGCCTGTCCATTGGGTTACCCTTAGCTGAATGCCAGGTGGTAAGTGGTAAATGGCCTGGCCGATGGCAGTCCTAAAACCGCCTGGCGGCTGGCTGACAATTTGTGTGCGAACGTCTGGCGTTGCTGTGCTGATCGGCCAGTCCGATGATTACCCCTTAGCAAACTGCCGGATGGTTGACTTAAATTGTATGAGCGTCTGGGGGTACTGTGCCAAACGGGTCACCGGATGCTTTTGGCAGCACCCGACACAAAAAAAACTACAGGGTAGATCATACATGCCCAGTAGTTTTTTTTGTGTCGGGTGCTGCCAAAAGCAAAGCATCCGGTGACCCGTTTGGCACAGTACCCCCAGATGCTCATACAATTTAAGTCAACCATCCGGCAGTTTGCTAAGGGTAATCATCGGACTGGTCGATCAGCACAACAACGCCAGACGTTCGCACATAAATTGTCAGCCATCCGCCAGGCGGTTTTGGGACTGCCATCGGCCAGGCCATTTACCATTAACCACCCGGCATTCAGCTAAGGGTAACCCAATGGATAGGCCGATCGCAACAACAATACCAGATGCCAATAATATGCCAACCATCCGCCAGGCTATTTCGGAAGAGCCATAGGCTAGCACATTTTCGGATAACCATCCGGCATTCGGCTAACGGTAAACATCGGACTGACCGATCCGCATAGCGATATCAGAACTTATATTGAAATGTCACTCCGCCCGGCCACGGAGGCCATTTGCGTTAACCACCCGGAGTCTGTTAAGAAACCACCGGACCGACGACGCAAACCAAGTTGCAGAGAAAATGGACGGCGGTTTGTAAAAGTTTTTAAAGAAAGAAAAGCTTTTTATTAGTTGTTCCGAGGCGGGATCGAACCTCCCGCACAGAAGGCAAACACACTTCCTGCTGCACCACAAACGGCTATATTTTTGTTAACTATCTAACTAACTTTGCATCTTTTGGACAGATATCGTACAATTTTTCTTCTTAAGTATGACGCTTAATAGGGTCATAGCTGATGAAGAAGCATGTGTATATGGGTTTGACACCAAGACCGAAGCACCATCTCCACCAATTCAAGCTTCTAGATTCTAGTACGGTCAATAAGGAATATTTCGTGAGGATATGTGCATTTTGCGTTAAGCATTCGGTACTTTGCGGTTTTAATCCGCCGACAATCGTCTACCCGACTCTGTTAAATAAGTAGATGTGCGTATACAACGCTTATGGTAAGAAATTTTTAAATGGGAACTTTATAAAATATTTCAACTATATATAGCACATTTTGTTCGGCTTTTGATCTTAGCAACAGTAGCACTGCGCTAGAGCATTCGACAGAGAAGCGTACGGTCTCGAGTTCAAATCCCAGTAAAGGTATGTTAATAAAACAAAACTTCAGAGTTCTTTCAACACATTCTAAAGATGTGTTGTGATGTTGCAGTGGTTGGTGGTAATGTATAAAAACAAATCTATATATGAAATATAAAAGAGAGTGTCCTGACTGACTGACTGACTGACTGATTCACTGATTGGCAATCATCGCACAGCCTAAACGGTTAGAGATAGAAAGCTGAAATTTGGACAGGAATTTCTGTTAGTGGTGAAAGTGCGTACTAAGACGGTGTTTTGGAAAATTCCACCCGGAAAAGTCGGAAAAGCGTCGGAAAAGTTTGTATGGCAAAAATTTATTTTCATCCGATTGACTTGAAACTTGGTTTGCAAGCATAGTACGCAAGATATTCGACACGCATTTTTCCAATTTTGGAAAACTTCCCCACGTGGAAAATGGGCGGGAAATTCTGCATGAAATAAAATATTTTTCACCCGATTGACTTTAAGCTCGGTTTGTAGGGATGGAATACTAAATAACACTAGTTTACAAAAATAAAAAAAAAATAAATGACCCACTTCAACTGAAATATTTTTGTAGTGTAGTTTGGAATGGTGATCTCAAAAATCAATTTCAAAAATCTTTTCATGGCTCCGTTTTTGAAATATGAATTTTTTCACTTTTTCGGTAGGTGCTCTTACATTTTAAGCCATATCTGACTTTATAATTGTCAGATAGAGTCAAGCAAGACATGAATCGAAAGGCATTTAAACTGCCAGTAATTGCGTAGAACATTGATTTCAAATCGGCTTAGTAGTTTGGATACAACAAACCAAAACATTTCAAAAAATTCAATTTTTCGCTCAAAAATGCAAGAATTTCATTTTTAATCGCGTAAAAAAATATAAATAAATTAAAAAAAATATTTTTATTTTTTCTACTTAAGAATCGCACTTTTGCGAAGAAGTAAGTGATAAGTGGGTGTAAGAAGTGGATGGGGAGTGGGTGAAGGGGGCGGGAAGTGGGTGGGATGTGAGTGGGATGTACGTTGGAAGTGGATGGGATGTGGGCGGGAAGTGGGAGCGATTTGGGTGGAATGTGGGCGGGAAGTGAGAGGGATGTGGGAGGGATGTCAAGGAGAAGTTTGTGGAAAGTGAGTGGGAACTGGGTGGAAGTGGGTGGGTGGGAATTGGGTGGGTGGGTGGGATATCGGAGGGAGGGGGGTGGGATTTAAGCGGGAAGTGGGTGGGATGTAGGTGGGAAGTGGATGGGATGTTCGCGGGAAGTGGGTGGGAAACGGATGGAAGTTGTGTAAAAAGTGGTAGTAAAACGTTGACTTCAAGCCTATGTATGTATGATTCGATTTCTGGGCTCTACAGAGGAAACAAATTTAGAAACTATTTTAAAAATTAGGTAAATGTTTGACTCTCACGATTGAATTTAAACTGATTCTGATATTGGTTCTATACTGTTAAAGGCGCAGCGAAGCGCGACGGGCTTTTTGCTAGTGTATATATAAAAGTGAAAAAATGAAACATATTTTTTTCTTTTGGTCTTTTGGGTGACAAAAACCGCCTGGTTTATGTATAGTCCATACCGCCCGCCATAAGGCTTACCCAAAGAGCCTTCCGCTCGGTTGGACACTTTTGTCTGACCGCTGGCGGCTGTGTCCGGATTTCATGACATCCCATATAAAATCTGATATGAGAGCTGGTATGGGGGCCGGCAGCCGGAGCCAGAATCCGGCTGACATTTTCCAGCCGACCGGCGTCCTCACGAACTACAGGGTAACTATATATATTAATAATTGTTATTTAAAACCGATTAATATCTAAGAAATAACTTTTCAAGCCCACAAATAAGGCCCAATGATAACTGCATAACCATGTTTGTAATAATACAGAACCGCGATAAAATACCATGGATGACCAATGATGAAGAATATAAAAACCACTTCCGACGCCCCAGTAGCTCGCAAAATACATATATATACACCTTACTATTCTTACATTACCTTATATCATGTCTCATATAACTATTAAGCAAAGTCGCACGAAGCGCACCAAACATTGAGCGTGTTCAGCAGCATAAATCGATGACAAAAAATCGACTATTTTTGTTAGATTGTGCTGGTGAACGGGCATTATGCGCAATCATGTTTGCTATTTTTCGTGATTGTGTTAGATGTGAATCTAACAAAGAAATAGTTTGTTAGAATTGCTTGATTATGATTTGTTATCGATAGCATACAGCTGTCAGAAGTAAACAAACAAGCAATTTAGAAAAGGTAAATGCAAAATGAATGAGAAAACCTCTTTGTTTTTAATAAATGAAATGGCAGAGGACGTGGTTTCGCCAGTAGCTCACGGAAATTCGTGCAAGGCTCTGAAGGCTCTACTGGTTGTTGCGCAGGAGGAGGGAATCTTGAATAGCCGCCACTCCAAAAAGGAGAAGCCCTGCGTACGCGTAGTAACCACCTCATCTGGGTACATGGACACCTCACAACAGTTTGTCAATGCAATACCATGCAGCTCCTCCCGGAGAAGAGTTGGTTAGGGATGCCCATATCCTTATGCAAGATAATCACAAGGAATGAAACCCGGCGCCTGGTAGCTAGGGTCACGTGGTCCTCGTTTAACCTGAAAGGGAAAAATCTTACTTCTGGTCTGGGCCATAAAGGGTCACTGCCTTATTAGCAGGCATGCATCGGGCTTGGGAGTCGCTCACAGCGATTTCTTTAGAACAACAGGAGGAGACATTACTTCATTTTTTTGCCATTGCCCAGCTCTAAGTAGAAGGAAACACAAATCTTTTGGCCACACTGCTAGTTGGGACAGTACAAAAATATAGAATGAACAAATTTATGGATTATTTTATGACGTCCCGGGATTCCAGCGGGACCCGAGAGACGCGCGACGATATTGAATTAAAATTTGTTGGTCGGGATCGGGACGGGACAGCCGTGGTCGGGATCGTGGGGGGACGGGAACGAATTGTCCTTATTTGCCCACCTATGCTCTTAGCCCATTGCCACTTTGTGGATTTGGCCATCGGATATTCGATGTTATGTGCACATTCTCGCCGGGGCCGGGCTTACAACAAACATTAAATGACTAACAAAGTCTTAAGGAAAATTCAAGGGGAATTCCAGGAGCAGTTGGTGCTAGTGACGACGGTCCTAAATATTTAGTAGTCAGTTCTTAATTATTTTAAGCTGTTAGTTGTCAAAAATTCAAACCTTCCGCCAGCAAAAATATATCGATAACTTTGTTGCCTAAAAATTCTATCAAACTCGTTCACCAGCAGACTAACACTTTTTTTTGATTGATGATTTTTGTTAGATGATTGGTGTATGCTGGTGAACACGCCCATTGTTATTTAGTCCTTCACATATACCGTAAACATATCTTATTATATCTTATATTCCTTACCTTAATTATTAAGCTAAGTCGCACGAAGCGCACCAAACATATTTATTTAGTTTTCATATATCCTTCCCTTATACATATCTTTTTATCTTATATTCCTTACCTTAATTATTAAGCTAAGTCGCACGAAGCGCACCAGACATTGTTATCGTTAATTTTCATATATTCCCCTTAATTTTTAAGCTAAGACGCACAATGCGCACTCATGAATCACTAATGTTAATGTTAATGTTAATGTTTAGTTTGCTATATATACCACCGAAGTTACTGGAACGCCCACATTGTGGCGCGTTCCTATCGATCACCCACAGCTGACGATAGGCAGGGCGTCAGTTATCGAAATCGTGCGCTCTGCCACGGTCAGCTGCAATCGCTGCTGCCGGCGACTGCGCCCGGCTACCTATAAAAGCCAAAACCCAGCGAGCAGACAGGCACTTAGTCTGCGGCCTCAGTCGAGTCAACATCTTGGAACACCAGAACCATCAGAAAGTATTAATCACCTTAACCAAGGAATCTTGTTCCCGGTTGAACAGCACCGTCGCGCGCCCACGCAGACTCCCAACACCCAATCCTCTGCTCGGCAAAGGGTGAGCCTCAGGTTGTACGATTTCCCTGACCAAAATCTCAGGTTGGACGCACTGCATCCATCAGCGCGACGCCTCAGCATCTTGACCAATGGGTCTTGTGCGACTTACGAAACGGCTTGACCGGCTCCCGGTGTGCGATTTCCGAATCGGTACCTGTGTCTGGACGGGATTCCCGGTTGAATATCACCGTCGCACACCCACCCAGACTCCCAATGGCCATTCCTCTGGCCGGCAACGGGTGAGCCTCAGGTTGTACGATTTTCGAATCGGCTCCCTGACCAAAATCTTAAGTTGGATGGCACAACACCAGGAAATAAGTTCAAGCAGAGCACGACCACGACCCACACGGGCAGGCACGACTCTGAGCAACCACCCCTGTCCCTGGGTGGCCCCATTGAGCACGTCCCAAAGAACACGTAAATTACGAGTCAAATAAAGTAACGCTCACCAATAACGACTCTGACTATTTACTGGGCACGGGAAACGATTTCAGTAAAATAGAGGAACCAAGCGTCCCAGAATCAAATAATATCTGTGACAGACCCTGGCAGACGGCGAGCTATATCCGTGCTACTAAAAGAGGGCGTTACAGTGGCGCCCGAGCAGGAACCTTGGTTGCTTCTACCTGAATAAGTAGCACTGAATCGTCCTCCAGTCACCCCGCTATGACTGACCACGGAAAACTCCCACGTAGTTGGGTGTTTAACATCAACAAAACACAACTAGAAGCCTATGCGAAAGATTTCGGCCTAGAACCGGAAGCATTGTCAGAGGACCTTCGGCGACAAGTCTTGGAATTCATCCGCGACCAAGAGCATCAAGAAAACAATGATATAACCCGTACACGTATCATAACCTTAGCACAAAAGCACGCTCGAGTACCATCACCCGCACCACCTGCCTCAGCACTCAATAGACCAGCGCGAGACCTAAAATCGACACTCACGATCCCTCTAGCCTCAGTACTGTCTCTCCCAATCCCACCAGGTGCAACCCACTCCACGACCAAAGCAGAGATCAACTTGCCGAGAAACCCCACAGAACCAGAGGAAAACACAAAGATAACCTCGAGCGCGAGCAACCCAAAGGTAACGGCGATCAGCACTATTCGAAGCTGGGGCGAAGAGTTCGATGGCCAGGGCAACCCCCTCGAGTTCATCAGCCGCACCGAAGAGTTGGCCGGCGCTTATGGCATCGAACTAGATCAGGCAGCCGGGGCCATGGTAATAATTAGACAGCGGATTTTATGCAACTTTTAAAATAAAGGCAGATTGAGGTGAAAATTTGGATTTATACTAATTAAATAACCCACTTTCCATTGAAAACTGCATATCCAATGTATGCAAATTTTGCATATTTTGCATATGCAAAATATGTAAAAAAATATGCAAAAAATATGCAAAATATGCAAAAATATGCAAAATATGTAAAAAATATGCAAAATATTTGGGATTTTTTTAGCTGGCTCGAGGACAATGTTTTTACGTGCTTATTAAAAACAAACAAACACGAGTTTTGATTTTCCAATATATTTCAAACCCCTTCGGGATTCGTCTTCAGGGAAAAAAGGCACAGCGTCCGCTTAGTCAGCTGTGGAGTTGATAACTGACTGAGTTGATAACTAACTGTTATCAACTCCAGACTAAGCGGACGCTGTGCCTTTTTCACTGAAGACGAATCCCGAAGGGGTTTGAAATATATTGGAAAATCAGAGCTCGTGTTTGTTTGTTTTTAATAAGCACGTAAAAAACATTGACCTCGAGCCAGCTAAAAAATCCCAAATAAAAAACATAGGTCACTATCCATAACAACATATGCAAAATATGTAAAATGTATAAAAAATAAAAATTATTATAAATATTAGAAACATGGCCAATATAGACGCTTAAATAGACCGAACGATAAAAAAATCGCGAAAGTTGAACATTTTCTTATAAGCATTTAATGGTCCAACACCGCAAAATTCGGCAAAATTTCATATAAGTATTTAAAAAACCGCTGGCGTTAGCAAATGAAAGGTATAGTGAGCGTTCTAATATATTGGAAAATTTTTACATTACAATAGTAAACGAGTAAATACTGTAAAGGAACAAATGGTCACAAAATCAAATTTGAGTTTCATAAGTATCATAAAGACGCGTAAACCGGCAAGTAAAGAGGAGGAGTAGATCAAGTTGCCAAGAAAATCAACGGACCGAAGATAATCGTGAAGATTGAATAGATAGCAATTGAAGACGCGTAAATAAGAGGTGTAGACTAAAAACCGCGAAATTTGTCAAATTTCTAAGATTTGATGGCGATTGTAGACGCGTAAATGGTTGGATCCAACGGTCCGAAAGTCGCGAAATTTCTAAAACTTTTTTATAATGTGGACGGGTAAATTGACGGGTCAAGATCAAGATCGGTCCAAAAAATCCGGATATATACAAAATTTTATGATTTGTTTAGACTATCACGAAGATTGTGGTATTGGAAAGCAGTTTCTTGAGTAATTAGCGGTCTTATTACCATGGAGAACCCTTAGCTTCGAATGGCTCTTATGCATTGATCCTAGCATTTTTCACTCTATAGGGAGTACAATTTGTTTGGAATTGTTACTATTTTTGATCCTCTTTGGTATTTTTCCGCTATTTAATGATTTGTCGGTAACGGAAAGTGGTTTAAAACGATTCCTATAATCTTGACTATATTCTTTAGTATTGGTCTTCCATGGTATTTATCGCGGTTCAGTATTGTCAAATTCATGGCAATGTTACTATGTGCGGCCATTTGTGGACTTGAAGAGCAGTTTCTTAAGTAATTAGCGGTCTTGTTACCATGGAGATCCGTATTATTTCGCGATTATAAAAGTCGACAGTCACGGTAAATAGGTTAAAATAACTCGCGAAAATAACTTCCGAATCCTGAGCTACGCATGCCGGTTACTTCATATGGAAAAATGTATTTCAAAACAGTTTTATGGCAAATCTTTTAGCCGTTTTTAAATCAAAAGTATTTTTTATCACTCATCTTCTGTTGTTGACCTTTTAGTAACCCTGGCCTACCAGGATAATATGTGATCTGAAACATGGAGTTTCATATAATATAGGTTTTTGCATATTTTGCATATTTTAATATGCAAATATGCAATTTATGCAAAATAGTTTTTAGCGGACTTACATCATTTTTCAATAAAAATAAGATGTGTTCAATCAGAAATTAAATCCGACAAGCGGTTAAAAATATGCAAATATGCAAAATCCGCTGTCTAGTAATAATGCTACGAGGCGACACGCTGCACTGGTGGCACACCCACCCGGTGGCCATACCGGATTGGGAATCATTCAAACGAGAATTCGTCCGGTATTACGTACCAACCGACTACCAAGAACGGGCAATGGAGCAGATCGCCCGACGACACCAGGGCTGGGAAGGCAGGGAGGGCAGGGAAGAGCAAAAACTCGAGTGGATATACCGAAACAGTAGGGTGGATTTCCGACACTATGCCAAACGGGGGGAATTGCAGACACTGGGGGAATACCTCTTACTAGCAGAAGAATTCGAACAGCTTCAGGCCAGCGTCTACAGCTGGAATACGCTATCACCGGCAAATCCCATCGTGCAGGAAACGGGCAGTAAACTCCCAGAATCGGATCTGTGTCGCAGATGCAAAAGCCCGGGACACTTCGCTCGACGCTGCCCGAACCCACCCAGACTATACTGCTGGGTATGTGGACGAGACAATATCCGCACCAAAGAATGCTGCCGATAGTTTGAGGGAACCGGCAGACGTCCCCGGGATCAGAGCGGACCCTCAGGGGCAGGACACCAGGGAGTCTGCCCCTAACACGCCTATAGTTTAACGACCGCCGACTCTTAGCCCAAGTCAGCGTGGGCGAAGGCGGATGCCAGGTTTGGGGCACCATCGACACCGGCGCTACCCGAAGCTTCATGAGCGAAGCAATGGCCAAAGAAATCGCCAAACACGGTCAATGGGTACCCACAGAAGAGGTAATCACCCTTGCCGACGGCACACATCGAGTCGTGACACGAGCCCTAGAACTACAACTGCGTCTAGGGGAAAACAACCCAAAAACCACGTTCCTAATCCTCCCAGAATTGATTGGAGATATACTATTCGGCATCGATTTCTTAAACCGATGTGGGGCGCAATTTACCTGCGGAGGACTAACCACCGTCATTGAACTAACCGGCAAGCAAAAATAGGGACGACGGCGCCGGGCCCGATCAAGTGCCGCGCACCCGGAGGACCCACCCCTCGCACAAAACGAAACCCTGGGCTGGGCGATCAACGAAGATCCCAACACCGACATCACCGACGCCGAGGTAGAGCGCTTTCTAGAGAAGGAATTAAGTTAATTAATTCAATTAACACAGTTTAAAGGCATGTCCCGTACCAGTCCAATCGCTAGCCACCGCATATACATGAAGAATGAAAGACCCATAAAACAAAGGTATTTCCCACTATTTTCAACTATTCGAAAATCAAGTCAGACGTGTGCTCCGAAAAAAAATAATAAATAAAATTTTTTTAATTTTTTCTTTTTTTGAAAAAGTTATAAAAACCAATTTCTTCTTCGAATCTCGCGCTTTTTGGACTTCGTTATTTCTCGTTCGGAATTACCAAGCGACCCACCGTGGGGCACTGGCTGCTTGCCAGTGCTTTTAGGGCGGAATATGAACGCTAGCCAAATGGCTCCAATGGAGACTGAGTCTTCAGTAAATAGCTATCCAAAATGGACGGATTCAAAGGAAGCCCCATTTTCGGCTGTAATTAATAAAGTTGATATTACGAATCGGCCAATAACACGCTCCATGGCAGCAGGATCCATCTTGAATTGTAGGACAGCAGCTGCCCCGTATGTTTTGCAAAGGAAACGCGTGACTGATGTGTTCGACGATGCTACAGTAACAACAACGGCACCAGCGGCAAATGGAGGCAGTCAAACCAGTGCACAGTCAAGTTCAAGTTGCGTCATTACCACCTCAGGCCCAATAGGTGCCCAGGTGGCACAAGATACTCCTGCCAATTCATCTTCCTGTACTGCTAGAGTCCTACCTCCAGTTCAGGACATCAGAAAAACGCCAGAATTTGTGCCAGCCTCTGTACCTTGGCAAAAAATTAACGTTAAAAAACGGCGTAGTATAATCTCCCCTAAAAAGGACACCAAAGAAGGTCGTGGAGCTGATGAGACTGCTTCCTCAAACAGATTTGCGGCCCTGGCAACCAACGTTGAGGAGGACGTTAACCAAATGGAGGGGATCCGAGTCGAGGCTGATCCCTCCGCTGAACAGCAAATGCCAAACCCTGCAGTAATTGTAATAAGGCCGCCTAAACCTAGGCCAATAACGGATCCCGGTGTGGATGATATACAGGCAATTGAAAATTTCATCAACTCCGTGGCGGATCTGGACTCTTATGAATTCAAGATGGCCCCTAATCGGGATCTGAGAATATTCCCCAAGGACTCGGAGACTCACAGAAAGATAACTGCGGTGCTTTCTGGGAAGCAGATTCAATATGCCCACTTCTGTCTTCCCGAGGATAGGACCTTTAAAGTGGTGGTACGTAATCTGGCTTCATCCACCCCTAAAGAGCAAATTTTGTCGAGCTGAAGCGGAAGAACTCGGAGTTGAGACAATGCTACAGATATTTTGAATTTGAACATACTCGAAATTACTGTACGAAGCAGCCGAAATGCGAGAGGTGCGGCAAAGGACACTGGACCAACTCCAATGCCTGTCAGGCGAAAACCGTGGAGGATTTGGAATGCTCTAACTGCTTTGGTAACCACATGGCATCGAGCAAGAAGTGTCCGGTGTTCCTAAGAAGACTGAAGAACCGGGGAACGGGCATTAACATTGCCCCCATGATTAAGAATGGACAGCGCCCAATCCCACAGCGCAATGTCCAGGCCTTCATCCCTACCTCAATAGTGCAGGAGGGTATCTCCTACGCAGATGCAACCCGAGTGGGCCAGCACGGCTCTGGGAGTAGGCGACCAATCAACAAACCCCAGGGGGAGTAGCGCAGGGTCGCCCAAACCATCTTTTCCACTCGGATGCTCACCCAGCCCAGCGGGACGCAACTCAAGGCCGCTCAACCCACCATACCGCCCAGGATATTTATCTGCCCCAGTGGAGAACTACCCAGGGCCACAACCCTTCTAACCTACCTGGGAGCACGGGCCTAGATGGGCCGTTAGCCCAAATCATACTTTCCATGCAGCAAACCATAACTGGTCTCCAATCCACCATTGCTGAGCTGCTACAGGAAATAAGGGAGCTCCGCTACACCAAGAATCATAATAGTTCCAAATAATGGCGACCTCCTTACGCCTCGGAACCTGGAACGCTCGTAGCATAATTCCCAACGCTAACGACCTAAAGCTATTCCTTTCTAACCACAATGTCGATACTATGCTTATCTCAGAGACGTTTTTACACGCAGGGAACTACTTTGTCATGGATGGATACGCCTGCTATCGTGCTGATCACCCTGGGGGGGTTCTTGTATTTTAGTGAAGCAGGAGCTGATCCACTACCACCTCCACCCAGTCACCAATATCAATATTCAGCTCGCTGCGGTAATGGTGTCCACTTCATTTGGAGAAGTCCTTGTGGGAGCGGCGTACCTGCCACCATCTATACCGTGGAGCTCTACAGGTTTCGAGGTGCTTCTTGGCCAGAAATTTATCATCGGAGGAGACTTCAATGCCAAGCACCGGATTTGGGGTGATTTCAACCTCGAGGCGCAGCACTGCAGCAGGCCATAACTGGTGACGCTACACAGGTCTTGGCAACAGGTAGACCCACCTATTATCCCTACAAAAGGGTAGGGACACCCACCTGCCTGGACTTTTTCCTCTACAAGGGTCTTCCAGGACATCTTCTATCAGTACAAGAGGAATACGATCTGACCTCTGACCATCTTCCCTTAGTGGCTACACTGGGCCTGAGTACTCTAACAACACCGATCAGAAACAGGATAGTCCGCCCTGGATCTGATCTTAAAAATTTTCAGAACGAGTTGAGCGAGTCTCTCTTCCTCAACATGGAGATCAAGACAAGTGAAGACGTTGATGAGGCTATTGACCTGCTCATGAGCAAGATCAAGACTGCTGCAACGAGCGCTGCTCCACCAAACCCACTCCACTCACACACAACACGTAGGGATATTGTATTGACGCCGGAAGCTGAGGGACTAATTGCGCTCAAGAAACGTCTGAGAGGGGAATACATCAGAACGTATGACCCTGCTATTGACAGGATACACAGGAGAATAGCGAACCGCGTCAAGAAGGTCCTGTCCACAATCAAGAAGGCTGCCACCGATAAGTTACTTGAGGATGCTACGCCCCATGAGGACTCCAGATACGCACTATGGCAGCTCACCAAGAGGTACAAAAGGCACACTCAGCCGAAATTTCCGGTGAGAAATCCTGATGGAACTTGGGCAAAACATCCTCAGGACCGAGCTGAAGCCTTTGCCTCCAACCTTGAGGAAAGATTTCAGCCCTTTAGCACTGCCTCTGCTTACAGACTGCAATTGGTTCAGGAGACATTGGATGTGCCTCTTCAAATGGTGCTGCCCTCCAGACCTATCTCGTTTAATGAGGTCAAAGGTGAAATAGCCTCACTTAAGAACAACAAAGCTCCTGGAGAAGACGAGATGGACAATAGGACAGTAAAGCTACTCCCTAGTAAAGCAATACTTTTCTTGTTGCTCATATACAATGCGGCTCTCAGACTCAGCTACTTTCCCCTTGCATGGAAAAGTTTCTAACATCTTAATGTTACACAAACCCGGAAAACCTCCTCAAGAACTGGAATCTTACAGACCCATCAGTCTCCTCCCAGCCTTTGGCAAAATGCTGGAGAGATTCTTACTGGAAACGCCCTTGGCAGCTTACTTGGATATCCAACAGGCATTTGACTGCGTCTGGCATGATGGCCTACTGGCAAATATAAAGGGAACGCTCAATCCTCAAATCTTTCTGATGGTCAGATCATTTTTATCCGACAGCACCTTCAGAGTGGTCCAGGATGGCCTTGCGTCCCGAAGAAGAGGATTCGAGCAGGAGTACCTCAAGGTAGCGTCTTAGGCCCAACACTGTACAGCCTATTCACCTCAGACATGCCCACTGCACATGACATTCCCATAGAAGACCCGCAGGACCTTCTGATTGCAACATTTGCCGACGACACTGCAATAATGGCTAGAAATAAGTGCATCTATATGGCAACAGATGTACTCCAAGAATACCTAAGGAGATTCGAAAGCTGGGCGTGCCGCTGGAATATATCAGTTAACCCTGACAAGTGTGCCTGTGTTACGCACACACTCAGAAGAGACATTAGTCCTGGGGTATTCTTGCACGGTGAGGTTCTACCTCACAACACGAGCCACAAATATCTAGGTGTGACCTTAGATAAAAGACTCACGTTCAAACAGCATGTTGCTGATGTGACTAGCAGACTTCGCAGCAAAGCAATGAAGTTGAGTTGGCTCCTCAACGCCAACAACAAGCTGTCTCTAAGGAACAAAGTTCTCATATACAATGTTATCTTAGCTCCTATATGGCGCTACGGCGTGCAGGTGTACGGAATAGCTGCAAAAACCCACCTGAGCAAAATCAGGGTTTTCCAGGCCAAACTACTGCGAAGAGTCACAGGTGCTGAGTGGTACATTCGCACAAGGGATATAGAACGAGAATGCGGGGTGCCTATGGTTGGCGACATCATCAATAAACAGGCCGCACGCTACCTTGACAAAGTAGCTTCCCACCCAAACAATCTTGCCAGACGCCTCCTGCGAAGGAGGAGGATTAACGGGATCAGGGCAAGAAGGAGATTTCAAAGGACCCACCCAACTGACCGAAGAACTGAGATAATTGCCTTAAATTTGCATCATACAAAGCTTCACTTCTTAACTCACTCTTATACATATACATCAATACTCACCTGAAACAAAGTACTAGATACTTACCTTTGGATAAAAACTAAAACTAGAATATACACAATCATAGAATACAAACACGATATTCTAACTTCAAAACATTATAAATCTTACGTTAAAATCCCAAATAGAAGATATAAACAAATAGCAAACTCGATATACACATAACTACAGAAAATGAATTAATGAAAAAACTACAATATAAGTTATTTTAGGAGTAACAGTAAATTGTAATGCAGGCTATCATCCACAAACTGGTCAAAAAGCTTATTGATCAAGACCTGATTGAGCCATCGCACTCGACATACAGCGCACCAGTGTTACTAGTCCGAAAGAAGAACAATGAGTGGAGGCTCTGCATTAACTACAAACAGCTGAACGCCCACTCCGAAAAAAACGCGTACCCCGTCCCCCGGATGGACCACATTCTAAACCAACTCCGAGAAGCAAAATTCATAAGCACTCTGGACCTAAAAAGCGGATACTGGCAAATCCCAATGGATGCCCAAAGCAAACAATATACGGCATTCAAGGTACCCGGAGTGGGCCTATTCCAATGGAAGGTTATGCCATTCGGACTACACATGGCCCCGCTGCTTTCCAGAGGGCGCTGGACAGTATCATAGGTCCAGAGTTGCAGCCCTTCGCATTCGCATACCTCGACGACATTGTGGTCATCGGGCAAACAAAGCGGGAACATCTACAGAAGCTCCAGGAGGTCCTCAGCCGATACCGCCAGGCAAACTTGCGGATCAACCCCGAAAAATGCCATTTCTTTAAAAACCAGCTTAGGCACCTCGGACATGTGGTTAGTGCCCAAGGCATCCACACGGACCCAGACAAGGTCAAAGCTATCCGAGAGCTGCCCAGCCCCAAACAACCCGGGAGGTGCATAGCTTTGTCGGGGTAGCGTCCTGGTACCGACGGTTCGTGGCAAACTTTACCGAACTCGTAAAACCTCTATACGCCGTAATGAAAAAGGGGAGGAAATTTGAATGGACCTCGGAGCAAGAAGAAGCCTTCATAGCCCTCAAAAATGCCCTTACCGAGGCGCCCGTGCTCACCTGCCCCGACTTCACGAAAACATTTGTGCTCCAAACCGACGCCAGTGACACAGGGCTGGGGGCAGTACTGACCCAGGAAGACTAGGAGGGCGAACACGTAATTGAATACGCGAGCCGGAAGATGCGTAAGGAAAAACTCAACTACTCAGCCACCGAAAAAGTGTGCCTGGCCATCTTCTGGGGGGTCGATAAGATGCGTATGTACCTCGAGGGCTACCATTTCGTTGTGGTAACCGACCACTTAGCCCTTATATGGCTTAACTCCGTAGAGAGCCCGTCCGGACGAGTGGCACGATGGGCCCTCGCTCTCCAGTCGTATTCATTCGAGGTCCGATACCGAAAAGGTAAACTGAACGTGGTGGCCGACGCTCTCTCTCGGTTTCCCACCGAAGAGGTACAGAGCATAGAGGCAACCACGGACAAATGGATTCGGGAAAACTCATCCAGGTCCAGCAAACCCCCGCGGCATAGCCCGACTACACGATCCAAAATGGGCAATTATACCGACACCTTCCCTCATCTATACGTGACGAAGAGACCCCAACGAAACCAGGTGCTCGTCGAGAACCATTGCCAATCACCCGATCGACAACTAGGGGTCCGAAAAACAAAACACCGGATCATGTCGAGATATTACTGGCCGGGCATGCATCGCGACATAGTAAAATTCGTCCTGTGTCCAAACTGCCAGCAATATAAAATCTCACAACAGCAAGCCTCGGGAAAAATTCTGACCAAGATCGCAGAAGCCCCGTGGGAGGCTATGTGTGTCGACTTCGTGGGCCCCCTCCATTGGTCAACCCACGGGAATACGATGCTCCTTGTGTTCATCGACAAATTTTCCAAGTGGGTGGAACTGGCAGCAGTACGCAGAGCCACGGCCGACATCGTACTTAGAGTATTCAGAGAGCGGATACTGATCCGCTATGGAACCCCAAAAATACTAATCTCGGACAACGGCGTACAATTCACCCACCAAAAAGTCAAGGCACAGATGCAGGCATGGGGGGTTCAACAACAGTTCACCGCACCTTACACCCCCCAGGAAAACCCTGCCGAACGAGCAAACAAGACCATCAAAACCATGATTGCCCAATTCAGGGGGGAGCGTCACAACCGCTGGGATGAAGCACTAGCTGATGTGGGTTTGGCCTTCAACAGCAGTCGATCTGAATACACTGGTTACAGCCCGGCTTACCTTCTATATGGCCGCGAACTGCGCCTACCGGGGAACCTATTCGAACAACTCACCTCCGGCTCGACTGTTAACGAAACGAACAAAGAGGAAAGATGGGCTCGGATAGGAGAAACTCTTGACCTGGCACGACGCAATTTAGAAAAAGCCGCGCAAAACCAAGCACACGCGTACAACCTCCGGAAGCGAAACTGGAGACCACGAATAGGCGAACTAGTGTGGGTACGACAACACCCCCTGTCCAAGGCGGCCGACAATTTCGCAGCTAAACTAGCGCCCAAGTTTGACTGCCCTTGTAAAGTCATCGCCTTCGTATCACCAGTCATCGTAAAGGTCAAAAACGAACGAACCGGCAAGACCTAAAGAGCATACGTGAACTACCTCAAGAAAGCCTATAGTGACCTAAAGCTAAGGTCCCACAGGCAAATAATTTGCCCAAATTTTAATGAAAAATTGACTAAATAGGCCAACTTAGGAAACTTTTCGGCTATTTTTGATCAAATTGCTTACGAACCACAGTTTTAGTTTCAAGTTGTGCAAAATCTGTAATCATTGCTATTACGAGAAATTTTTATGAAAATTTGGGCAAATTATTTGCCTGTGGGAGCTTAGCTTAACAAACAAAACGCCTAGCTCCGACGAGACAACACTCGAAAGCCGATAACCATTTGTTTTTGAGTTCAAACCAAACCGCGCGCAAGCTCTGACTACCAAGAAAAACCCAATCGATTAACCCCAACCCACCACTAATACATAACGAACACACGGGCGATAATGAGCATGATCAATAGACCCACCGCCGCCTATAAAAGCGGCCGTCAGACGAGCAGCCAGCTCACTATAAACGCAACCGCAGTCAGACTCGCAGCATGGTGGACCATAAGCTCGAGGAAGCCCAGAAGCGTGGGCGGCAAGAATGGGAGGCTGTGCAGGCACAACAAACGCGTGCCATCCTGCTACCCATTAGCAACACTCCCAGACTCACCGCACCCGTCAGACGCATGTGCGTGTGCGTCACACAGGTAAGCCGGCAGGCACCACGGCGACGGGACCCCATCCTGATCCAGGCAGGCGACCGGGAGGCTGGGCTCCTTCTGCCAGCCGCCAAGAACCGCATCGCGCACACACCCAACACCGCATCAGCCCCAGCCTCAGTCAAAGTATCCGAGGAACAGGCAGCCCCACCGACACAGGCCCCCACACCACCGTCGGCTCACACAACCAAGCCGCCAACACCACGCCAAACTTCCGGCCAAGGCCAGCCAACCGCGACAAACCGCCCAATGGGCCATTGGCAATGGCAAGCCCAAGACGGTACCAGCAAAGGCCGCCCAACCACGATCAGCTGCCCGGCGACACCCCACACATCAACAGCACGCCCGGAAAGGGCACAGACTTCGCGCCAGACAAAGACTACGCGCCAAGCACAGACTCCACGCCCGGCACCGACTCCACGAAAAGCCCAACCACCAGCTACGCCTCGCACAACAACACCGCGCACAGCGGCGCCGCATCCCGAGAGGGCCACCACAGAATCAGCCCTACGCTCGGCGACCAACTCGGCAACCCAGGCCACACACAACATAAACGCCCTGAACAAACGCCCACTATGCCACCTCGGAACCATCGAAACCGGGACAATCCGCAGCCTGCCAAGGATTCCAAACAGAGCGGGGACTACAACCACGACCCCCAAAACCAAGAAGCAAGTACAGGAACCACAAATCCCGTGGAGAACCCCGACAAAAGTGCAGTGGGACATCAGAGCGGTCAGCCGACAAGAAACCCGCACCATAAGGGAAGACGACACCATCAGCCTACACGCGGATGAAAGTTGGATCCCCCCCACTGACAAGACGTTGGGAGATAGAGACCATCCCTCTCAGACTCCGTTGAACGGACCATCATGGCAATGCGAGAAGCATGTGCACCGGGAAAGCAGACCTCGAGACGAATGATGAACAATGGGACCCCGATCCAGGTCCGAATCGGCCGCCAGGGGTCTGGTAAAAGAGGGGGGAGTGCGACGCCCCAGGAGCTCGTAAAATACATATATATACACCTTACTATTCTTACCTTACCTTATATCTTATCTTATATAACTATTAAGCGAAGTCGCACGAAGCGCACCAAACATTGTTATGTAGCGTGCACATGCTTTGGTTGTAAAGTAAATACAATTAAATACAATTCAATTATATATGAGAATACTATGTAACACTAAGTTGCATGCTCACTGGTATTCTTTCCCATATGGAAATCTGATCCGACCACTTTGGTCTTGACCAAGCGCAGTGTCAGCAAATCTCACGCTTATGTATAAGCGATAAGATACACACGCACACATACCAATGCATGAGCGCGCTGCGATCTAAAAAGATATTTCATGAGTGGAGAACAACGAGGCAGAGTCGCTCTCGCGCTCGATTTAATTAATAAAAATTAAAAACGAACCAAAATATATTTGTACGTGGTGCAATTAATAAAAACGGCAACATTGAGTTTCAGTCTCCCGTCATATCATGGCGACCCGTGACACGTGGCGAACAAATGAACGTGCAATGAAAAAAATGCAAACAAAAATTTAAACATGTGGCGAACAAATGAAGGTGCAATGAAAAAAATGCAAACAAAAAGTTAAATAAACACAAAAAAAAAACTGCGGAAGAAACCGCAACAATAAAACCACCCACACAAACTTTTCTAAATCACCAAAGCCGCTGCCAGACTTTGGGCAGCGAGAAGGAAGATACGGTAACAAAGCCATGTTACCGGTTGACTGGACTGACAAAGAGCGGAAGTAAATTCACCTCAACAAAAATATACCAAGAGAACAACAACAACCCATCGAGTCAACAGCTAAACAGAAACCGTGCGATAGGCATATAGGCCGCCCACTGCACCAACGAATGGACCATTAAAAACAGAAGAAATTAGTGCGGGAGGCATGAAGCCGCCGTCTGCACCACCGAGGGAAAACTCTCCACAGCCGTAGACGAAGCCAAAGAAGCCGGTCAGAGCGCAGATTGCGCCCAACGAAATTTTTTTAAAGCGGTCCAATGTATATTGGAAGTTCGCAATTTTTTTTAGTACCCTCAAGTAGCGTTTGAGCTGGGTACGCTAATTAAGTTCATTAACACAAACACGTCTCATAATCATTACCATCACTACTACTAACGTACATTATACAGTGTAAAATTAATCTGCAATCTGTATAATGTAATAATCACTCATACACAGCATCATGTCTCAAGAAAGATATTAATAAAGATGGGCAAAACCCAATCTAAAGCGGCTGGCAATACAGCCAATGTTGTTAATGAGATAGAAATTGTGGATCATACACCACACCTAGACTCCATTTATTTTTTATTACTCATTCTCGTCATACAAGTAGCTGCAAACACAGTACTTAAAATTTACACGATCCATAAGAGATCAATTAAAAAACGATACATGAGCAGAGGCAACGACCTCGACAAAATTTGAACTCGAACACAAAATAAAAATAAAATATTTATAATTCATCCATTCATGCTGAACGCATAGAAAACAAAACAACAATAAAATAAAATGGAAAAGTTCGATAGGGAACAAGCTGATTTCGAAAACGCTGTCCCCATAAAGCAATTAGACAAACCAACGCTTCAGGAAGCAATAGAAGCTTGTCCCTCAGCCGGCCCGAAGCCAATCACTATTGCCGAATACCAAGCTCGACAAAGAGAGAAAAGCGCAAAGACATGCAAGCATAGCTATGCTTAATGACCCAACGGTTTCAGAACGCCTTAAAGACGAGGTCAGGGAAAAACTCAAAAAAACTTAACAGCATTCTAAGAAATAAAAAGAAGTGAAACAAATGAATCTGACTTGGGCGGAGATAGTTGAGGAGGTAAACAAAAACAGAAATGAATTCGCTAAATCACACAAATGCCTTAATAAAAATATCCCAATACAAAGTGTTACAGTATCACGACATGCAGAAATACTGTTAACAAATTATAACGCGGTAAATAAAATACTACATGATAATTGTGTAAAACTAACCGATTTACACTTATTACAAATACGAACAATAATAGATGCATTTCGTGATAGACTCATAAAAATTTCAGAGCTCCACAAATTGCACTTATTTTTACCCAGAAACCTAGACGTGCCTGCTGGCTTTGAACCACCAAGAACCATACAGGAAAATCCAATAAAAATAACACAAAAATCAGTAATCATGGCACAGACCCAGGTTCAATTCCTCAAAACAGCCTCAAGTCTGATCCCAGATTTTGACGACAAAGCTGAAAACTTACAAAGTTTTCTAGACGCATTATCTCTGGTCGAATCTATTAAAGATACCCATGAGACAACGGCAGTCTCATTGATTAAAACAAAATTAAAGGGACATGCAGAATGCACCATAAATCAGATAATTGCCAAATTAAAAATTTCCGTTAAAGGAGAATCAGTTGAAGTCATTTCAGCAAAATTAATGAATCTCCAGCAGAAAAACAAAACTGCCAATCAATACACAAAAGAAATTGAGCAACTAACAAATAGTTTAGAAAGCGCTTACATAAATGGTGGACTTACCCCTGAACTATCATCAAAATATAGTGTACAAAACGCTGTAAAAGCCATGACATCCAACTGCTCTATTGATAAGGTAAAACTTATCATGCAGGCAGGTAGCTTCACAACCATTAATGACGCTATCGCCAAATTTGTCAACAGTTGCACTGATGCAACCGGAAAAACTGACTCAGTCCTATATTGTTCGAACTATCGCGGAAACAACAGCCGTGGTAACTACAACAATGGACGGGGTCAGTACCATAATAACGGAAACAGAGGAAGAGGTTACCAAGGTAATCAGGAATACCGCCAAAATAATAACAATGGTTACAATAACCGTAGCCGAGGTACCAATAATGGCAACTACTGAGGCCAAGGAAACCAAAATAATTGGCGAGGACAAAGCAACAATCACAACATCCGAACACCAAATTTGGAAAACGCTCAACACCCCTTGAGCAACAACAATCAGTAAAAGTATACTCAATCAATCTCAATCTAAGTAATATAATTACAGTTCAAAATGCAGAAACAAAATCAAATCTGACATTTTTGATTGATACAGGAGCAGACATTTCGGTGATAAAACACCAACAAAATGAATAGACAAATATTGAAGGTCTCTACGAGGTCCTCAACAAGACAGAAAAACGCCTGCTCAGGCCAAGAAAGCAGTACAGCTATTAGCAGCACTGCTATAAAATTGCACGAGCAAAATGAAAATAAAAAGCCCAATGTCTATGAAGTAATCAACAACAACGATGTCAAAAAATGTGTGAAACTAAAACTCGACAAGCACAAGTGTTTGTTCAAAGTGGGAAAACGAGTGATTTCACGCTTCACATTTGATGATTTGTACTCCAATGGAAAACTCGATTTAGGTCAGCTTTTCCAAAGGCTTAAAACAGAATCCGGAATACTTAATATAAACCAATTGAAAATGTCACCAAGTGATCAAATTTTTGAATCTGTATCAGTTAGTATATTTAAAAAAATGGGCAACAGTATTTTAAAGAAAGTACGAGTATGCATACTCCCAAAGGTGACCATAATAGACAAAAATGACACAGCTCAAATAAAAGCAATTCTGTCAAAATACCATGACGAACCAATTGAAGGAGGCCACTCAGGGATGTCGCGAACCCTGTCGAAAATACGAAAATATTTTTATTGGCCCTTCATGACTAAGACAATAAGACAGTATGTAAAGTCTTGTTTGAAATGCCAAAAAGCAAAAACAACGACCCATACAAAGACACCTATGACTATAACCACAACTCCAGCAACAACATTTGATACTGTACTGATTGATACCATTGGCCCACTTCCAAAAACTGAGGATGGCAATGAGTACGCAGTTACCATTATATGTGACTTAACAAAATATTTAGTCACTATACCAGTACCAAACAAAAGTGCTAAAACAGTTGCTGAAGCAATTTTTGAATCTTTCATACTCAAGTACGGTCCAATGAAAACGTTCATTACGGACATGGGTACTGAATATAAAAATTCATTAATCACAGACTTATGTAAATACATGAAAATAAACAATATACATTCAACAGCTCACCATCACCAAACCCTTGGAACGATTGAGCACAGTCATCGAACATTTAACGAATACATCCGTTCTTATATTTCGATCGACAAAAATGACTGGGACATATGGTTGAATTATTTCACCTACTGTTTCAATACAACCCCGTCAGTAGCACACGACTACTGTCCATATGAACTTGTATTCGGAAGGCCACCGAGACAATTCATTAACTTTAGAAACAAAGATATGATAGATCCTTTATATAATATAGATGATTATGCTAAAGAAGTAAAATTTAGATTAGAAGTAGCCTATAAAAGAGCTAGAATTATGTTAGATAAAGAAAAGCAAAAGCGAAAAACGCTTTATGATAAGAAATCAATCCAGAATGAGAACAACAAAAAAAAATATTGCAAAAAAAATAAACAACAAAACTTTATTAATTACCAATTTTCGCATATACAACATATAAAACAAAAAAAAAGCTTTTTTTTAAAAAAAAAAAATAAAATAAATTATTTTTAATTTTCTTTTGACTACAATCCCCATAATCATTATTATATATTAAGCATACAATTTTTATATACACCATTACACTATTTTAGAATAATTTCATAAATATACGTTATTCTTTTTAAAAGGGGAGGTGTAGCGTGCACATGCTTTGGTTGTAAAGTAAATACAATTAAATACAATTCAATTATATATGAGAATACTATACTAGTTGCATGCTCACTGTTATTCTTTCCCATATGGAAATCTGATCAGACCACTTTGGTCCTGACCAAGCGCAGTGGTAGCAAATCTCACGCTTATGTATAAGCGATAAGCTACACACGCACACATACCAATGCATGAGCGCACTGCGATCTAAAAAAGATATTTCATGGCAGCAATGCGCCAGTAGTCGAGAACAGAGTGAAGAACAACGAGGCAGAGTCGCTTGAGGCTCTCGCGCTCGATTTAATTAACAAAAATTAAAAACGAACCAAAATATATTTGTACGTGGTGTAGTTAATAAAAACGGCAACATAGAGTTTCAGTCTCCCGTCACCTCAGTTATTTAGTTTTCATATATCCTTCACATATACCTTATACATATCTTATTATGTCTTATATTCCTTACCTTAATTATTAAGGTAAGTCGCACGAAGCGCACCAAACATATTTATTTATTTTTCAAATATCCTTCACTTATACCTTATACATGTCTTATTATATCTTATATTCCTTACCTTAATTATTAAGCTAAGTCGCACGAAGCGCACCAGACATTGTTATCGTTAATTTTCATATATTCCCCTTAATTTTTAAGCTAGGACGCACAATGCGCACTCATGAATCACTAATGTTATGTTGCTATATATACCACCGAAATTACTGGAACGCCCACTTTGTATAAGTTCCTTAAAATCAACGAAATCTCATTCTTGTACAAGTTCCTTAAAAATCAATAAAATAGTCAAAACACGCGTTGTCAAACAGTCGATTTACGAATCGGCTTGACCGGCTCCCGATGTGCGATTTCCAAATCGGCACCTGTGTCTGGACGGGATTCCCGGTTGAATAGCACCGTCGCGCACCCACCCAGACTCCCAATGCCCAATCCTCTGGCCGGCAACGGGTGAGCCTCAGGTTGTACGATTTCCCTGATCAAAATCTCAGGTTAAACGCACTGTCTTGTGCGATTTACGAATCGGCTTGAGCGGCTCCCGGTGTGCGATTTCCGAATCGGCACCTGTGTCTGGACGGGATTCCCGGTTGAATAGCACCGTCGCACACCCACCCAGACTCCCAATGCCCAATCCTCTGACCGGCAACGGGTGAGCCTCAGGTTGTACGATTTTCGAATCGGCTCCCTGACCAAAATCTTAAGTTGGATGACCCAACACCAGGAAACAAGTTCAAGCAGAGCCCGACCACAACACACACGGGCAGGCACGCAACCACCCCGGTCCCTGGGTGGCCCCATTGAGCACGTCCCAAAGAATACGTAAATTACGAGGCAAATAAAGTAACACTCACCAATAACGACTCTGACTATTTACTGGGTAGGGGGAACGATTTCAGTAAAATAGGGGAACCAAGCATCCCAGAATCAAATAATATCTGTGACAGACCCTGGCAGACGGCGAGCTATATCCGTGCTACTAAAAGAGGGCGTTACATACTACTGCAATAGAAAACCTATTATTTAAATTAATCAAAATTAAGATCGCGAATTCTGTAGTACAATCGAAGGACAATTTAAATGCTGAGATGACCCTTGATGTACTAATGATACTAGAACTTGAAAACGATCTAGAATAATCAACACTGAGCCAGTCTCTTAAAATATTTATTTAATTCTTAGCAGACGATTTGTAGGAACTACGGGAGCAGCTATTCGGAGCACTATTGGAAGCAGATTGAGCAGTTCTAGAAGCTCTGCGCATGCTTTGCTCCGATTGCTCCGGGTATTTTGATAGTAGTTTCTTGTTTGCTATTGACAAAATTGACAGCACGCAGCAGAGCAGAGTGTTTCAGATTTGATTTTGTGCTTTGTGTGTGCTTTGATCCATCTGTGTAAATATTGATGGAATTTGCTTTGCTGTGGGGCAAGTTATTCCAGTCGAGTCTACTAGGGATATGGACGTCATAGAGTTTGTGGAATGACGTTGTGGGTATGCAGTAGTCTGTAATAGCGGGAACCGCGCTATGGTGGTTTAGTATTGTTGAGTGTCCAGATTTACCCGTGTCCCAGGCTTCGGACTCTCTTATCTGAACCTTGTGTAAAGTGCTCAGGACTGATGTTTTCTCGATTGCTGGCCACCATACTAGAACTCCATAGAGTAATATGGGACGTTCTATGGCTGTGTAAAACCAATGAACAATTGCTGGGGAAAATCCCCATTTGCGGACTATCGCCTGCTTACAAGAGAAGAGGGCAAATGAATGGTTCTTCACTCGCTCAGTAATATTGTCATGCCAGAGTAGTTTCCTGTCCAGTACGACGCCCAGGTACTTGGCATTGTTTTTGAATTCTAGACTTATATTGCTTAGTTTGGGAGGTATAAGATCTGGAATTTTGTATCTCCGTGTGAAGAGAACTAGTTCTGTTTTTTTTCGGATTTACACCCAGACCGCAAGAAGACGCCCACTCAGAAAGTGTCGCCAGCGCGGTCTGCATGAGGTGACATAAGGTTTGTGGGAAACTTCCGTATTTGAATATAGCAATGTCGTCTGCATAAGCCACCACCACATGTCCCGCCGCCTCCAGGCGCAGCAGTTGGTTGACTTTTACGACCCAGAGAAGCGGGAAGAGAACACCCCCTTGCGGTGTACGAATCTGCGAGCGGTTGCACCACCAAGACTTGAATTCACTGTTCTACTTGAGAGCATAAGGTTGATGAATTCAATCAGTGGCGCGTCCACTCCCACATCCACCCAAAGCAGTGGTAATGGCACCAGATAGGACATTGTTAAAGGCACCCTGTATGTCACGAAATGCTGTCAGAGAGTATTCTTTTATTTCAAGCGATTTTTCAATCCTTTTTGACTCCCTCCACTTTGTTAGGTATATAGCTAACCTTAAGGCAGCTTGTAAAAATTAGATTTATCCCACCCATGGTGTGTTCCAAAGAGTTTTGAAGCTGGGCTGGAAAGATGTTGTCTGGTCCTGGTGACTTAAATGGCTCGAATATGTCGATAGCCCATTTTATTCTGGCATTACTAATAATGTCACTGTTGTATAGACTTAAAAGGTGTGGTTGCATTACTGGTGCTTGTGGGGTACTGGAACATGCTGGAAAGTGTGTAGTCAGCAGAAGATCTAATCAGTTTAGGTTCCATCTTCGTTTTGCAGGAGACCTGGCGACACAGGTGACTTCGCCAGAAGTGGATTCTATATAGCCCAAGAGCTGCGTTTAGTTTCCTTGTCTAACTCACTGTTGCACCTTGGAGGTTTGTGTGTGGATTTTTGTTTTCTGGGGGGGCAGGCCCTATTGAACGATTTTGAACACGCGGTGGTGAACGTGTCGACTAGTTCATCAATTTTTTCTCCGGTTGTTGGTGTAAACGGCGGAACGGATTCAATATTTTTTGTCAAATAATTGTTGTATGTTTCCCAGTTGGTTCTTCGGGGACTTCGGATTTTAGTGGGAGGGAGATATTTATTGCTAAATTTGCACTCTATATACCGATGGTCCGAGAAAAAGTGTTCCGCTAGGACCATATACGAAAAAAGTTGGTCAGAAAGGTCCTCCGAGATGATTGTAATGTCTAAAACCTGAGTTCGATTTTTTATTATAAAGGTACGGTCATTACCTTTGTTGGCGGGAGCCATATTCGTACTTAGTAGATAATTAAAGAGTGACTCATCACGTTCGTTAATATAGCTGACCCATTGTGTGTGATGGGCATTTGCATCGCCTCCTAGAATGAGGCTGGTGCGGCTGGTTCTGCTGATCGCAATAAGGCATTTAAATTTTTCCGGTGGTGGTGGACCCACCGTGTCGTGAGCCATATAGAAGGAGGCTATCCTGAGTGTACTTACCCCCAGTGTCACGATAATTTTGTGATGTCTCCATCACTGAATTGGGGAAGTAGAAGTGTGTTTTAATGATTCGTATTAAGAATACAAGTACGGATTTTTCCCTTACCATGGGTTTGAAAAAGATTATATTAAGGTGTCTTCAAGCCGGTGTTCCTATCGCCAGAAATCCAGGGCTCTTGGACGAGTACGATGTCTACTTCGCGTGTTGAAAGGCGAAGTAGAAGTGCAGCAGATGCTGCTTTACAATGATGCAGGTTTATTTGCAGGTCCTGCATCATTGTTGCTTAAAAGCTCCTCCTCCGTCAGCGTAGCATCGGTATCCTCTGGTTCGAGTAGCTCCTGCTCCGTGTAGAGTCGCCCGAAGGTAGGACCATAGTCCGACCCTCCGGGAATATAGCCACTGCGTTCCTCATTTGGAGGGGTACGCTCGACTTCCATCTCCTCATCGCTAGGCGTCTCTTCGTCTACGTTCGTCGCTAGGTTCGCCAGCGCATTCGTGTCCGTTTTGTAGACGTTCATAACGACCCTCTGAAATCCATAATTGAGGACCCCATTGCTTTTGGTGAGAGCGTCAACCGAGTCATTATCAATTTAAATGGTCACTAGAGTGGTTACTCGGGTAGAGCGCTCCACCTTTATGACCTTCCATTTGCTAGTGGGGAAGCTAGGGTTAAGCAACCTCATCATCTGCAAAATTTTTTTTGGTTCTGAAGGGTGGATGGGTAACCAAGCCCTTGTTCTCGGACATTATGGAATGTCCTTCGCATCCAATACCCTCAGCAGTGCGCCAGCGTATACCTCTCCCTTTTTCGCGATGGCAGCTTTGTAGAGCTGTACCGAACGATCGTCCTCGCATGCCACTATCCGGATGTTTCCTTGGAACCATCCAATGCTGTAGCATGAGGGCGGTGCTCCAGGGTTCTGATGCAACTTATCCAGCGTGACGCGACTAGTAGATGCCTCGATCCATTTCCAAAAATGCTTTGGGATTCTACCGTTCGGGCTACTGCCATCTATGACACCCACTATCCTTTTGCTCTTTCCCACCTCAGCAAAGGATATCTTTAGTGGGGCTCCATGGGTTTTTACACGTTTGTGAGACGATATAACTGGTTCCTCCATGGATCTGTTCCTTTTCGTCGTACCAGCAGACTGCTCAGTCGCGGTGGCTGACTGCGCAGGAGCGGTGTCTGACTCCGATGGACCCTTTTGGTTCTGATCCATGGAGAAGTCGGGAAAAACTCCTTTCACCCTGGCAAAGTCCTCCTTGGTGGTCTGATCCTCCGTGATCGGATCAGTTGCATTCCGCCCCAGGATGCGAAAGGCTTTACGCCTTTCGTTGGGCCCGCGTTTGGTTGGGTCGGAGAGGGAAAAATTTGCGGCGCTGCTGCTTACGATAGGAGCAGTCACTGGCTTTCCACCAGCTGAAATTCCAGACGCTTGTGACTGACTGGAGCTTTTCCTGCTAGTGGAGGCCACCGACTGCCCATCCCGAGCAGCTGGAGTTATACTGCGGCCCCCTGCTTGGGCAGTTGCAGTTCCCGACTTTTTAGAGCCTGAGTGTATCGCCGCTCTAAAATCGGTCTTCTTCCTTGGGGTGGCACCCTCGCGCATTAGGTTTTTATTTTTTGTGCCATATTTAGCGATTGACAATAGATGCCGTCAGCCAGTTACAAAATTAATTGACTAAATTTAATGTAATGTAATATAAGACTTAGGATTATTTTTCATTTCTTTTTATATATAATTTTTAAAAGATCTTCAATAATTTTCTGTATTTTCTCGAATTTTTCCATGCCTATTAATTGGGTTCCCCAGTGTGCTTGCCTGATTTCTTTAAGCACCGGGCATACTGCTATACCTCCCCATCTTCTTCCGATATATGCGAACAGTGAAATCGTATATCACACTCCATGAATACGGCTGCCAAGGAGATACTCGGGTCCTCCGAGTCCCCTCGAAGGCGGTCTTGGTACAATGAGGAGTGCCGACTTGCTACTGCAGAAAAAGACGCAGCCTACAGGAGAACTCTGCAGTCGGGAGCAACGCGGGTTGTTAAGGAGCGATACCGGGAGAAAAGGAAAGAGGAGAAGCGCCTCTTGAGAAGAAAAAAGAACGAGCAGGAAAGGCGCATGCGCGAGGAAGTCGAGATGTTAGTCGACATGAGTGAGACTCGAAAATTTTACCAAAAAATTAAGCAATTAACAGAAGGTTTTAAGCCCAGAGTCGCACA
This sequence comes from Lordiphosa stackelbergi, assembly GCA_018904235.1. Classification (NCBI taxonomy): domain Eukaryota; kingdom Metazoa; phylum Arthropoda; class Insecta; order Diptera; family Drosophilidae; genus Lordiphosa; species Lordiphosa stackelbergi. The sequence continues at coordinate 211,130 of JAEIFU010000131.1, forward strand.
ATGCAACGACGAACACGGGAATCTGGTCACCGATCCGCAAGTGGCGCTTAACAAATGGAGAAGCTACTTCTCCAACCTACTGGAAGGCGATGACGAACATGATGCCGCCTCTAGAGAAGTAGCGATGCCATCAATCGACAACATAGAGATAGACCCGCCGACCCAACAGGAAGTCTGCTTAGATATACAAAGGCTAAAGAACAATAAATCACCCTGCAGTTTGCGCCAACTACCGCGGGATCAGTCTCCTTCCCATTGCATATAAGGTTCTGTCGCGCATTATTTGTGAACGTCTTAAGCCGCTTATTAACACATTGATTGGACCTTATCAGTGTGGCAGACCTGGTAAATCCACCACAGACCAGATATTCACATTACGACAAATCCTGGAGAAGACCTATGAGAGAGGCATCAACACACACCATCTATTTGTTGATTATAAATCAGCCTTCGACACGCCGATAAGGTCAAGGTTTTTTGAAGCCATTTGAACCATTGGATACCAAGAGAGGTTTTAGGCAGGGCGATACCATATCGTGTGACTTCTTCAATCTACTGATGGAATATATACTGCGCCGGTGCCCACATGCCAACAGAACGGGCGCCTTTATTTATAAAGATCTAATGCTACTCGCATATACCGATGATATCGACATCATCGGCAAAAACGAACGGGCGGTAAGCAGGGCGTTTTCAGAAATTGAGAGGCAGTCTGAACTGATGGGTTTAGCGGTAAATGAGGACAAGACGAAATACCTTGTATCCGCGGACAAAAAATCCTTGCGTCTTGGACAATTTGTTACAATGGGAGAATACAACTTTAAAGTTGTAGAGGATTTTGTCTACCTCGGAACGACGATAACCAGCGACAACAACATCGGACTGGAAATCCGACGAAGGATCACTCTTGTAAACCGATGCTATTACGGGCTAAGTAGAGAGCTCAAGAGCAGAGACCTCAAGCGAAGAACAAAATTAGCCCTTTACAAGTCGCTTATCATCCCAGTCCTGCAATACGGCGCAGAAGCATGGACAATGTAAGCAGCGGATGAAGCGGCGATTGGCGTGTTTGAACGAAAGATTCTTCGGAGGATTTATGGACCTTTAAAAGTTGGCGATGATTTCCGCATTCGAAATAATGACGAACTGTATGAGCTCTATGGGGACACCTGTCTGGTCAATCGCATAAAGCAACAGCGGCTGCGCTGGTTAGGACATGTCACCTGGATGGACGAAGAAGCTCCAGAAAGGAAAGCTTATTATTCGAAGGCGACTGACTATGGAGGAAGATGCAGGCGGGGGAGACCTCGACTAAGATGGGATGACCAGGTTCGGTCAGACATTGCCAAGCTTGGTGTGACCAACTAGTCCCAGCTCGCACGGAGCAGAAGTGACTGACGGACATTGGTTGCTGCGGCCGAGACCGTCGAACGGTTGTGATGCATGCATCGGGCCAATCAAGAAGAAGAAGATACTGCTTTAAAATGGAAAGTGTCTTTCCTTTCACGTAGGTTGCACATGCTGCACTCTGTATTAACTGCCGTACTGTATGGCCTATAGTTCATATGCAACACCTCTGCTCTCGCTTTGAATATCACGGATATTGCCTGTGAGCTGAGAGTGTCAAAGAAATAGTTTATAAATAGTCCCATGTCATATTTCAAGCTCCTGTAGTACGCTCGGGTTTCACTGATTCTTGCCTGATCTATGAATCTCTTTCGTGCTGCTACTGCCAGGCCTTCCAGTATCTGTTTGTGCTTGTCATTTCAAGAATTCAGGTCTTCCAAAGATAATTGTATGCCGACTTGATGGGCTAGGCTGTCCCACTTATCAAAGAATTGCGATCTACCATGCAAGAGATGCATTGCTACAATTTTTGGGAGTCTATGAGGGCTGAGGCTCATGACTTTTCTTATATAAGAGAAATGCATTTCCAACGACTTTATATAAAGCGGAGCTAGGCCGGTTTCAAGGTAAACGGCGTAGTGTGGCGTGTTCCTTGGCCATTTGAAAATCCTTTTCAGGAAAGTGGGTACAAGTCTTTCCACGTCGTCTAGCTGCAAGTGTCAACAAACCGGGGCTGCATAGCACATTACTGGTCTCGATGTGGCATCGAAATGCTTTTATTTTGTACTGCACTTTACATCCTACTTTGCAAAAAAGGCATTCCATGTGGTATTTATCGCTACCTTGGAGTCGCTGTAATACATGCTTTTCGAATGTCATATTCGGCGTAAGCAGTACTCCCAGGTTCTTATATTTCCTGATATTTCATTTAAGCAACCATTTATGGACCACGTTTCACTAGTCGAGAGGAGTCCTCTCGTATCCTTAATCACCATGCCCTTTGATTTCTCGGTGTTGATCCGAGGATTCCATAGTTTGCAGTAGTCTTGTACGCAGTCTATCATGTTTTGCAATTTTTTTGGGGAGTCTGCAAGCATCACCATGTCATCTGCTTACAACTTCTGTTCCGATAGTCACGCCTCCTGGTAGAACAGTGGTGATGTCATACACAAAAATTGAAAACAGGAAGGGGCTCAAAAGGAAACCTTGTTTGACGCCCATGCTAGTATCAAAAATTCCGATCTTTGCTTGCCACCCCAAACTGCTGTTTTGTTGTCTGTGTACATAGCCTTTACTGCGTTGAATTACGTTAAAGTCTATGAAGAATATATACATTTTTTCTTTTCGCTGCAGGTACTCATTCGCAATGGCGGTTAACACAAAAACACTGTCGACGGTTGAGTATCCTTTACGAAAACCCGACTGATACTCGCTTAAAATGTGGTGTCTATTGGCCCAAGTCGTTAATCTGTTTAACAGAATAGAAGCGAATACTTTTTGTGTGCTATTCAGGAAAGAAATTCCTCTATAGTTACTTGCTTCGGTGGGGTCTCCTTTTTTAAAAATTGGTAAGATGATATTGGAGAGAAAGTTTGTTGGCGATATTCCTTCATCAAGGATGGTATTGTAGGCTATAAATAGTTGCTCTATGAAAGTGTCTGATCAGTTTTAAAGAAATTCCGCTGGTATTCTGTCTATCCCTGGGGCTTTGTTGTCCTTAGCGCTACGTAATGCTACGAGGATTTCTGATCTGGTAATTTGAGCATCAAGTTCTTCATTTATAATCAATGGGAGTGCGAAGCTGATTTCCGATTCACAAGGTACTTGAAGGAGTGATTTGAAATGTGTTGCTAGCAATTGTGGGCTTTCTTTATTACCATTCAACACAGCGCTGCCATTCAGCTTTCTAGGTATTGCCCAGAAGCTCTTGCTATCATTTATTTTACATATTTCCACTTCCAGTTGCTGATAGTAGAGTCGTTGTTTTTTCCGACAGAGTTCCTAATATTTTGTGTTTGCGGTTTGGTAATTTAAGCGGCCTTCTCTAGTTTCTGAGTGTCTAATTTTTCTTAATTGTTGCATAGAGATTTTTCTTGCACTTTCGCATTCTGCAACATACCAAGCTTGTCTAAAAGTGCTTTGCTTTCCAGTCTGCATACATTTTGCGGCTTCTTTTATGCTGCATCCTCGCGCTTTATCTAATTAATTTAAATCTAGGTTAGGTAGGATGGCTGACAGCGACAAGTCACTCTCCCACTTAGGCCTCATGGGCCCGTTGCGATGCCATATATTCCCTGTTATTATTATGGACGTTGACGTACAATGCGCAGTACGTTCAAGTGGCCCATGCGACACCAAGCCACGGCTTGTTACGCCCGAACCCTAGACAAAATAGTAGCATAAAATAGTAACCGAACCGACCGAGAGGCGGAGACACTAACTTGTGACACGTAATCGCGGAGGAAAAACATAAAGTAATATCAACTACGGGTTAAATATGTTAAAATAGATGTTTTTAAAGCAGGAAGAGAAGCTTTCGAGTTGATTACACGGTAGAGTTTATTGTAATCAGCACAGAAAACACGAAACGGTTTATGCAAAGCATAGTTAGTGGTACAACGATTTAGTGATAGGGGTATAAAATTGCGAGTCGGTCTAATAGGAACGTTGAGGTTAATTTGGCCAACCAACTCAGATGAGTCGATTTCACCATTAATCAATCTATGTAAAAATATTACACCAAGCATAACTCTACGGTTAATGAGGGAGGGAACGTTAATCAAAAGTAGCCTACTAGAGTATGATGGTAAACGGACCTCAGGATTCCAGTTTAAGCCACGAAGAGCAAACAATAAAAACTGCTTTTGCCCAGATTCAATTCTATCTTGATGGGTCGAATATTGCGGAGACCACACACAGGATCCGTACTCGAGTATGGGACGGACAAGAGAAATGTACACAATTTTCGTTGTATATGGATCGTCAAATTCTTTCGACCAGCGCTTAATAAACCCAAGAATACTCCTGGCCTTACAAACAGTAGACGTTATATGGGAGTCAAATTTAAGTCGGTGATCAAGGATTACACCAAGATCATTTACCTCATTGACTGTATCATTCAAACACTCTAGTGGGACATTATTTATCATATAAGAACAGAAATGTGGTGAGCTTCTGTAAAATGTCATACACTTACACTTGGAACTGATTAGGTTTAACAGATTATCTTTACACCAAGACTGAAATGCATCCAAGTCAGCTTGCAAATTAAAGCGGGAAACCAAATCATTATATGTTAAACATAGTTTCACATCATCGGCGTACATAAGCACACGAGAGTGAGTCAAGACTGACGGGAGATCATTTATGAAGAGTGTAAAAAGCAATGGACCCAAGTGACTACCTTGGGGTACACCAGAGGTAACCTGGATTGGTTGGGAATACGAATTACAGAAAAGAACTTTTTGTGTTCTAGAACTTAAATAACACAGTGTTACAGCGAAAATATACTTTCAAAATGACCTACCCCACGCTGTAGAGCAGGTCGAGTATAGCATTTCCTCATACTTGGTTTTCTCCTAACACCCCCAAAATCTGAAGTTATGGTCCAAAAACCGCTTTTTGCTTTTGTACCTCACTTAAATAGATATAACTCGCGAATGGACCGTCCGATTGTTCATATCCTTATCAAATCCGGTAGCGACGAGAGGAATCTAATACATTTTAATCAATGGTTTGACTAATTTATCCCGATGGCTGAGAAATGCGGCTTACAGATCTGTCATTTTCCTTTTTTTTTTATAAATTTGTACTTTGACCATCACTGGTTTTACTATTTTATTCTATGCGATTTTTTCTTAAAATTTATTATAAAAGCCCATTTAATTCTCCGTTGAACGGTTGTTGTCCCAATGAATTTGGATACCGTTTGACGAAGTTATGCGCGCATTTCAAAGTACACCTCGACAATCTAGTATTTTTATACCCGTTACTCGTAGAGTAAAAAGGGTATACTAAAGTCGTGCAAATGTATGTAACAGGCAGAAGGAATCATTTCCGACCATATAAAGTATATATATTCTTGATCAGCATCAACAGCCGAGTCGATTTAGCCTTGTCCGTCTGTCCGTCCGTCCGTCCGTCCGTCCGTCCGTCCGTCCGTCCGTCCGTCCGTCCGTCCGTCTGTATGAACACCTAGATCTCAGAGATGGTAAGAGATAGAGGTTTGACATGTATGGGACAAATGATTCTTTTATCTGCACGCAGATCAAGTTTGTTTCAAATTTTGGCCACGCCCCCTCCCGCCCCCGCAATTTGAAAAAAAGTTATATCTCCTACAGTTTTAAAGATAGAGGATTCATACCTTCTAAAGATAGTTAGTAATTAGCAAAATGAATCGATTTGCTGAAGGAATGATAAAGATCGGATGAACGGTTCTCAAGTTATAAGCAAAAAAGTGAACCAAGCCCTCCCCGCTACCACCCTGAAAAAATGTTGCATACTTTTTGGATGGTCACACTAAGGTACGCGGGAACACTGTTAAACCTGTTTTTTCATGAGTAACGGGTATATCGAAGTCGGTTAGAGCCGACTTTAACTTACGCTCTCGTTTTTTTAGTAAAGCCGGGTATCCAGCACCGCGGAAACTAAAAATTCCTGTCAAACTTCATATAAAAAAAACTGTGGCAGGAATTTTTAGTTTACCTTTTCGTTGCTTGTGTATCCAGCAACATGAACGCAATCCACAGTTTCTTATCGATAGTTGGCATATCGATAGTGTGTGTGGATGGAGAGAACAGCTGATCCACAGCGCAGGAATATATTGCCAACAATTATTTTGGATGTGATGAGCGAACACTTTGGGGGAATGCTTTTATATTTTTTTATTATGAGCTGTCATCTGGCTGGGGAACCATCAGCGTGCAAAGATTGGTAGGGGATGGTGCACACTTATGCCAAATTGATGAGGCCGCCAGAGGGATGCTGTCTATAGACAAAAAGGTCGGAGAGATGTCGTTGTTTAAGACGCCATCTCAATCTGTGTGTCGCCAGATCATAGGCAAATCTGTTGGAGTGGTGCACCAAATGGTCATGATTCCTGCTGGTGTGCATATTGGTTTGGGCGCATAATGGTAATGCGTCCACTCCGCGGTATATATGTATGTATGTAGTTGTTTGCCTCACATAGATGACTCTAGTTTCTTGAGGGTTGTGGATAATGCCGTACCCCTACCGCTAGGAGGCTTAAGAAGCCAACGGAGCTCCAATGCCATTAGCTGCAACCGTAGCTTCTGCCCGAGTCACATGGACTTTCCTGGTCAAGTGTTGGTTCAGAGACACGCCAAGGTATTTAGCCGCGTTATCCCTACTGATCTGGCCACTGAGTTGACCAAAATCCGAATGTTTTTAGGCAATCTTGTATCCGACGATGAAAGACTTCATTTGATTTTCTTACAACCAAGAGGTCATACTGCTTTGGAGAAGATTGCATTATAAAGTAATTCAGTACACACCAAGTATAAAGTATGTAGCACATACTCCGAGCAGCATGCTTCCTTCAACAAATATTATTTGTATTTATTAAAATTTATTTAAATTCAAATAGTTAACAGTGCTTAACAGCTGATTGATCAGAGTGACCTTCCACCTTTTAGTACATGGTCACACTGTTTTAGTTATGTTCCACACACACAAGAAATAAAGAGCAAATTCCTGACAGGAATTTTCCGCAGTGCTGGATACAGGCCTTAAGCCAACATATATTTGACAACCTTCACATAGGTGCCCCCTACAAGTATGCTCTGTTTTCTTTGGCGCCAGATTCAAAAATATTTTTAAATTCTTATATAAATATAAATTTTCATGTTTCACAATTTTTGGGCCAATAAATATGAAAAAGGTGATTCGCTAGCATGGATCAATTTTTGACTGTGATATGCGACCCTAACTCGCTTATTGTTTCATCAAAATAATTTTAAATTTTAATTTCATGTACAAGAGTATCTAACTCTGACTGGTGCATTTTGTAGAGTCTGCAGATGTGTTCTCCCACTTAAGCCAACTCTAAATGTTAACTGTAAGGGTCTTCAAGGGTCTTCGGTGCCAAAGGCAAACGCCAGAAAGAATAAATATTCTTCATCAGCACTAAGAGCCGAGTCGAAATAGTCATGTCCTTCTATCCACATGTCCAGCGGTCTGTCTGTCAAAGACGGTAAGAGCTACAGGTTTGCGACGCTTAGAAGGCATCATCTCCGACCGCATAATGTATACATATATGTATATTCTTGACCAGCATGACGAGCTGAGTCAATTAAGCCTGTCCGTCTGTCTGATTCTACGTGAACTTATAACTTAGAGCGCTCGTCACAAAAGCTGCCATAGAAATTATCGGACGGAAAAATGGATTTTTCTATATATGCCCTCTTAAACTCTGTCGTTCTTAATCTTATATATTTTTAATCTGATCTGAGAAGTTTGGTCAAAATCACTAACCGTTGAAGCGAGCTTTTTCAAGTGTATTTAAACTTCGACACAGACGAGGTTAGCTTTGCTGACTCTTTTGTTTTTAATATTGGCTCCCCCGCAAATTGGGAAATACCTCATACGGGCATTACAATGACGTATATAGTATTTATTTTCAATGGTTACAAAATGCATGTTGAAGTTTCCTTTTTGGAAGTAAAGATGTTACTAATATTTCGCCAGTCTTCAGCAATTTAACAGGTATCTTAGCAGCACTAGCTGCTTTTTGGATTTTTGGACTTCTCTTTTGGCTCGATATTTGTATAACATATGCCTGACGGTCTATTACTGCCCACCAGTCCCTTCTGTTCCTCGCAAACCCACTTTGCCTTTTCCTCCATATTCATCCGCCTTCGTCTAGTACGCCTTTTTTTCTGGAGCTTCTTCATCCATCCGGTTGACATGTCCTAAACAGCGCTGGCTCTGTTGTTTTATGCGCTTGACTAGACTAGGATCCCCAAAGAGCTCATACAGTTCGAGATTGATTCGGGTGCGGAATCCATCGCCAACTTTTAAAGGTCTATAAATCCTCCAAATGATTCTCTCTCTCGAAGACGCCGATCGCCGCCTCAGACGGACAGGCTTATTTGACTCAGCTCGTCATGCTGGTCAAGAATATACATATATACTTTATGTGGTCGGAGATGATGCCTTCTAAGCGTCGCAAACCCCTAGCTCTTACCGTCATAGAAAGACAGACCGCTGGACATGTGGATAGAAGGACATGACTATTTCGACTCGGCTCTTAGTGCTGATCAAGAATATATATTCTTTCTGGCGTTTGCCTTTGGCACCGAAGACCCTTGAAGACCCTTACAGTTAACATTTAGAGTTGGCTTAAGTGGGAGAACACATCTGCAGACTCTACAAAATGCACCAGTCAGAGTTAGATACTCTTGTACATGAAATTAAAATTTAAAATTATTTTGATGAAACAATAAGCGAGTTAGAGTCGCATATCACAGTCAAAAATTGATCCATGCTAGCGATTCACCTTTCTCATATTTATTGGCCCAAAAATTGTGAAACATGAAAATTTATATTTATATAAGAATTTAAAAATATTTTTTGAATCTGGCGCCAAAGAAAACAGAGCATACTTGTAGGGGGCACCTATGTTAAGGTTGTCAAATATATGTTGGCTTACTAAAAAAAAATACTAGATTGTCGAGGTGTACTTTGAAATGCGCGCATAACTTCGTCAAACGGTATCCAAATTCATTGGGACAACAACCGTTCAACGGAGAATTAAATGGGCTTTTATAATAAATTTTAAGAAAAAATCGCATAGAATAAAATAGTAAAACCAGTGATGGTCAAAGTACAAATTTCTAAAAAAAAAATGGAAAATGACAGATCTGTAAGCCGCATTTCTCAGCCATCGGGATAAATTAGTCAAACCATTGATTAAAATGTATTAGATTCCTCTCGTCGCTACCGGAATTGATAAGGATATGAACAATCGGACGTTCCATTCGCGAGTTATATCTATTTAAGTGAGGTACAAAAGCAAAAAGCGGTTTTTGGACCATAACTTCAGATTTTGGGGGTGTTAGGAGAAAACCAAGTATGAGGAAATGCTATACTCGACTAGCCCAACAATATGTACTGGGTCTCGTGAAAAGTATGTTTTTTTTTTTTCACTGTGTAATTCTTTATAAGGAGTCTATCCCTGCCGTTAACTTCGACAACTTTCGACCTAGGCGGATGAAAATGGCCATAATGGATTAGGTTTAACTCGTATTATGCTCCAGATATTCAAGTTTTCCATAAATTGGGAAGCTAGGTGCAATGGTGTAGCTCAAAGTGGCCGTGGAGTACAATATAAAGTTTTAAATAATAATTCTTTATAAGGAGTCTATCCATGCCGTTAACTTCGACAACTTTCGACCTAGGCGGATGAAAATGGCCATAATGGATTAGGTTTAACTCGTATTATGCTCCAGATATTCAAGTTTTCCATAAATTGGGAAGCTAGGTGCAATGGTGTAGCTCAAAGTGGCCGTGGAGTACAATATAAAGTTTTAAATAATAATTCTTTATAAGGAGTCTATCCCTGCCGTTAACTTCGACAACTTTCGACCTAGGCGGATGAAAATGGCCATAATGGATTAGGTTTAACTCGTATTATGCTCCAGATATTCAAGTTTTCCATAAATTGGGAAGCTAGGTGCAATGGTGTAGCTCAAAGTGGCCGTGGAGTACAATATAAAGTTTTAAATAATAATTCTTTATAAGGAGTCTATCCCTGCCGTTAACTTCGACAACTTTCGACCTAGGCGGATGAAAATGGCCATAATGGATTAGGTTTAACTCGTATTATGCTCCAGATATTCAAGTTTTCCATAAATTGGGAAGCTAGGTGCAATGGTGTAGCTCAAAGTGGCCGTGGAGTACAATATAAAGTTTTAAATAATAATTCTTTATAAAGAGTCTATCCCTGCCGTTAACTTCGACAACTTTCGACCTAGGCGGATGAAAATGGCCATAATGGATTAGGTTTAACTCGTATTATGCTCCAGATATTCAAGTTTTCCATAAATTGGGAAGCTAGGTGCAATGGTGTAGCTCAAAGTGGCCGTGGAGTACAATATAAAGTTTTAAATAATAATTCTTTATAAAGAGTCTATCCCTGCCGTTAACTTCGACAACTTTCGACCTAGGCGGATGAAAATGGCCATAATGGATTAGGTTTAACTCGTATTATGCTCCAGATATTCAAGTTTTCCATAAATTGGGAAGCTAGGTGCAATGGTGTAGCTCAAAGTGGCCGTGGAGTACAATATAAAGTTTTAAATAATAATTCTTTATAAGGAGTCTATCCCTGCCGTTAACTTCGACAACTTTCGACCTAGGCGGATGAAAATGGCCATAATGGATTAGGTTTAACTCGTATTATGCTCCAGATATTCAAGTTTTCCATAAATTGGGAAGCTAGGTGCAATGGTGTAGCTCAAAGTGGCCGTGGAGTACAATATAAAGTTTTAAATAATAATTCTTTATAAAGAGTCTATCCCTGCCGTTAACTTCGACAACTTTCGACCTAGGCGGATGAAAATGGCCATAATGGATTAGGTTTAACTCGTATTATGCTCCAGATATTCAAGTTTTCCATAAATTGGGAAGCTAGGTGCAATGGTGTAGCTCAAAGTGGCCGTGGAGTACAATATAAAGTTTTAAATAATAATTCTTTATAAGGAGTCTATCCCTGCCGTTAACTTCGACAACTTTCGACCTAGGCGGATGAAAATGGCCATAATGGATTAGGTTTAACTCGTATTATGCTCCAGATATTCAAGTTTTCCATAAATTGGGAAGCTAGGTGCAATGGTGTAGCTCAAAGTGGCCGTGGAGTACAATATAAAGTTTTAAATAATAATTCTTTATAAGGAGTCTATCCCTGCCGTTAACTTCGACAACTTTCGACCTAGGCGGATGAAAATGGCCATAATGGATTAGGTTTAACTCGTATTATGCTCCAGATATTCAAGTTTTCCATAAATTGGGAAGCTAGGTGCAATGGTGTAGCTCAAAGTGGCCGTGGAGTACAATATAAAGTTTTAAATAATAATTCTTTATAAGGAGTCTATCCCTGCCGTTAACTTCGACAACTTTCGACCTAGGCGGATGAAAATGGCCATAATGGATTAGGTTTAACTCGTATTATGCTCCAGATATTCAAGTTTTCCATAAATTGGGAAGCTAGGTGCAATGGTGTAGCTCAAAGTGGCCGTGGAGTACAATATAAAGTTTTAAATAATAATTCTTTATAAGGAGTCTATCCCTGCCGTTAACTTCGACAACTTTCGACCTAGGCGGATGAAAATGGCCATAATGGATTAGGTTTAACTCGTATTATGCTCCAGATATTCAAGTTTTCCATAAATTGGGAAGCTAGGTGCAATGGTGTAGCTCAAAGTGGCCGTGGAGTACAATATAAAGTTTTAAATAATAATTCTTTATAAGGAGTCTATCCCTGCCGTTAACTTCGACAACTTTCGACCTAGGCGGATGAAAATGGCCATAATGGATTAGGTTTAACTCGTATTATGCTCCAGATATTCAAGTTTTCCATAAATTGGGAAGCTAGGTGCAATGGTGTAGCTCAAAGTGGCCGTGGAGTACAATATAAAGTTTTAAATAATAATTCTTTATAAGGAGTCTATCCCTGCCGTTAACTTCGACAACTTTCGACCTAGGCGGATGAAAATGGCCATAATGGATTAGGTTTAACTCGTATTATGCTCCAGATATTCAAGTTTTCCATAAATTGGGAAGCTAGGTGCAATGGTGTAGCTCAAAGTGGCCGTGGAGTACAATATAAAGTTTTAAATAATAATTCTTTATAAGGAGTCTATCCCTGCCGTTAACTTCGACAACTTTCGACCTAGGCGGATGAAAATGGCCATAATGGATTAGGTTTAACTCGTATTATGCTCCAGATATTCAAGTTTTCCATAAATTGGGAAGCTAGGTGCAATGGTGTAGCTCAAAGTGGCCGTGGAGTACAATATAAAGTTTTAAATAATAATTCTTTATAAGGAGTCTATCCCTGCCGTTAACTTCGACAACTTTCGACCTAGGCGGATGAAAATGGCCATAATGGATTAGGTTTAACTCGTATTATGCTCCAGATATTCAAGTTTTCCATAAATTGGGAAGCTAGGTGCAATGGTGTAGCTCAAAGTGGCCGTGGAGTACAATATAAAGTTTTAAATAATAATTCTTTATAAGGAGTCTATCCCTGCCGTTAACTTCGACAACTTTCGACCTAGGCGGATGAAAATGGCCATAATGGATTAGGTTTAACTCGTATTATGCTCCAGATATTCAAGTTTTCCATAAATTGGGAAGCTAGGTGCAATGGTGTAGCTCAAAGTGGCCGTGGAGTACAATATAAAGTTTTAAATAATAATTCTTTATAAGGAGTCTATCCCTGCCGTTAACTTCGACAACTTTCGACCTAGGCGGATGAAAATGGCCATAATGGATTAGGTTTAACTCGTATTATGCTCCAGATATTCAAGTTTTCCATAAATTGGGAAGCTAGGTGCAATGGTGTAGCTCAAAGTGGCCGTGGAGTACAATATAAAGTTTTAAATAATAATTCTTTATAAGGAGTCTATCCCTGCCGTTAACTTCGACAACTTTCGACCTAGGCGGATGAAAATGGCCATAATGGATTAGGTTTAACTCGTATTATGCTCCAGATATTCAAGTTTTCCATAAATTGGGAAGCTAGGTGCAATGGTGTAGCTCAAAGTGGCCGTGGAGTACAATATAAAGTTTTAAATAATAATTCTTTATAAAGAGTCTATCCCTGCCGTTAACTTCGACAACTTTCGACCTAGGCGGATGAAAATGGCCATAATGGATTAGGTTTAACTCGTATTATGCTCCAGATATTCAAGTTTTCCATAAATTGGGAAGCTAGGTGCAATGGTGTAGCTCAAAGTGGCCGTGGAGTACAATATAAAGTTTTAAATAATAATTCTTTATAAGGAGTCTATCCCTGCCGTTAACTTCGACAACTTTCGACCTAGGCGGATGAAAATGGCCATAATGGATTAGGTTTAACTCGTATTATGCTCCAGATATTCAAGTTTTCCATAAATTGGGAAGCTAGGTGCAATGGTGTAGCTCAAAGTGGCCGTGGAGTACAATATAAAGTTTTAAATAATAATTCTTTATAAAGAGTCTATCCCTGCCGTTAACTTCGACAACTTTCGACCTAGGCGGATGAAAATGGCCATAATGGATTAGGTTTAACTCGTATTATGCTCCAGATATTCAAGTTTTCCATAAATTGGGAAGCTAGGTGCAATGGTGTAGCTCGGCAAGTGGCCGTGGAGTACAATATAAAGTTTTAAATAATAATTCTTTATAAGGAGTCTATCCCTGCCGTTAACTTCGACAACTTTCGACCTAGGCGGATGAAAATGGCCATAATGGATTAGGTTTAACTCGTATTATGCTCCAGATATTCAAGTTTTCCATAAATTGGGAAGCTAGGTGCAATGGTGTAGCTCAAAGTGGCCGTGGAGTACAATATAAAGTTTTAAATAATAATTCTTTATAAGGAGTCTATCCCTGCCGTTAACTTCGACAACTTTCGACCTAGGCGGATGAAAATGGCCATAATGGATTAGGTTTAACTCGTATTATGCTCCAGATATTCAAGTTTTCCATAAATTGGGAAGCTAGGTGCAATGGTGTAGCTCAAAGTGGCCGTGGAGTACAATATAAAGTTTTAAATAATAATTCTTTATAAGGAGTCTATCCCTGCCGTTAACTTCGACAACTTTCGACCTAGGCGGATGAAAATGGCCATAATGGATTAGGTTTAACTCGTATTATGCTCCAGATATTCAAGTTTTCCATAAATTGGGAAGCTAGGTGCAATGGTGTAGCTCAAAGTGGCCGTCGAGTACAATATAAAGTTTTAAATAATAATTCTTTATAAGGAGTCTATCCCAGCCGTTAACTTCGACAACTTTCGACCTAGGCGGATGAAAATGGCCATAATGGATTAGGTTTAACTCGTATTATGCTCCAGATATTCAAGTTTTCCATTAATTGGGAAGCTAGGTGCAATGGTGTAGCTCAAAGTGGCCGTGGAGTACAAAATAAAGTTTTAAATAATAATTCTTTATAAGGAGTCTATCCCTGCCGTTAACTTCGACAACTTTCGACCTAGGCGGATGAAAATGGCCATAATGGATTAGGTTTAACTCGTATTATGCTCCAGATATTCAAGTTTTCCATAAATTGGGAAGCTAGGTGCAATGGTGTAGCTCAAAGTGGCCGTGGAGTACAATATAAAGTTTTAAATAATAATTCTTTATAAAAGGTCTATCCCTGCCGTTAACTTCGACAACTTTCGACCTAGGCGGACGAAAATGCCCATAATGGATTAGGTTTAACTCGTATTATGCTCCAGATATTCAAGTTTTCCATAAATTGGGAAGCTAGGTGCAATGGTGTAGCTCAAAGTGGCCGTGGAGTACAATATAAAGTTTTAAATAATAATTCTTTATAAGGAGTCTATCCCTGCCGTTAACTTCGACAACTTTCGACCTAGGCGGATGAAAATGGCCATAATGGATTAGGTTTAACTCGTATTATGCTCCAGATATTCAAGTTTTCCATAAATTGGGAAGCTAGGTGCAATGGTACAATATAAAGTTTTAAATAATAATTCTTTATAAGGAGTCTATCCCTGCCGTTAACTTCGACAACTTTCGACCTAGGCGGATGAAAATGGCCATAATGGATTAGGTTTAACTCGTATTATGCTCCAGATATTCAAGTTTTCCATAAATTGGGAAGCTAGGTGCAATGGTGTAGCTCAAAGTGGCCGTGGAGTACAATATAAAGTTTTAAATAATAATTCTTTATAAGGAGTCTATCCCTGCCGTTAACTTCGACAACTTTCGACCTAGGCGGATGAAAATGGCCATAATGGATTAGGTTTAACTCGTATTATGCTCCAGATATTCAAGTTTTCCATAAATTGGGAAGCTAGGTGCAATGGTGTAGCTCAAAGTGGCCGTGGAGTACAATATAAAGTTTTAAATAATAATTCTTTATAAAGAGTCTATCCCTGCCGTTAACTTCGACAACTTTCGACCTAGGCGGATGAAAATGGCCATAATGGATTAGGTTTAACTCGTATTATGCTCCAGATATTCAAGTTTTCCATAAATTGGGAAGCTAGGTGCAATGGTGTAGCTCAAAGTGGCCGTGGAGTACAAAATAAAGTTTTAAATAATAATTCTTTATAAAGAGTCTATCCCTGCCGTTAACTTCGACAACTTTCGACCTAGGCGGATGAAAATGGCCATAATGGATTAGGTTTAACTCGTATTATGCTCCAGATATTCAAGTTTTCCATAAATTGGGAAGCTAGGTGCAATGGTACAATATAAAGTTTTAAATAATAATTCTTTATAAGGAGTCTATCCCTGCCGTTAACTTCGACAACTTTCGACCTAGGCGGATGAAAATGGCCATAATGGATTAGGTTTAACTCGTATTATGCTCCAGATATTCAAGTTTTCCATAAATTGGGAAGCTAGGTGCAATGGTGTAGCTCAAAGTGGCCGTGGAGTACAATATAAAGTTTTAAATAATAATTCTTTATAAGGAGTCTATCCCTGCCGTTAACTTCGACAACTTTCGACCTAGGCGGATGAAAATGGCCATAATGGATTAGGTTTAACTCGTATTATGCTCCAGATATTCAAGTTTTCCATAAATTGGGAAGCTAGGTGCAATGGTGTAGCTCAAAGTGGCCGTGGAGTACAATATAAAGTTTTAAATAATAATTCTTTATAAGGAGTCTATCCCTGCCGTTAACTTCGACAACTTTCGACCTAGGCGGATGAAAATGGCCATAATGGATTAGGTTTAACTCGTATTATGCTCCAGATATTCAAGTTTTCCATAAATTGGGAAGCTAGGTGCAATGGTGTAGCTCAAAGTGGCCGTGGAGTACAATATAAAGTTTTAAATAATAATTCTTTATAAAGAGTCTATCCCTGCCGTTAACTTCGACAACTTTCGACCTAGGCGGATGAAAATGGCCATAATGGATTAGGTTTAACTCGTATTATGCTCCAGATATTCAAGTTTTCCATAAATTGGGAAGCTAGGTGCAATGGTGTAGCTCAAAGTGGCCGTGCGGTACAATATAAAGTTTTAAATAATAATTCTTTATAAGGAGTCTATCCCTGCCGTTAACTTCGACAACTTTCGACCTAGGCGGATGAAAATGGCCATAATGGATTAGGTTTAACTCGTATTATGCTCCAGATATTCAAGTTTTCCATAAATTGGGAAGCTAGGTGCAATGGTGTAGCTCAAAGTGGCCGGGGAGTACAATATAAAGTTTTAAATAATAATTCTTTATAAGGAGTCTATCCCTGCCGTTAACTTCGACAACTTTCGACCTAGGCGGATGAAAATGGCCATAATGGATTAGGTTTAACTCGTATTATGCTCCAGATATTCAAGTTTTCCATAAATTGGGAAGCTAGGTGCAATGGTGTAGCTCAAAGTGGCCGGGGAGTACAATATAAAGTTTTAAATAATAATTCTTCATAAGGAGTCTATCCCTGCCTTTAACTTCGACAACTTTCGACCTAGGCGGATGAAAATGGCCATAATGGATTAGGTTTAACTCGTATTATGCTCCAGATATTCAAGTTTTCCATAAATTGGGAAGCTAGGTGCAACGGTGTAGCTCAAAGTG
>JAEIFU010000132.1:0-227914 GCA_018904235.1 Lordiphosa stackelbergi
TTAATGATTTTTTGGCTACTTACCTTACTAGGACTTGAACCTTAGACCTCCGGATACTGAACAACACACGGTCGACGACACGTTGGCCAACTCGACTATTAGACCAAAGCATGACGTGGTGTCGAAAAACATATTTAAGAATCTACGCATGTTATTCTGTTGGCATTTTGGCGCTCTGAGAGCAGCAAGAGCCATGGTGGTTTTTTTTTTTGGTTTTAATGTTTTTTTTTTTTTATTTAAGGTGTTTTTAACATTGTCTACATTTTATACAGTTTTAAAATCGATTTTTAAATCAATAACTGAAAATTGAACTCTTTCGAACATTTTTTTAATCTGTGTCAAAATGGGTAAAAGGGATCATGAAGTTGTGACAGTCAGAAGGAAGCATCCTCACTTTAAATATATATATTCTTTATCAGCATCGAAAGCCGAGTCGATATAGTCTTGTTCCCTCTCTCCGTCCATCCCTCTGTATGAACTCGTCGATCTCAGAGACTACAATAAAAAGAGCTGCAAGTTTTTGCATCTATGTAGGGTTATACCGTAACAGGATCAAGTTTGTTTCCAGATTTTAATAATGGCCCCCTCCTTCTCTTTTAACAGCGAAAAACTGTATCTCTCTATAAAAGATAGAGCCATCAATTTTCCACAGATCAAGTTTGCTTCAGATATGGAAAATTCCATTCCTTTTCTTTTAATTTTGAACCTAGTAATCAAAATATATTAAGTTAGGGTCTGCCTGAAACTAGGATTATTTCGGCTACACCATAAGATACTTAAGGAACAAGAGGGTATAGAACCAGATTGAACGTCAAGGCGATCTGGACGTGTTTGTCAAGAGCTCCTCACACCACGTACTAATAATCCGAGCATTTCAACCGAATGTAATTTCGCTACTTGGTTTAATCAGCTGAAAATTTCGATACACCACCTAAAGCGCGCGTTTGATTGCTGGACAATTAGACAGCGTTAAAAATAAACAGCATTTATTTAAACTTTTTATGTTAGCAAAGCAAACCCCAAAGCTTAACCTTTGAGCTTCGAACTTGTGAGAGTGGCTTGTGGATTTGAACACTTACACATCTATAAACACATCAACAAAGAAGAAAATCACAATTACACTCAAACATGTCAACAAACAAGACATCAAACAAACCCCGCCAACAAAAAGTACTGCACAGCGAGAACTCCACCATCGACTTGGCTAAAGATCCTCTGATGCTCCGTCACCTTGGCTCATCGAACCTCGATATGAGATTTGCTGAGCAGGCGGATCTCATCAGTACCACCGTGCGCCAGGCTGAGGAGCGGATTCTGCACGAGCTCCAGAGAAAATGGCTGGAATGGATGGGGCGATTCAACAGCTGACCCAGCGCGTGCAGCAATTGGAGATCCAGAGAGGCAGCAACTGCAGAACCATGAAGAGCGTTTGAATGGATTAAGAGCTAAGCTAGCAGAGCTGGAGGCTAGGCTTAGATGCAAAGTGAAGCGCAGAGGTAGCAAAATGATTTGCGACTGCATGGAGTGCCTTGGCTGGAAATAAAAACCCTTTAAGCGCTCTTCAACAAACTTATGCTTTTATGTGAAGATCTCACCTCTGCCCAAGGTGAAAAGTATTTTTCGTCTGAAACCTCGTGTGCAGGCACACAGCTTTGGACCCAATCGTCATAGTAAGCTTGAAAGTTGCGGGGATACAGCTGTATTTTAACACTAGAGTTATGTGTCCACGAAGAGACACCCAGGAAACCCTAACCCTCAACACTCTTGGCATAGAACAGGAAGCCCTACCTCCATGCTTCGAACTATACACAAGGTACGGCATTCAGCTGAAAATTCCATGTGCCCCTGAAGAGCTTTTAAAAAGGTGGGTTATGGAGCAGGCGGGGCGGAAATTTTGTATATGTGTGTTTGTGTAAAGCAACAAAAAAAACAACAATAAAATGACAAGTGCACGCAGTGCATAAGTATGTAAGCATTTTATTTACAGGAAAACTACTCTGCACTAAGTATGTATACATATTTCTTTTGCAACGCAACATATGTATACAGCGAGATCGCTTCGCTAAAAAACCCACCCCCCAAATGTGTATGCAAAGTATGTATACTATACACATTTCTTTTGCAAGAACAAAATAAACAATGTATTAAATAAAAACCAGTAAATACCGGATATATTGGTGAGCCGGGACGAGTGTTTTATTATATATAAAAAGAATTTAAATGATTGATTTAAGGGAAAGATTTTTAACTCGGGTTTTTAGTTTTAATGGTGGTATATTGATTGAGATTGGTAAATTTTGTTACTGCAGCAGTGCAGCAAAATGCTAATGTTGCAATAAAAGAGTAATAATGAAAATGTTAATATAAGTATATGAGCCGAGGCCGACCAGCGGTGCGTACCTTTTTTTATATATAAAAAAAATTTACTGTGATGTGATTGAGGGAAAAAATTTTATTTTAATATTGTTTCTTGAGAGTGTGGAAATTATATTAGTTTTTTTAAAATTTTATGTTGAGTCCGCTACCCCACCACCCGGGTGGTCCAGACGACCACTTTGGTTGGCCAAAATTAATATCTCGCGAACGAAACAAGATATTTTGATTTGTTTTTTTTTTATTGGATTTATATAATCAGTAGGAAGTAGATTTAAAAAAACGAGTTCGTAAGTTAGAGTCGGCTCTAACCGACTTCGATATACCCGTTACTCATGAAAAAACATGTTTAACAGTGTACCCGCGATCCTTAGTGTGACCATCCGTAAAAGTATGCAACAATTTTTTAGGGTGGGTGGGGTGGTAGCGAGGAGGGCTTGGTTCACTTTTTTGCTTATAACTTGAGAACCGTTCATCCGATCTTTATCATTCCTTCGGCAAATCGATTTATTTTGCTAATTACTAACTACCTTTAGAAAGTACAAATAGTCTATCTTTAAAACTGAAGGAGATATAACGTTTTTTCCAAATTGCGGGGGCGGGAGGGGGCGTGGCCAAAATTTGAAACAAACTTGATCTGCGTGCAGATAAAAGAAGCGTTTGTCCCATACATGTCAAACCTCTATCTCTTACCATCTCTGAGATCTAGGTGTTCATACAGACAGACGGACGGACGGACGGACGGACGGACGGACGGACAGACGGACAAGGCTAAATCGACTCGGCTGTTGATGCTGATCAAGAATATATATACTTTATATGGTCGGAAATGATTCCTTCTGCCTGTTACATACATTTGCACGACTTTAGTATACCCTTTTTACTCTACGAGTAACGGGTATAAAAAACCGCCTTTTTTTAAAATGCATATTTAAACTATTAGTAATAGGGAATAACAAATGAATATTGAGCAATTTTTTTTAATCTTTTTTCTTTAATTATAAGGGCATGTCACGCCTAAAGGAAGCACATTTTATTAAAAAAATATTAAACAAATTTTTCATGTTGCCGCAAGGAGGAAAGGCTGTCAAAGGTGCTCTGAAATATAAAATATTTCAATGACACCATAACTCAAAGTTAAGTCTGCAACCAAAAAGTCCACGCCATGCTCTTGCATTACATTTAAAATAACTTCTTCTTGTAAGCGAACAATTCTACCAGCAGTGTGGGCTAGAAGGTGTTGAAGCGGGACCTCTGCTTTTGTCTCTGATACCAAAATGTTATTTGGCCGGCATTCTTTTTTCTGGTCCACAATTTTATTGTACGAAGGATATATGTCGCTATTTTTACTTTTAGATTGATCCCTTATTGCGCAATACTGAGCTTTGCGGAGATCTTTGTCAAGGAGCAAGGCTAACGCTTCGCTTGGTGAAATCGGTGTCGGCTTTTCCACTGGGTTCTGTACTGCCTTGCAAATTAATTTAGCTTTTTCTGGGCATAAGGATAAGAGTTTCAAAACATAAGCGCGATCGTGTTTGTGTTGTTTTCGGGCGGCCATGCTTGCCGCTTGAAGCAATAAACTAAGGTTTCCTCCCTCGGATACGACAAGATCTGCAGCTTGCCATCTTCGTGCTCTTCGACTTTTTTTAGGATACGCTAATGCACGGCGTCCAACTGATTGAACTGTTTTTAGAACGATGACACATGTTTGTGCATTTAACCAATACGCATGCTTTCGTTTAAAAGCCTTTTCATATGACTTGCACATCCTCCATTTTTCCGCCAAACGGTAACAAAACCTCATTGAAGCATCTGCAACAGCTTTATTCATTTCATCTGAAATGTCACCATAAAGCTTTGTTTTCATAAATTTGTGCACACCATTTTCCTTGGATGCTTTGCTCCTCTCTTAATGCCACAAGCCAAACAACTCCGCATTGTTGAATTTGAGGTTATGATCTATAAATGCAAATTACAAGAGATGTGGCCAAAAGTGGACAAATTTAAAAAATGCATTACAAAGGGAATTATTTAATCTACGACACACAATTAGTCTCCGGGCCGGAATAGGCCGGAATCATTTTATATACCTTTTCAAATATTAGTTTTCATCACAAATCGACACATGTTGAACGACTCACTTTGACATAAAATTACGAAGACAGCACAACTCATACAAACAGTTCACATTACAAAACACTTAACACAAAACCCACTGATTATAATTCATCACAAAACTTTGTTTAAAATAGGTTTTTTATATCACTTTACAAAGATTTTTAATCGCAATCAAATTGGCAATTTTTCGCCGCACGTGCTGTTTAACAAAAACCGCTATGTTTACCAGCTGGTTTCGCGTATGTGGCGCCATCTACGGAAATTTCTGGTACGCAACAGAGATGGTCACTCTTTTTCTGATGCAGAGCGATCAAAAGTACGTTATTTTTTTAACTTTTAAAAATGAGGTTTTGGCCAACCAAAGTGGTCGTCTGGACCATAGTGCACCCCCGTGCCATCTACTGATCACACTGGAGCTTTAATAGACAACAGTTCGTTTCGTCGGTAAAATATGTTTGCGACTCTTTAATGCTCTGTCATTTAATCATAGGAATTATTACATTTTTATCTTATTTACAGCCTCGAATCAAATGGTATGTAGCCTTAATAATATTTTAATAGATTAATTGCGAGCGCAATGTGTAGGCTTTATCTCACATTATGCAGGGTAACATGAACTCTTCCGACAGCAACAGCTATGCTTTACTTCGTATTCTTACTAAACAGTGGTCAGGTCTAAAAGTAGTACACTTGATTGCGAAAATTTGAGTGAACAAGATTGAAGAGTTTCGATATTTATTTGTTAATTGGAATGTAAATGTCATATGTGTATCTGAAACGTGGTTTGTGTCTGATTTGTGGGTTTCAATATTTTCATGTGATAACTATGTTCTGTACGTTTTAGAGAGCTGCACGAGTGATTCCGGCATCGTATGATTACAGGTAAAAGTACTCATTTTTGAGTACAACGATGCGGAGTGGGTAATCAAGTAATCGTTTGTATGATTACGAGTATTTTTCATTACTACTCGTGAGTATTTTCCGAATAATACTCGTAGCATCGTCTTACAAATTTAATCGTAGTGAGGCAAGTATTTTAATTATTATGCGAGGTTTGTTCAAAAAGAATCGCGAATTTTGTGTTTTTTAAAAATTATATATTTATTCATTATGTGCAGCTTAGGGATCTCCATGGTAATAAAACCGTTAAATACGATCACACAAACAACATGATTATGACAATACTGAACCGCGATAAACACCATGGATGATCAATGCTAAAGAACATAGCCAAGATCATAATGAATGTTTCAAACCACTTTCCGTGACTGACAAATCATTAAATCGCGGAAAAATACCATAGAGGATTTAAATGGTAAGAAAGCCAAATTAAATTTACTCCCAGTCAAGTGGAAAATCAAGCCAGGATCAATGCATAAACGCAATTTGCAGATGGGGGATCTCCATCGTAATAAAACCGCTAAATTCTTAAGAAACTGATTTTCAAGGCCACAAATAATCACACAAAACTACATTACCACGATTATGACAATAAAGATATAATTTTTATTAAATAAATTAAATATAATTTATATAGTACAAAAAGAATCAGGAAGATGGGTGATGTTTGTAATACTCAGTATACTGTTTTTGTATAATAATAATTAATATTAACAAGTGAGTCGTGTAATCTGTATAATGTTTTGCAGTGCCTTTTAAGTAGAGTCGTTTTCATGAGAATGTAGGAATAATATGGCATCCACATTTTCGCCTTTTAAGTTGGTCCTGCCAAAGACATTAGAATATGAAGATAAGTAACGCCATACGATTTTTTTGCACACGATTTTTCGGGGCTGGCTTTTCAACTGGCTTTTGGTACTCTTGAAATTAAGTGTGCTGACGTATTCTCAAGCATTACTCACAGAAGCAAGTGCATTCTATTTTTAGACTTTTACGCTCTTCACTTTGTGTGATCGGAGAGAGCGCGATTTTCGTCGCCACCAAAAAATAGCTGCATAGTGCAAAACCAATATATGGCCGTTCGGCATCTTAGAGATTATATTGGTCTTTGGTCCTGCCGTCTTCCAATACTCGGTTTGCCGAAGTGAAACATCTTTCGCTGGATGCTGGGATGCATAAAATGCGCATATTTATTAAAATACTTCAATTTTGTCTACTACCCACCTGATTTTATTTTATTCACTATATGCATTGCGGTCATTGATTATGATAATTTAGAAAATTTCTCAAGACACGCAAATACGACACGCACCGTACGCCTTGAACAATAAAATGGTTTTTAAACAAACTGATTGTTTAAAACGAACGAGAAAAACAAAACTCAGAAAGCAAAGCCTATATAACCGAATAAAACATTGAAGAATAAATCAGACGATGCTACGATGTCACTTTGCCTAATTTTATTAAAAGTAATCATACTCATTTGTAATCGTACTCGGCGAGTAGTAACATGTTAATTTTTTACTTACTCGTTCAGCTCTCTAGTAATCATACTCATTTGTAATCATACTCGGCGAGTAATAACATGTTTCTTTTTTATTTATTCTTTCTCCTCTTTAAAAAACCCCAAACCCAAAAATAAAAAAATAAAAAATTTTTTGTTTTATCTTTTCTTTTTCTTTAATTTTTAAGTTTTAATTTTAACCATAGACATGAATATAAATATGTTCCGAAAAACTTTTTTAATAATAAAAGAACAACACAACCCATTTATTTTTTATATACTTTCTTATTTTTTTTGTTTTTTTTCTTATATTTTGTTTTTGTTTTTTTTTATGTCTAGTTTTTTCTTTTCTCCCCTTATATAAAATGTCCTGTTTTTGTCTTATGATTTGTATGTGGACCACAATGAAAGTCGAATTGAATACAGGGATTTTAAAAATATTGACCGTGCTTTGTTGACTGCTGATCTGTGTATGTGTGACTGGACCTCTATTTATAATCTACCAACCGTTGACTCCCAACTTGACCTTTTCACAAACAACCAAATGGAATGGTATGGAAAGGCAGCTGAAGTGATGTTTTCTCCAGCGATAAGCCTACTGAAGATTCATTCGGGAGAATGATGAAACGGTACCGTATAGGCAACCAGCTCATTTTTGGTGTACAATAATGCATAAGTTGTTTTCAGTTGTGAACAAACACAACTTTTTCGGACCTAGAGCCAGCTAGAACTCACTAATTAAACAACCAAATATTTATACCCGTTACTCGTAGAGTAAAAAGGGTATACTAAAGTCGTGCAAATGTATGTAACAGTCAGAAGGAATCATTTCCGACCTTATAAAGTATATATATTCTTGATCAGCATCAACAGCCCAGTCGATATAGACTTGTCCGTCTGTCCTTCCGTCCGTCCGTCCGTCCGTCCGTCCGTCTGTCTGTATGAACACCTAGATCTCAGAGATGGTAAGATATAGAGGTTTGACATGTATGGGACGAATGCTTCTTTTACCTGCACGCAGATCGAGTTTGTTTCAAATTTTGGCCACGCTCCCTCCCGCCCCCGCAATTTGGAAAAAACGTTATATCTCCTTCAGTTTTAAAGATAGACGATCCGTCGATTTGTCGAAAAAATGATAAAGATCGGATGAACGGTTTTCAACTTATGAGCAAAAAAGTGAACCAAGCCCCCCCCTGCTACCACCCCTTCCACCACAAAAAAAAAATGTTGCATACTTTTCGGATGATCACACTAAGGAACGCAGGAACACTGTTAAACATGTTTTTTCATGCGTAACGGGTATATCGAAGTCGGTTAGAACCGACTTTAACTTACGCTCTAGTTTTCTATAACAAGCATGCTCCGCTCAGACGAAAATCATTTCGCACTAACTTACGGCCCTGGTTCAACAATAACATTAAAAAACTTATTGATCTTCGAGATAAAGCTTTAGCTAAGTGGAAGCGTTTCAAAACTGATCAACACCACAGACAATTTAAATTGCTAAGAGGAAAAGTAAAGTCACTGATTAATTTATCTAAGAGAGAGTAATACTCGAATAAGTTTTATAATGCAGAGACGAGTGCACAAACATGAAAATTCTTAAAAGAACTTGGCGTCGGCAAGTCTAAGCCTCAAGCCGGCTTAAACATAAATATTGACGAATTAAACAGACAGTTCATTAGATCTCATGTACCTGAAGTAGACCACAATACGTACCTGAACAGTCAACCTTATAAAACATGTGATAATAGTTTTAGCTTTATGTGTGTTGGTCAATGTGATGTCCTTGAATCTATACTACAAATAAAATTCAATGCTACGGGTCTAGATGATATTAATACCAAATTTTTAAAAATAGTTCTTCCCCTAATCCTTCCCTACATAACACATATTTTTAATACCGCCCTGACTACATCCACATTCCCCGATTCTTGGAAAGCTGCTAAAACTATAGACATACCAAAAAGTGCCAATGAGTACCGACCAATCTCAATATTACCATTTTTTTCAAAAGAACACGAAATTTCAATGGCAAAACAAATTAATACTTTTATGCTCAACGAGTAACTTTTTAATGAAAACCAACCTGGATTTAGAAAAGGACGAAGCTGCACAACGGCTATTATAAATATAACAGAAGACATTCGAAAAAACGTAGATAATGGTCATATAACATTTTTAACACTTTTAGATTATAGCAAAGCATTTAACACGGTAAGCCACGAAATTCTATGCACCAAATTAAAGAAACTGTACATGTTCTGAAGCACGGCTGTGAAATTCCTGCAGTTATATCTCGCAGAGCGGCGACAGTCTGTTGTCACATCAAAGGCTTCTTCGTCATTTTTGACCATGAAACGTAGTGTCCCTCAGGGATCGGTTCTTGGACCTCTCTTGTTTTCTATTTATGTAAATGACCTACCAAGTGTTTTGTCAAAGTGTGATGTGCATATGTATGCGGATGACGTTCAGTTGTATGTTTACATGTAACATTTTGTCGGGTTTCGTATCTCCCTCGTCAAAAAGTGAGTTTGGCGATAGTTTGAGATGACAGTCTGATGATAGTTTGGCGATTTACAAAAACAAAACACATAAGGTTTCGCATTTTTAACATAAAAGGGATAAATTGGCGAGATGTGGCATCAATTTCTATTGCCCTATATATATGGATAGAGTGATAAATAAGAACTTGAGAATTACAAGCATGCATTTAGGGGTGAATGCTTTCAAATAGATTCAATACAAGTAACCCTCTAGTTGCCTCGTCTTAGACGCACAGCGTGACGCAGTCGTCTAAAACGTCAGTCCTATCGTGATTTCAGTCCAAGGGAACCGAGTTCCAATCGCCTCAGAGTAAGTAAAAGTTTTTCATGTAATTAAGTAAAAGTTTGTGTAATTCGTTGTTTATCGGAACAGGCAAGCAGAGAGCTATAGCAGCAGCCAGCAGCAGGATGTGTAGCAGCGCGCGCACAAATGTTTATTTTTTTGTGTCAATCGCTTTCTTATCCCTGAGAAGAGACTTTTTCGTATCTCCCAGAAGAAACGCTTTCTCTCCTTCAAGAAGTGTCGCAGAGTGACACATTTCTTCCCGAAGGGAGATAAGAATGCGATAAATATGCGATATCGCCAGAGTGAAGCGACACCTACTGGAAGAATCGCATTCTTATCTTCTGCGATAAAAAATGTTTGCTGGGGTCCTTTGTGTAAAATAGATGAGTGTGTTTATGAGTGTAATAGCGAACTATGTAGAATAAGTGAATCGGCTGAAAGAAAAGGTCTGGGATTAAACTCATTCAAGTCAACAGTCAGTTCCTACCAGTCAAGATTTGCTTATGGATAGCCAAGACCCTCCTAACTTCTGTCCTCTTCTATGGAATTGAAGTATTCAATAACTGTGATTCAGCAACTAAACGAAAAATACAAGTAGCCTTTAACAACATAGCACGGTACATCTACAATCGATGGAATATCTGACGTGTCCATTAATATATTTGACTTACCCCTACAATCGTGGATGGATGTGCGAAGTCTTGTTTTATTACATAAAATAGTCTGGACAAAAGAACCCTCATACCTATATGAAAAACTTACCTTTAGCCGTTCAAGAAGAACAAACAATATTGTGTGTCAAAAGTACAGACTGTCAGTCTCGGAGAGACAATTTTCGATCCATACTGTTCGCTGTTGGAATCGATTACCCCACGATATAAAGACTATAAGGATCGCCACGCAATTTAGGCTGCAAACATTTGATTCGAGGAAACCATTAGTTGATAAAGGAATAATAACATTTAATATTAATTATATATTTGAACTGTTTAATTTTGTATGTTAACGTTAAATGATGATATTGATACATGTTTAGGTATACGTTAGCATTTAAGTACACAGAGGGAAAAAACCGAGAACATTGGACTCAAAATGAGCACAAACGTTATCAAAAAGTATGCATGAACGGGTTTTCTCACATGTAGTGCAATGTTCTCACTTTAAGAACAATTTTTTGAGAACGCAAAAATTCAAATTGAGTTGATATTGTTCCATTTTTGAGAACATGATTTGAGTTAATATTGTTCCGTTTTCAAGAACATTTTGAACTCACCTGGGAAAAAAAATTGATTGCACTTGGACCAGGTGTGGGCGGATTCCTCACAATGGGGTGGAATGGGGAACGGGAACATACCTCTTTTGATTGGAAGTGAAGGGAGGCAAGACTCCTCAGATAGGTGCGTGCACCTGCTTGCTTCTCCTCGACCCATATATTCCATCGCTTCAACGACCGACCCCCACCTGACCTCGTTTTAAGTTTTTCAGAAAACACAGAAAAATTTGTTCGGGCTTGACTGGGATTTGAGCCCGGTACCTTATGCATTCAACGTATGGAATGACGCGCTAGCCAATTCGGCCGTTGAACAGTTTTGCAGATGCACGTCTAGAGGGCTACTTATGCTTTGTTGAGCTGACAAGAGGGAGATCAAAAAGAGAGCCAATGCGCTCTCACTCGCTCTCTCTCTTGTATATCTCTCTTTTGAAAACCGGTTTTGTTGTTGTTCAAAGCAAATATTATCCGATTGAGAACAACTTTACTCATTTCAAGAACATTTAGAACATTCGTTCTCAAAAATTTTGAGAACATTCTGTTCTCATTTTAAGTTGAAGGCAACTTATTTTCTGAACACGTTTTTTCCCTCTGTGTAGGTAATCTAAAATATTTAAGTAATTTTCAACCGATGTGACTGGCGCAATAATTTATAAGTATATTGCACTTGTAGCGTCAGGATGACTTGCCAATTTAACAAACAAACAGTCAAATACCATTATATACAGACTATACTATATACCACAAACGGAGTTCTACAAATTATACGACATTTATATCCCAAACCGACACGATTATGACAATTTGCTCGAACTTCGTTTCGAGTTATCGAACTTTACCGGTTTTTATAATTAAAAAAAAAGTGCGTATACGCATATGTTTTGCATTTATGCACAGATGTTGCGTGCTTGTGACGTATGCGTAAACGTTGTAAAAATACTTCGCACACTGTGAAGTATACCTACACGTATTTTTTTAAAAATGCGCATTGAATGCGTATTGTCGTTTATCTCTGAATGAGATCGCACGAAATTTCAGTATACTCCTTATTTGGTTGCCTGGACAAGGCAATATAGAAGAAAATGAGTGTGCGGACAAACTGACCAGAAAAGGTACCACCATCGAGCTTCTTTCAGAGAAGCGCTCGATGGGGATGCCTTTGGCAACAAATAGTCTTCACACAAAAGCTAAAACACTTCGTCTCTTTGCGAATCGGCGAAAGACCTTTTCAATGTGCAGTGGCGAAGCTTTGGTACACTTCCTGCATAAAACACAGTAGTTTACTCCCCCGCTCATATACGAATTGGCACATTCTGCCCAATATGTTTTGTTTAAAGTGTCACTTTTATTGAAGCATATGCAAAACAATGCTCTAATCCCTACTTAATCCCTGTGTGTGGCAATAAGCAGCTGGGCTTTATGGACTCATCCCCAACCACTAGAGTAAGCTCGGCATAATTCTCTCAACATATGGCCAGATTAAAGCTTAACTAAGCGCAACATGATATCGACACCAAGTTGAGTGCGACTGATATGCACTTGACTTTCAGCTGGCGAAGTGCTGACATGTCGGCCAACATCTAAGCAAAACTGTTATTTAAGTCATGAGGCTACGCAGCAGGCAAAATAACACACTGTAAAAGTGTACGGCAAGGAGTGGAAATAATATTTATTTGATATTTCCGTTACATTATCGAGCCAAAGAAAACGGCAAACATTTGTGCAAGTTTCAAGTAGCCAACTTAAGCCAAAGTGCACACAGACAACAACTCCGTAGACGTAGACGTTGCCGGCACAGGATGTGCTTAGGCATGCAATAATCTAATGTACAAATATGAATAGTAGATGCCTGGTCGTGCACAACATGCTACATGACACTAAAAATCCAAATTGAGATGGCAGTAAAACGACTTGCAGTGCAAGATGTTGGTTCAATGGCTCCATCGTATGCTACGGCGAGAGCCTAAGGCGGAATTCTTGGCAAGCTTTGGCCCCGCCCCAGACCTTCAGACACGTGCACTTGAAACCCCAAAGTCATACTCAGCAACTCGACATCGACGCCAACGCCAAACAGTCAATAATAATAAGTTGGGCATAGCGAAAAAATTCAGCCAGCCAGTGGAGAGAAGCAGAAAATCTGCAGACAAATTCGTTTCAAAAGGGCAAAGGAATGTAATAATACTTAAAACTTGAAATTCGGCTATGCGACCAAGGCAACAGCACAATGTGTGGCCCTGGGCATAGGCAGACGCGTACGAGGCGTATGAGTTATAAGCGAACTTGCTGTAAGCCTTTCAGCAAGCTTTGTGTGCTTGTCTGGCTGACTGGTGCCTGGTGGGCTGGTGGGCACGTCCATGTCTTTGGCTGACTGTTAGTGCTCGCTGCTTGACTTCCAAGTGGCATTTACTCATTCTTTCCCTCGCTGGTTCTTGTCGCTGCAGTTTGCCTGCCTCGATTTGTCATTTTGCTGCCAAACTGAGACGGAAAAAAAGAAAAGAAAGCCCTCAATTCTGTGCATACTTTTGTGTGTCGAATTTGAATTCAATTTCCGACGCTGAAAGGTTTTTAATCTTGTTATCAGGCAGCTGCTTCGACTCCCCTTATGCTCAATTTGAGCCGTTTTTTGGATGTGGGCCGCAAAAGCAACCCTTGTTACATGTTGAGCAGTTGATTAGCTTAACCTTTTTGCTGTTATCCAACGCCTTGTGCCAGACCAAAGTTATTTGGATATTAATAATCCTACATATTCGCTTAAGCTCTCTGGCAAAAATGTCGGGTTTGTCTTTTATGGAAATTTGTGTGAAGTGCAAATTTAATTTGCCTATTGATTGATACCCAACCCCAACTCTGACCATAACTGAATATTCCCAATACAAAAACAAAACGATAATAATACTCGCTCAGCACCTGTGTCATGGTTTTTGGCAGTCCGTTGTGATCATAAGAGGATTATAATGGCCAATGGGCTAGCCACGCAGCTAGACAAGTTTTGTCAGGACATGCGCGAATTTTTTGCATTTTTTGCATTTTTTGCATTTTTAATTGATTTTTGAAATGGCCGGCGCACTTGTGACTATTCACATGGCATCCGCTTTAACCTTTGTCTCGGCGTGTTGGAGAGCAATTTTCCACATGCATTTTTTAGCACAAGCCCTGGCAAATAAGTGAAAGTAAACAGAGAGAACAAGTGAGAAAGTCGGTCTAGCCCGACTATAACATACTCTGTACCTAGAGTACGAGCTGTATGCAATGCTGCTGCTGCGCTCATCACTAAGTTTTTCTCTCTCTCTCCCTCCCTCTCTCTCTCTCTCTTTTACTAAGAATGTGCAGCGTTGGTTGTGCATGGGTGGGAGGGGGGTGGAGGGGGTGATTCACTTATTTGCTCATAACTTGAGAACCGCTCATCCGATCTTTATCATTTCTTCGGCATATTTATACATATGCTAATGACTAACTACCTCTAGAAGCACAAACCCTCTATCTACAAAGCTGTGGAAGATATGACGTTTTTTCACATTTGCGGGGGCGGGAGGGGGCGTGGCAAAAATGGAAAATAAACTTGATCTGCCTGCAAGTATAAGAAGCATTTGTCCCATACATGCCAAACCTCTATCTCTTACCATCTCTGAGATCTGTTTGTGCATACGGACAGACGGACGGACAGACGGGCATGGCTATATCGACTCGGCTGTTGATGCTGATCAAGAATATATATACTTTATAGGGTCCGAAATGATTCCTTCTCCCTGTTACATACTTTTGCACAAACTTATTATACTCTATGTACCTTCGGTACAGAGTATAAAAATATGACGTTCTAAAATCACCACCAATTGGTCATGATTTAATTAATTTCCGTTCATAAATGAAAATTTTACCGTCAGGAAAAATGAAATTATCAGGCCAGTTTTCGTTTCCGAATTCGTTTGATCGGAATTAATCAGAGTGGCTCTTACAAATATTTTCTTTATTCGATTTTTCTTATTTTTAGCACCAATCGAATCTGAAATGTTTAAAAAAAAAAACAGTTAAGAGTGTTGCAGTCGAGTGCCCCGACTGCAACATACCCTGTACCAAATAATGTGATTCCTATGGCTTTGAATTCCTAAGTTAGTATTAGATTCGACTGAATATATTTTCGGGCTTGAAATGCCTCTCGCGCACGGTATGCAAGTACATATAATATTTATATATATATATGCAATTATTTGTTCCTCTATTTTATATCGACTCTGAGATCGACGAGTTCAAAGAGACGGACGGACATGGCTAGATCGACTTGGCTTTACTTAATATTTTATATGGGCGAAGATGCTTCCTTCTGGCTGCTGCATATATTTGCACAACTTCATGATCCCCTTCTACCCATTTTTAATGTGTACAGGGTATACAAATTCTGATTACTTCGGGAAACACATCATTTTTTAAACGCATTTCACAACCTCATTTTTCCGGAGGGGCAATGAATATTCGCTCTCACGGACTTATTGATTGATATTTTTAATTGCACATTTTTTTGGTATCTGTATATTTAGTGCAAAGGGTAGGTTCAGTCGATTTGACGATTAAAATATTCTTAGAAAGAACATGGGACTTATCACGCGACAAAAATGGAAGTCGTTTTCGACTGCATCTAAAAAAATTCATTAATCTGCGAAAGTTAAATAAATATTTTGAAGAAGTTAACTTTTAAATAAAGGGGAATAAGACAGCTTTTTATTGAGTGCAGTCATATTCAACTATTTACATTAGTTTTGTTTTTATAAGCTTTAATATTATGAAGAACGGGACATTTAGCAAGCGATTTTTTAAAAAAAGCTAACAGTGAAACGGACATATCTTCGGTATTCAGGTCAATTTTCTTATGGTAAAGAATCAGAAAAGCTGTACTTACATTTTTGTATTTATTTAGATTTTTGTATTCAATGTTAAGTTAAGAAAAATCATTTTAAAAAAACAATTATTTTCAATCTCGGTGGACCTTTCTGTGGAAATGCCCATATATAACGTGTAAGTGAAATAATTTATCCAACATTACATCTCCATAAATAATAAATCATGATTATGTGTGTGTTTCGAAGCTACGCTTCACATGGGTCGGAACCGGCCGGATCGGATGATTACAGCATTCAGCTGCCATATAAATGATCGGTCAAAGAACAACCTTGGGAAATCAGTCAACTAAAAGCGAAAATAATATTGTTCTATGAAAGTCACTCAAAACCTTATTTATATACAGCTTACGATCTGCAAGGGTATTCAAGGAAAGGATTGGATAAACCCTAAATTCTTAAGCATACTATCACTCCGACCCTGTTTTAAGGCAATCGGATGGAAAATAGTTTTCCCAACCAAAGTTTTCCGAGCGTTTTTGAACCCTGGGGTTTGATTTCCAACATCGGCAAATCACATCTCTAATTATTTGCTGCGTTAAAAGGCAGCCGCGTTAAAGGGCGGCTGAAAGCAGCACTGCAACAATAGACGACGTCACTACTTGCATTGAACAATGAGAAATTTTCAAAACTGACTAATAGATGACGCTACTACTGCCAGGGCGGGGAGATGTAACTTTCTTTTGGTAATAACTTGAGTTAAGTTCATCCGATCCTTACCAGTTGCTAATTATTGTACTTACTATCTCTAAAAGGTACAAACCATCTATCTACAAAACTGTGGAAGATATGATTTTTTTTTTTCAACTTTCGGGGCGGCAGGGGGCGTGGCCAAATTGAAATTTGATCTACCTGCAAGTATAAAAATTAATGAGGCACACAGGGCTTGTCCGGAAAGTAATAGGACTGAGTCGATTTAAAAAAATTTATTAAGCCAATCGTTACAATTCGCTGCCATCAGAATAAGCTGCCGTTTCCGAATCGTTATAGTCGGCAATTTCAAAAGACTTATTTCTTCTTTGGTGACGGCTTCTTCCTAATCTGATTATGTCTTTCACTTAAACGCAAACTTCATAACAAAAGGAGTCCATAGCTCTTTGAAGAACGTCTAAAAGACAGAATGCTTCTGAGGCATTTTCACCAAGATATCAAACAGGAACCAACCACAAGTTGATTATTTCAGAACCAGGAACCAAAGGCTTGTGGAAAGTTTGTGACATTGGGTACCACGGATACGTTTTCATATATAACGAACAAGCCTTAGTAAAGCTTAACTTTAGTCGTAATATATTGGTCTAGCGGTATTTTCGTTATCAATTTCCGCTTCCACAATTTTTAAAAGCCATTCGGATTGAAAGGTTTTGAATCTAGACTGATGTCTTTGCATTGTTTTCCACATTAAACGTGAAATGGTTATTGAAGCTTTCCCTATTTATTTACTTTGGAATCCGTTGTCTTCAGAGAGCTGTGACAAGCGAGAAATTGTCAACCATCCGAAAAAAATAATAATTAATAAAAAAAAGCGGAAGTTCTTATTTTTTGTAATTAAAGTCACTTTTTGAAATTACGACCATCGATTTATTGACTTTCTTCCGGAAAAACCGGCATTTCGCCCAAAGTGCATTTCAAGGCGGCTATACTCAGAACCGGTTTATAAGCGGCTCAAAACGGCAATGAAGTTCTTCAGAACCATATTTCAAAATTCATTCAAGCTATGAACTTTAAATCTGGTCTATGGGTTGGTGATGTGGAGTTTAACATTTACCGGCTATCGGTATCGAGCCGGTTTTAAATTGGTCTAAAAGTGTTTGAGAGCCATACCTCAAAAGTAAAGTTAAGCTATGAGCTGAATATGTGGTAGGTTGGTAATATAAAGTTGGATAATTTACTGGATCAGCGAAGATATGAACTTGAACTACGGTCTGTACACTCAGAGAATACTAGATCGAATAATTTGATTACGAACGCTCTTGAAATCAAATTTATTTATTAAAATATATATAAAAGTGTATATAAAAGTCTTGCGGTATTTTTATTGAATTTTCAATTGTTCATAAAATTGGTTATAATAATGCGATTTAAGTCAAAGACGCGCTGTTTTGTTCGATGACGAGCTCCCAACGAGATGCCAACTTCATAATGCCCCTCTTATAGAAGCTCGCTTCCCTATTGGCAAAAAACTAGGTGGTAATCACTTGGTGCAAGATCCGGACTATACGGTGGATGCAAAAGAACCTCCCATCCGAGCTCCCGGAGCTTCTGGCGCGTCACCAAAGATGTGTGTGGCCTGGCGTTGTCCTGATGGAAGACAATTCGCCCTCTGTTGATCAAAGATGGCCTCTTCTGCATGAGTGCTGCATTCAAGCGGTCCAGTTGTTGGCAGTACAGGTCCGAATTGAGCGTTTGGCCATAGGGGAGCAGCTCATAGTGGATGATTCCCTGCCAATCCCACCAAACACACAGAAGAACCTTCCTGGCCGTCAATCCAGGCTTGGTCACATCTGGGCAGCTTCACTGCTTTTCGACCACGACCGTTTGCGCTTCACGTTGTCGTAAGTGACCCACTTTTCATCGCCAGTCACCATCCGCTTAAAAAACGGGTCGATTTTGTTGCGATTCAGAAGCGATTCGCATGCATCCATACAGGCAAAAATGTTTTTTCAGCGATTTTATCGCAATTTTCGACGACAGGCCTTCCGGACCGTGGCGCATCTTTGATCACCTCTGCACCAGAACGAAAACGTTGAAACCATCGTTGTGCGTTGGATATGGAAACTGTATCGGTTGTTGTTGGTGATTTTAACCATCAAACATCACTTCTTCTTCTTCTTGATTGGCCCGATGCATGCATCACAACCGTTCGACGGTCTCGGCCGCTGCAATCAATGTCCGCCAGTCGCTTCTGCTCCGTGCGAGCTGGGACCAGTTGGTCACACCAAGCTTGGCAATGTCTGCCCGAACCTGGTCATCCCATCTTAGTCGAGGTCTCCCCCGCCTGCCTCTTCCTCCGTAGTCAGCCGCCTTCGAATAATAAGCTTTCCTTACTGGAGCTTTTTGTCCCATGATGGGATGATAAGCGACTTGTATAGGGCTTATTTTGTTCTTCGATTGAGGTCTCTGCTCTTGAGCTCTCTACTTAGCCCGTAGTAGCATCGGTTTGCAAGAGTGATCCTTCGTGGGATTTCCAGACTGATGTTGTTGTCGCTGGTTATCGTCGCTCCGAGGTAGACAAAATCCTCTACAACTTTAAAGTTGTATTCTCCCATTGTAACAGATTGTCCAAGACGCAAGGACTTTTTGTCCGCGGATACAATGTATTTCGTCTTGTCCTCATTTACCGCTAAACCCATCAGTTTTGACTGCCTCTCAATCTCTGAAAACGCCCTGCCTACCGCCCGTTCGTTTTTGCCGATGATGTCGATATCATCGGCATATGCGAGTAGCATTAGATCTTTATAAATAAAGGCGCCCGTTCTGTCGTTGACTTTTCTAAATACTCAATTGCGAAATCGAACTTTACACTTTTCAATGCTGAGTGCTACAGGAAATATCTTGTCCGATGCAAAATTCAATTCGCCGAGGACCCTAAGCAATTCTACAGCTTTGTCAACTCTAAACGTAGATCTTCTTCTTTACCTTTTTTTTTCTGGGTGACCAAAAGACTGATAATGATTCTACTGCGGCAGATCTGTTCGCCGACTTCTTTCAGTCTACTTATTCCTCTACGCACTTTACTAATACTTATTATCCCTATAACAATACTTCTTCTAACTCGATAGCTGCTCCCTCGATTTCCGAAAGCTCCTTACTTTCTCATTTGAATTCACTAAAATCTTCATACTCCCCTGGGCCTGACAACATTCCTAGTTGTGTGCTCAAAGAGTGTTGTATTTCTTTGTGCAATCCATCACTTAAGCTTTTTAATCTTTCTTAAGAATCTGCTATTTTTCCAAATCTTTGGAAAGAATCCTATATTATTCCTCTTCATAAAAAACGGTGGTAAATCTGATATATCCAATTATAGGGGAATAGCTACTATAACTATACGCTATTCCAAAATTATTTTAACAAATTATAACCTCTTCCCTACAGCACTAATGTAAATCGATCTTAACACCTTTCCAGCATGGATTTACAAAGCGTCGGTCAACTGCGACCAATTTGCTTGAATTTACCTCAATGGCTAACGATGGAATCCTTTAAAAAAACAAACTAATGTCATCTACACCGACTCCAGTAAGGCATTTGATTCTGTGAACCATGATCTTCTCCTCGTTAAACATGATCGTTTAGGATTTCCATCCCCTTTTCTTCTTTGGATTTCGTCCTATTTAAAAGATAGAACTCAAAAAGTTCTGCTTCGCTCTTATACGTCAAAGCCTGTATTTGTCACTTCTGGTGTGCCACAAGACAGTCACCTCGGCCCATTGCTTTTTACCCTTTTTATACCTTGAAAATATAATTTTCCAACATATATATTCTTTCAGCGACGAGCTGAGTCGATTAAGTTTGTCCGTCCGTCTCCGTCTGTCCGTCTGCTGTTTCTACGCGAACTAGTCCCTCAGTTTTGAGCTATCGAGCTGAAACTTTCACGAGTCTTCTTTTACTGCACGTTATATCGGACCGACCGTTATGACTACTCTTGTAGCGCCATAAAATGTTCGTTCGGAAATGGATTTTATAAGAAAACTGTTTTATTCTCAATATTACTGCTCTCAAACACGGTCATGGGTAAAATATAATGTTTTTTATCTGCGAAGTTTGGCGAAGTCGCTAACCGTTGAGACAAGCTATTTCTATCAAAACTTCGGTACCAACGCTTTCTCGTTATTTGAATTCTCGGATCCTTATGTACGCCGATGATGTAAAACTTATTTTATCTTTTAACGACCCGATGCACTCCATCAAACTGCAAGATGACTTAAAGTCCTTGCAGTCCTGGTGTCTGATTAATCAATTACACCTTAATTGCTCCAAGTGCATGTTCATGACGTTTCATCGCTGCAAGCCTTCACTGGCTACCTACACGATTGTCAATGAACCCTTGGAACGAATTTCTACAGATGTTGATCTTGGAATTCTTTTTGACCCCAAATTGAGTTTCAATCCTCATATCTCCTCTATTGTTAATAGAGCAAACGGTGTACTCGGATTCATTAAACGTTGGTCGAAAGAGTTTAATGATCCATATACCACAAGGCTTTTATACACTGCTCTAGTCCGTCCGGTACTTGAATACTGCTCGTCCGTCTGGTGTCCGCAGTATAAAAAGCATATAGATCGTATTGAATCTGTTCAGTAGCAATTCTTGCTTTTTGCCCTACGTGGCTTAAGCTGGGACCCTAACCTTCGCGTGCCATCGTACTCTAACAGACTTTGCTTATTGACCTTCCTTCGTTAGCCAACCGTAGAACAGTATTAGGTGTTCCTTTTCTTCATAAACTAATTATCGGGGATGTAGACTCTTCTGAACTCTTAGGCGCGAATAGTGTTCCTGAATACTTTAAACGTTCGTCGAAGGAATTTACTGATCCATACACCACAAGGCTTTTATACACTGCTCTAGTCCGTCCGGTACTTGAATACTGCTCGTCCGTCTGGTGTCCGCAGTATAAAAAGCATATAGATCGTATTGAATCTGTTCAGAAGCAATTCTTGCTTTTTTCCCTACGTTGTTTAAACTGGGACCCTATCCTTCGTCTGCCATCGTACTCTAACAGACTCTTGCTTATTGACCTTTCTTCGTTAGCCAACCGTAGAATAGTATTAGGTGTTTCTTTTCTTCATAAGCTAATTAACGGTGATGTAGATTCTTCTGAACTCTTAGGTCCGTTCCTTCTAGGCCAACCAGAAACTATTTTCCATTAGTATTGCCTGGATGCACAACTGATTATGCAAAGAACAATCGATTTCGAGTCTTATGTCAAAATTATAATGATCTCTATCACCTGCTCTCAACAGATCTCTCTCTCTCTTCTCTCTAAAAACATATCTCTATATTTATCTTAGGGGAAATCTCTGACCACTGCAGGCTGTGAGTAGGTTCATAGCTTGCCGGACTGGCTAAAAAATCTTCCCCTACCGGGTCAGAGATTTTTTGTTATTTTATTTTTTAGTTTAACTCATAAATTTTTTTTTTTTAAACTAGTTTTATATTTCATTTTAAGTTAGTATTTTTCTTTTTTTATTATTCCTCTTTTTATACACTTGAAAAGTGTATTATAATTTTGCCCAGAAGTGTGCAACGCATAGAAGGAATCATCTCCGACCACATAAAGTATATATATTCTTGATCAGCATGACGAGCTGAGTCGATTAAGCTTTGTCCGTCCGTCTGTCCGTCTGTCTGTTTCTACGCGAACTAGTCCCTCAGTTTTGGAGCTATCGAGCTGAAACTTTGCACAGAGTCTTCTTTTTACTGCACGCTGCTAATATGTCGGAACCGACCGGATCGGATAACTACTTCTTGTAGCTGCCATACAAATGTTCGTTCGGAAAATGGATTTTAGTAAGAAAAACTGTTTTGTTCTCAATATTACTGCTCTCAAACACGGTCATGGGTAATATGTAATGTTTTTAAGCTGATCTGCGAAGTTTGGTCGAAGTCGCTAACCGTTGAGACAAGCTATTTCAAGTGTATAAAAACTTCGTTACAGACGAAGTTAGCTTTGCCTTTCTCGTTTATTTGTTTTTTCTCCTAAATTTTTTCTTTGTATATCTGATATATTTTAGTTTTATTATTTTTCAAACCATCAACCATATACAAATTTATTATTTTCCTTTTTTATTATTATTATTTTTTTTCCTTAGCTTCTATTTAGGGTTTGGTTTTTTTTCCTCTTCTCTATCTCTACATGATTAAAGATTTTGGTAGCTCTAATAACATCTCTGACTACAATTGGCTGTGAATCGGGGCATAGCTGGCCGGACGGGCAAATAAAATTCCCCCATCGTGTCAGAGTCGTTATTAGTTTTTTGTAATTTTGTTAGTTTTTATTTGATAGCTGATGGAGCTACACCGAAACCAGTTTTGGAATCAGCGAGCACAAACTTATCATATTTTTAAATCAACAGGGCTGCAGCTCACAAAGGTGGTCATTTCGTTGGCCTGTGTAGGCTTTCTTTATTGATAAGGCTTTTTAATAAAGTATGAGTAATTGTGTTGACAGCCTTTTTTTGTCGACTTAATAAATAAATAAATTTGTTCTTGAATTTTAAAGAGTTTCGCTCTTGGAATCGATCTATATTCGTCCTCAATTTGGTTCTTATTGACAAGGGAAGTGAGGGGATGCAAATTTTGGGAGATTCGCGTTGGACGCGTTCTCCAAGAGAGAGATAGAGAGCGCATGCGCAGTCTGTCGTTGTCAGATGTGAGCGGTCGTCCGTTAATTCTTTTTATATATAACATTTGAGTACCTCATATAAAAATAAAAACAAGAAAGAGTGTTGCGGTCGAGTCCTCGACAGCAAAATACCCTGTACCAAGTAATGTGGTTCCTATGGCTTTGAATTCCTTTTATTTGTTTTAAAATTTATTTAAATAAATGGGAAGGCGCACTTGCAGCTCTTCGGTGTTTTTGCTCGGATCTTATTGTGGTATACATAATAGATGGATATTGGGGCTAACTTAATATATATCGAGTCACTAGGTTTAAACTTATAAATTGTAGCTCTGACAGGTTTTTC
This sequence comes from Lordiphosa stackelbergi, assembly GCA_018904235.1. NCBI lineage: Eukaryota > Metazoa > Arthropoda > Insecta > Diptera > Drosophilidae > Lordiphosa > Lordiphosa stackelbergi. The sequence continues at coordinate 23,576 of JAEIFU010000132.1, forward strand.
GCGGTTGGAAGGAGAAGGAGGAGGAGTTTGCCAGATCTGAAGCAAACTTGATCTGGTCTGTCAGATCAAAGCGTTTATACAGAGAGAAAGGGACAGTTTTTCGCTGTTAAATGATGGAGGAGGTGGAATTTTCCACATCTGAAACAATCTAGATGTGGGTACTGTTACACCTACATACATGCCAAAAATTGACAAAAAATTTTAGTCTTCGCGAGGTATCGAGTTCAAGTTTTATTTAGAGAGAACATGCACTTTGACATGGGTCGAAAATGCTTCTTTCTGCCCTTTAGATACATTTGCACAACTTCACGACACACTATTGGCCCATTTTCAACTGGAAAGTCCAAGACTAGGATTAACATGCATTGCATCAGCCTCATCTATGTACTCTTAGCGGGAGAGGCATCAAATCGCTCTCGTTGCTAGTAAGTCTGCTCACGCAGTATACAAATTTACCACAAAAGCGACCCGGCCAACCAACTGTGCGGCAGATTATAAAAGTAAACCCAGGCGTGGGCCACGTAGCTCAGGGATATAAAACGTAAACTCACGCACACATTCGCCACAATAAAAACGACAGCATCAGCGGCCACGTACCGCCTGAAGCTAAAACGCACACGCACCCAAAAGCGAAAAAAGCAAACACATTAAAAATGGCAAACAAAATGGCAAACATATTTTTCCTCAGCCGTTGCCGCCGCCGCAAAAGGTGAATAAAAATAATCGCTGCATACTTTTGTGCGTTGCCAAATTCCTAATGCTTATCCGCCGCCGATTTGCATGCCAAGCAGGTGCTACATAATTTATCAACGAAACTGATTTATATACTGTGAGTCGTGTTAAGGAATGCTTAACTTGGAATTGTTTTCAACATTTAAATGCCCACTGACAATTGGCTCGGCATATAATCGGCCGTGGTTGTGGCAGACGCTAACACCTGCGTCGCCATTTTGTCTGCGCAAACAGCAAATCAGAAAAAACCCACCGAGATTCCGGGCTGCGATTGCAATTGCCATCAATTTAATCAACGAGGCTGCAACGGCCAGGCAAATAAAATGCCGCTGTTGACGCCATAATTTTGGTTTATAGTCTGGGAATCTGTTAATGCGATGACTCTCAGCACAGTTGGAGTACAATCCTTCGTCAGTCGCTGCCCAATAGCGCTCATAAATAAAAATCACTGATGCTTGAATTTTGCTTTATTTTTTTATTCGTTCAAGTATAAAGCATGTGAAAAAGAGGCCAGTGCGAACGCGCATGGTGCGATGTGGCAATTTGCTGCGTTCATGATTTTATTGCAATCCATAATGCAGCGTTAATTTGCCAACGCGAGTCCCTATACACCGGCAAATGCATTGGTTATGTGCAAATACAAAAAGGTATTGTTAGCTCTGGGAGGGGTAATTTAAGTGCTTTTATCAAAGACTGTAAAACTCGCAAGGATGAGTTACGACCATACAAGTGAGTGACGAGGAGATATTTCAATGTGGACCTTCGATTTTACATATTTCTGCTGTCCGTGTGCATGTTGTGCCGAACAAACTTTTCACACACCCACTGCACACATGTCAAATCGTAGGTCCACATCGCAATTTTCTGCTACCACTACACTCATTGATGTAGACTTAGACCTGGGTATTCAAATGTTTGTCAACCTTCCAAGGACTTCAACAAATCCATCGTGCATTGAAGAAGACTGATTTTCAAATCCCGGTTTGTTTTGTGGCCGAAGTTGGTCAAAAGTAGAAAAATACACCTTTATAATTTTTTTGGCAAATTGATAATTAATTTTGATTACTAAATATCTGGTACAAACCATCTATCTACAAAACTGTACGAGATTTTTCACAATTGCGGGGGCTGGAGATGGCGTAGCAAAAATTGAAAATTTACTTTATCTTCATGAATGTATGAGAAATATTCGTCCCATCCATCCCTTTTACGTGTGTCTTCTTTTCAATTCGTATTCTGCTCAGCGTCAGAAATTATTTCTTGTTGTGACGCTTAACCGAGTGTTTGTTTTTGGCAAATACAAATAAAAATATACTATAATATAATATATAAAGTGCAAAGTACCATCAACTATAATACACATCATCAATTTACAATTACAGGTAACAATATAAAAAGTAAATACTGATAAAAAACATAATATATTTTGTTTGTTATTTTTTAAATTCTTTTATTGTTACAGATCAAGGCGATAAAATCAATAGTCTCTTGGAGTGAAGGCAAAGGCCGAGAAAGGAAGTTTTTGCGCTCCACATGTATGTATTATAATTATATTTTAATTTTTATTATAATATTTACAATTTGAATTACTTTTTCAGCCAGCATACCCTCCGGAGGAAACCAAACCGCTGAGGAGCAGTTTTATATAAATAAAAAGCCTATTATGAAACTGAAGTGTGTAATAAAAAATAAATAAACACTACAATATTAATTATTATTTAAATTAAATGAGTTGATAAATATTTTGGAGCATATTAAATTACAGATAACAAGTAGTTACTGCGGTAGCTAGCTACGCTACTGATTACTTTTCGGTAGCGTTTCGCTAGCTCCAGAATCGCTAACGTTTCGCTAGGACATGCCCATACAAAAGTAATCTGAGCGGTAATCCGGCGGGTAGTCAGTAAGGGGTTACCGAATCGCTAGCGCTCCGCTAGCTACAAGAACTGAAGGGTATGTCTACTAATTTTTTCCAGTGAAATTTTCATACCTTTTTTTATGTTTTTATATTTTAAAATTAATAAACACAAAAAAAATTTATATAATCATCTTTGTTAGTTCTCCTTCATACCTTATCTTAAAAAATACTTCATATTTTTATATATTAATTAAATTATAATTTATAAAATAATTTAAAATTATATATCAATTATGACTCAGGATTATTTTTTAAAAGATCAATAACTTCGTCATCTAATTTAATAATTTTTTTAGAGTGCAATGAAGTACTTTTTGATATTGATGACAACTAAAAGTGTGTTAAATAAATCCACCATTGTATTGAAGCGAGAGTTTTTTCTAGTGTGACTCACACGATAATTACGCATATCCTGGTTGCGTGCTTCAATAGCTTCCTCTGACATAATTCAAATTGGCAGGGATACTGTTTTTGTAATATCTGCCCCGTGCACAAGAATTGTATGTACTGACGATGGCATACAAAACCAAGGGTACTCCTTTACAAACAGTTTCGCTGTTTCCCATGCATATTGACGAAAAGATTCTATGTCAACTTCATATCCACATGCCACTGTTCGTAGAATTACGCTGAGTCGTTTAATAAAATCAACACTTACTCCAGTAATATCAGAAGCTAAGATTGGTTGCTGGTAGAATTTTCTGGCTGTATTGCTATTATTGGTATTTCCTGATGTTGCCGTAGGTATATCCACTAAAATTCCCATTTCTTTTCGATGATCAGTTTGAATTTTTTTTCCTTTCAGCAAAAACTTCCTTATTGGCTTCGCGGACTTGCCACTTTTTAATTGGCAATCTATAAGAAATATGCATTATACACTCAAAAAACCGAATCCATGCATGAAGGGTTAAAGTTCCGTATTTGTACAAATGATCTTTAGATGGACTACAAGAAAATATTTCCAGATCGTTGAAATTTTTGGGACTTGCATTACAAATTCCACAGACATGTGAGGACGTTTCTGAAATAGAGTTGAATGCCTTTCCATCAATCATTGTTAAATGAATCTCGTGGTTGACTTGGAAATGATCTAAATTTGATTTTCCACATAAGCGACCTTTTCTCGAATTAGATCTGCGGACTCTTTCTGAAATTTCATTTTTATGGGTCTACAAAAGCGACTGGATGAGGGACGCTCGTTTTGCCAAAGAATTCTATTATTCCTGCCTAAAATTTGCAACGTCAATTATGCCAACTTCGGTGTCTGAAAATCGCTGACGGTAAGTGGAATGTCCACTACTGCCATCACACCCCCATTTCTAATGGCTTTCAATTCAAAAAAAGGTGAAAAGTTCTCTATTTCATTAAAAGCTGCTTCATTTCCTTGAATTGTCCTGGAAACAGTGTGGCCAACCAAAGTTTGCAAATTTTATTTAGCTGAAGTTTCCGATAATTGGATGCCGTTTGGATAGCACGCTTTTCCCGCAACTCTCAACATATCGTAGCACGGAAACATTTTTGATCCATGTTCTTTTACGGAGCTCTGCATCAAACGATATAAATTTTTAATAAAGTCTCCATCAACAAAAAGGGATAAAGTAGGGTTGTCGAAAATATTATCGATATATCGAAATATCGATATTTTTGCCCAAAATGAAGAATATCATTATCGAATATTTTTCGGAGGCGATATATCGGATATCGAATATTTTTGGCGATATTTTTCGGGGATATTTTTGTTGTAGCGTTCTTTGTTTCTTGTGCTCTGGACACGTAAGGCACAATGTTTAAAAGTTGTTTTATTAACTGTAAACTGTGCAAAAAGTTGTAAGGACAATGACAACTCAACAAACATAAAGGCGCCCTTAATCGCAAAGCATGGAGATGCTTGGCTGAAATGCACCTTATTTTTAAAAACAGTAAAGAATAACATGATTGCAGCACGACGACTAGGTCAATTCCAATTCTTAGGTGCCACAGAAATTTCTTTTGGTTGGTTTCTAACCTCTAATGTTCTGGGGGAGGGCTTGGTTCACTTTTTGCTCATAACTTGAGAACCGCTTATCCGATCTTTATCATTTCTTCGGCCAATCGATTCATTTTGCTAATTACTAACAATCTCTACAAGGTACAAATCCTCTATCTTTAAAACTGTAGGAGATATAACTTTTTTCCAAATTGCGGGGGCGGGAGGGGGCGTGGCAAAAATTTGAAACAAACTTGATCTGCGTGCAGATAAAAGAAGCATTTGTCCCATACATGCCAAACCTCTATCTCTTACCATCTCTGATATCTAGCTGTTCATACAGACAGACGTACGGACGGACGGACGGACAGACGGACAAGGCTAAATCGACTCGGCTGTTGATGCTGATCAAGAATATATATACTTTATATGGTCGGAAATAATTCCTTCTGCCTGTTACATACATTTGCACGACTTTAGTATACCCTTTTTACTCTACGAGTAACGGGTATAAAAAGAGTTCTGGGCGAATACTTGCGAATATTAAAAGCTACTTACTACAAAAGTTTTAGTACGTGAAAGAGATCATTCTATAGGAAATGTTAACTTTAAAGATAGTTTTCAGCTAATACACATAAACACTGGATGCACACATATTTTTTACATCAAATACATACCAACTATGTGGGTTTGCAACACTGTTTTCACCAAAATTATTAAAACTTAACTTTTCACAAGTTCAATCAGCTTGTCCAAACAAGGCGGGAATAGTAGTGTTAGAGATGTGAAAAAAATTTTAACTTTGCGTGCTTACAACTTCGTGAGTGGAGATGTTTTTTATCGATTCCATTTTTTGCAAAATACCTACACACGCCGTGTAAAATTCAGAAAGCCACACGCGCGTGCAGAAAACCTACACGTGGCGTGTAGAATTCAGAAAGCCACACTCGCATGCAGAAAAGCTACACAAAAGTAATGGGTTGAAAATCCCCGGTCGTAACGTGTAGAAACCTTACATTTTCGTGAAGCAAATTAATTTATTTTATTTTTTAACAAATTTATATTTTTAGGTAAGTAAACTCTGGTAGATTTGAAATCCCGGCCCCTTGGACTGAAACACTATTGGAATGATGTTTTAGACGTCTCCGCCACGTCACGCGTGTAAGGCAGGGCCTCTAAGACATTACTTGTATTGAGTCTGCTAAAGGCACAATCCAATATTTGAACAAGTGAGAAAGTCGGTCAAGCCCGACTATAACATACTCTGTACCCGGTGTATATGCTGAATGCGTCACTGCCACTGTGTTCATCTCTTAGTTTTTTTCTCTCTCTCTCTCTCTATCTTTGATGCATGCAATGCGGTGTTGTTTGCGTGTGCCTGGGAGGCGTCTATATTACACTTTTTTTCTCATAACTTGAGAACCGCTCATCTGATCTTTATCATTTTTCAGCAAAAAGATAGATATTAATAATGACTAACTATCTCTAGAAGGTACGAATCATCTATCTACAAAACTGTGGAAGATATGACGTTTTTTCCAAATTGCGGGGGCGGGAGGGGGCGTGGCAAAAATTGAAAATAAACTTGATCTGCCTGCAAGTATAAGAAGCATTTGTCCCGTACATGTCAAACCTCTATCTCTTACCATCTCTGAGATCTGTTTGTTCATACGGACGGACAGACGGACGGACAGACGGACAGACGGACATGGCTATATCGACTCGGCTGTTGATGCTGATCAAGAATATATATACTTTCTAGGGTCGGAAATTATTCCTTCTCCCTGTTACATACTTTTGCACAAACTTAATATACTCTATGTACCTTCGGTACAGAGTATAAAAATGTTAAATTGGCTCTACAGCCCCTCAAAGGGGCCAAGCCAAGCTTCTCACATTTTCTTGGAGTGTGTGCTTTAAATTTTTCGCACAAGAGAATTTTTCGCCGAATATACGAACAGCAAAGTTTAAATATTTGCTTTTTTATGGCTGGTTACTTCACAGCTGGCCCCAATAGCTGGTGAAGGTTACCGGATGTGTGAAAGCTAATATCTAAAGAAAGAAAAAAAAAATTTTTTTTTTTGGGATCGAACCCATGACCACCCGCCCAGGAGTCCAGCACACTAACCGCTGGGCCACAAGCGGCCACATTCCAATATTTGCTTGCTTGTAATTCTCAAGTTCTAATTCATCGCAATCGCTATTTATATACAGGCAACAGAAATTTCCGCAAGATTCGTGTAGATTTTCAACACGCAGCGTATAGATTTTGTAAATCTAAACGTGCATTTAGAAATCCCACACGTCACGTGCGACCCAATAACCATCTTGCTTAACAAAAAATATAAGAATTCAGTACTTATGTAGAGCTACAATTTTCGTGTAGAATTTCCACACGCGCGTGTAGGATTTCAATATCCAAACGTTAATGAAGAAACCCTAATCGTCCGTGTGGTATTCAGATTGCTGCATGAAGAGTGTAGAATTATTTGGGGAAATGAGCTGATGTTCTAATGTCGTGTAGACTTTGCCTTTACAGGGCGAAATACGTTGCGTTTAGGTTTGACGTTTCTACAAGCACCCTGTAGCCAACTTTGTTTTCTCTGTGTATAAGAAGCATTTGTCCCATACATGTCAAACCTCTATCTCCTACCATCTCCGAGATCTGTTTGTTCATACGGACAGACAGACGGACGGACGGACAGACGGTCATAGCTAAATCGACTCGGCTGTTGATGCTGATCAAAAATTACTTTACAAATATTATACTTTTTAGGGTCGAAAATGTTTCCTTCTCCCTGTTACATACGTTTGCACAACTTCATGATCCCTTTTTACCCATTTTCAATGGGTACAGGTTGTAAAAACTGGAACCATTAGAGAATGTCGGGATCTAGAATTCATTCTTGGATCTAGAATTTCGCTCTTTTCGGTCAAAAATTTTCATTCCTACCGTACTTCTGACATCGATCAATCTTGTTCCAAGTATGAAATTTTCATTATTTTCATTTTTTCTCTGAGTATATGTGCATGTATCGTGCAATAACATTCGTTTACGCGCGCAATTCTAGAAGCGACCACCAGTTTATATGATTAAGGTTAGGGGTTTTTTTTTTTTTTTTTTGGAGTCCGTTGGAGTACTTTCCAGTTTTAATTGCATGATAAAAACAGAACCAGACCAACCGTGTGCGCTCTCCAACATGATTAAATCCAGCGTTGTATATAATTGTAAATTTTAAAAATATTTTAAGTCTAACCAGTTATTTTGTTTCGGTTATGGCTAACCAAAATAAAATCTATTTTGGTTCCGGTCACGATTAAGAGTATTTATTTTGGTTACGGGTTCGGCTATACCGGTTAAAAATAACGATTGAATCAAATAAATGCATTGAACATTTAAATCAATTCGATAAACTAAAAAAACTTTTAAGAAACCTTCAAGAAATGTATTCAAATTTAAATCTTAATCATTCAACGCCAACATGATTGCAATATATGTTTCTTTCCAAAGAGATACTGATTGATTCGTAAATCAATCAAGAAATGATTGTTTTATTTACAGCCCCATGATTACCATCATTTATTATTTAAAAACTAAAGAAAATCGATTAAGATCAAAAATATTATAACCTAAATTAACAAAACTATTTTAAGACCACACAACGCAAATCATTCAAGCTCTTTTTACAACTTTCCCTCCTGGCTCCACAAAAGAAATTGGCATTTTCAACATCTAACCGCATTTCGCCCATAATAAATCCGCACAAAAGAAACTTTTTGGCAAGCGAAAATTTATGCCTTGACTTCCTCAGGCTGGCATCTTAGCGATTTTTTGGGCCCTTATAACTCATGTATTAATTGGCGAAAGCCACAGAGAGCGGTCTAGGGAAACTCGAAAGGGACACACTTATTTATGACGCGTTAAATGTAAAATATTTGGCGTAAAATCTAAAGATGCACCAGTCTGCTGGCTCTCAGACAATTCCAAATTATATGGCAATTTATGGGCTCCGCTTCACGCCCACAAACTCAAAGGCGAAAACAAAAAGGCCTGTAAAGTTGGCAGCCATTAGGCTAATTATTAGCTTTCTCCCAGAAAAAGCTAGTTAAATGCTAAGCCAAACACAATCTGGCTTTGGACAAAGAATTGGCATTTGAGAGCATACATAAGTCCCTACACTATGCTGATGTCAGCTGGGATCATGGGGGCACTCACATACCCCGGCTCCAAGGCACAACACAAGCTACAATAACAATTAGTCGGCTTATGAGAACGGAACCCTCATCAGGCAAAAACGGAAAGTGTCGACAAAGTTTGTGGGTAGGCTATAAAAAAGCAAAGGGGAAAGGTCCAGGGGTTCACAAAGTCCGCACGAAATGGTCATTGTGAAAAGAATGACAATCTTTAGAGTGCCCTACATTCCCTTTCACAATTATTTACCATACAATAAAAATAGAGGGAAGCTAACTTCGGCTGTACAGAAGTTTATATACCCTTGGAGCATGATATATGCTGCCAGTTTGATATTTGGCTTTACGATATATTCATCAAAAAAGTTTTTCTCACTAGAACTACATTTTGGACCGATCGTTCCTATGGCAGCTATATGCTATAGTCATCCGATTTAAATCAAACTTGACAAAATTGTGTGGTAGTATATAATATAGATCTGTACAAAGTGGGAGCGATAGCATTGAAAACAAAAAGTTTTTCTTACTAAGACTTTTTTCGATCTATCTTTGAGAGAATTTTTTATATTAAATATTTGATCGAATCTCATTAATAAACTTATAAAACGGGGTTGGGAGCGAGCATTGAAAACAAAAGTTTTTTTACTAAGACTTTTTTCAGATCTATCTTGTATGGCAGTATAATATAGTTGTCGATTTTGATAAATCTCGATGAAATTATGAAATCATGAAAACTTATAAAAACGGGGGTTGGGCGAAAGCATTGAAAACAAAAAGTTTTTTTTACTAAGACTTTTTTTCAGATCTATCTTTTGTATGGCAGCTATACTATATAGTTGTCCGATTTCGATAAATCTCGATGAAATTATGTGAAATCATAGAAAACTTATAAATACGAGGGTTGGGAGCGATAGCATTGAAAACAAAAAAGTTTTTCTCACTAAAACTACTTTTTCAACCGATCGTTCCTATGGCAGTTAATGCTATAGTCATCCGATCAGGCCAGTTCCGACAAATGTGCAGCGTATTTATACCAAAACACTTCGTGCAAAGTTTGGTTGAGATAGCTTTAAAACTGACGGAGGAGATAGCATAGAAACAGACGGACAGACAGACGGACAGACGGACATGGCTATATCAACTCAGCTCGTCATGCTGATCAAGAATATATATACTTTATGTGGTCGGAGATGTTTCCTTCTGTGCGTTACAAACATCCGGACAATTTTAATATATCCTCTCCAAAGGTATAAAAAGACAAATATTTACAAACACTCGAACGCCAGTTGAATACAAATCTGAATATATTTATGCAATGTTTATCATGCACTTTGGACTCTTTAAAAGTTGTTTGGATACATAAAAGTCATCTCTGACATAAATTATAGCATCGCTCATTTGATTTCCAGACATATGGATTTCCAGACATAATCATGTAAAATAATCTGATCATTTTGTTGGGTGGCTGCTTTAAGATCGATTGGTTAGTGAAGTGTTTTCTCTTCCAAAATACCAAAGTTTTTATACTTTGTACAAAGGTACATAGAGTATAATAAGTTTGCGCAAAAGTATGTAACAGGGAGAAGGAATCATTTCCGACCCTATAAAGTATATATATTCTTGATCAGCATCAACAGCCGAGTCGATATAGCCATGTCCGTCTGTCCGTCCGTCTGTCCATCGTCCGTCCGTCCGTATGAACAATTGATCTCAGAGATGGTAAGAGATAGATGATTGACATGTATGGGACAAATGCTTTTTATACTTGCAAGCAAATCAAGCTTATTTTCAATTTTTGCCACGCCCCCTCCAGCCCCCGTAATTTTGAAAAAACGTCATATCTCCTACAGTTTTGTAGATAGATGATTCGTACCTTCTAGAGATAGTTAGTTATTAGCAATATGTATCGATTTGCCGAAGAAATGATAAAGATCGGATGAGCGGTTCTCAAGGTATGAGCGAGTAAGTGAATCACCCCCGACACCCCTCCCACCCTTACACAACCAACGCTGCACAATCTTAGAAAGAGAGAGGGAGAGAGAGATAGTAAGAGAGTGAAAGAGAGAGAGAGAGAGTGAGAGAGGGAGAGAGAGAGAAATCTAGAGTTGAGCGCAGCAGCAGCATTGCATGCAGCTCCTACTCTAGGTTCAGAGTATATTATAGTCGGGCTTGACCATAATATTCTGTGGCAATAAGGAAAATAGCACAAGTGTGTTTTTCCTTTTTTTCAGGAGAGCAATTATTAAACTTAAATGAATAAGTGGAAAAGTGATTGGTCGCCAAGTGGAAATTTTGTACAGATGAGAAGCGTAATTTCTTTAAGTAGGGGAGAGTGGGGGGTTGTGATCATAGTTTTGTTTTTCGAACATAACTTCGCCCAAAATCAATATTTTTTCGTTCTGTAAATTTTGTATTTTAGGTAAAAGATGCACAAAACTTTCCTCATCACTAGTTTAAAAAATAATACAATAATATCATATTGAAAAAAAGTGAGTTTTTTACTTTTCGAAAATTTGTGGGGGGTTGTGAGCCACCCATCTAAAAGTTCAAAATTTGTGTTTTTAAGCCATTTTTCTTTATTAAATGAAAAAATGAACAATTTTTCTAATATTCTGAATTAACAAATATCAATGAAGAGTGAAAATTGATTGACAATATCAGGCTTGTTTTCTTTTATATACGAGTACTTTTTGCTTGTGGCTGTTCTTTTGTTTGCCTTTTTCAATGTTTTTTTACTTCTTTGGAAAGTTTTTACTCTGTTTTATTGCGCGTCATTGCAATATTCTCTTTGAAAGTCAAAACCGACTTTTTTCAAAGTGGCTCACATCCCCCATATCTCACTTTTTTTTAGTGACGTCACATAACCATTTAGAAATTGTTACAAAAAAAAAACATATTTCTATCAAAAAGGCAATTGGCCAAAGATATTTCCCTTATACTTACATTTGTCATTACGAAAAAAATTTTGTATAATATTCGCAAGTCAAAAAAAAAAATTTTTTTTTTGAAAAAAAAATCGAGTTCTGGTTCACGAACTTAAAGAAGGTGTAGACTGATAGGTTGCTTGCCAAAAGTTAGGTAATCAGAAGGGAGACACATGACATAAACAAAAGTTTAAATTTCCTTTTTTTTGTGGCCAATATTCGAGTGGCTCACAACCCCCAGCGGCTCAGAACCCCTCATTCCCCCCTATATAACTCTTTTGAATAAATAAAGTTGGCATTTTAGCATTTTGAAGTAAAGACCACAACTTTTTTACATTTCTTCAGGCTTATGTTGTTTTGATTTACCGTTATATCTTTGTAACGACTTATCCGATTGACGTGCAATTTTAACGGAATATAGAATTGATACTGATTCTTATACAGGGGTGTCCTGGAAATTTCCAGAGATTTTCGTATAAACGATTGCACTTCGAACTAAACTTTGACTACATTATTGTATTTATCTGATAAATTTTGAAAAGAAGCCACATCAAGATATAACGAAGCCATAGAGTGAGTCAAGTGCTGCCCATCGCCGTTGAACCGGTGCTACCCAGCAAAAATGATTGTTTTCCTTCTAACTCGACTATCGTTTGTCCGATCATCATCCTTTCTTTTGCGAATCGATAAATAATCGTGATTACAAAATATTTCTGAAATTTTATATGGTCTAGGTGGATGTCTGTGGCCCAGCGGTTAGTGTGCTGGACTGCTGGGCGGGAGGTCGTGGGTTCGATCCCGCCTCTGAACATCTAATAATAAAAGTCCTTTCTTAGAAAAATAGCTTTTACACATTCGGTCTCCTTCACCAGCTATTGGCGCCAGCTGAGAAGTAATAAAGCCATGAACAAGAAAATTCTCAAACTTTGCCGTTCGGACTCGGCGTGAAACTGTAGGTCCCTTTGTCTTGTGGTAAAAATTTAAAAGCACACACGCCAAGAGATTGAGAGAAGCTTGGCTTGGCCCCGTTTAAAGAGCTGTATAACCACTTTTACATTTTTTACAGCCCATCTATCTGCAAAACTGTGGGATATATGTATAAAGTTGATTTCTAAATTGCGGGGGCGGTAGGGGGCGTGGCAACCTGTAACATTAAAATTTATCTGAATGCAACTCCAAGGAGTATTTGTCCCATACATGTCAAACCTCTATCTCTTACCATGTCAGAGATCTGTATTCGTCTGTTTCTATGCTATCTCCTCCGTCCGTTTTAAGGTTATCTTAACCAAACTTTGCACGAAGTCGTTTGTTACAAATACGCTGCACATTTGTCGTTCTACTTTTGTGAAAAAGTAGTCTTAGTGAGAAAAAGTTTTTGTCTTCAACGCAATCGACACCAAACCTCGTATTTATAAGTTTTCTATGCTTTCACATTGCTTTCACATAATTTCAAAAATTTCAAAATTTATGAAAATCGGACAACTATATAGTACTAGCAAATAACCCGACGCGCTTCGCTGCGCCTTCAACAGTATGCTCTTTGCTGATGGGTTTTTCCTCCAACTCCCACCCCCATCCCTCCCATCCACTCTACATCCAATTCCACCCAGTTCCCACTCACTTCCCACCCACTTTCCGCCACAATCACGCCCACATACCGCCCGCATCCTGCCCACATCCCACCCACTTCCCTCCTACTTCCCTCCCACTTCCCGCCCACATCTCACCCACATCCCTCCCACTTTCCGCCCATCTCCGATCCAAATCCCATCCACTTCCCACCTAAAGTCCACCCACATCCCACCCACTTTACACCCAATTTCCCCAGTTCCCACAAATCTTCCCACCCACTTTCCGCCCACATCCCGCCCACTTCTCGCCCACTTCCCACCTGCATCCCGCCCACTCCCACCCCATCCCACCACATCCCACCCACATCCCCACATCCCATCCACATCCCATCCACTTCCCACCTACAGTCCACCCCACACCCAACCCCAGTCCCACCACTTCACACCCACATTCCCCCGCATCCCACCCACTCCCCCACTGCACCCACTCACAACCACACCCCACTTCCACCCACTTCCAAACAATAAACCACTCACATCCCACACTTCCAGGGGCATCCGGCGTTATTTCCAACATAGGAAAATTAAATCACAAATGAATTTTCATTTTGATCGATTTTGAAGCCAATCGAATGAAAAATAGTTGTTTTTATTCAGAATTTTCCGACCGTCAGGTCAAATTTTCAAACTTCGAAAAATCATATTTCGAAATATTTCGTATTCTATCCATACAAACCGAGTTTCAAGCCAATCGGATGAAAAATAGCTATTTTGCATTCAGAATTTTCCGGGCGTTTTCTCGCCTAGGCAGATTTTCCGACATGGCAAAATCACATTTCAAATTATTTCGACTTCTGTCCTTGCAAACCGAGTTTCAAGCCAATCGGGTGAAAAATTGTTTTTTCATGCAGAATTTTCCTTGAATTTTCCGACCGCTGGGTCAAATTTTCCAACATCAGAAAATCACATTTCAATTTATTTCTTATTCTTTCCTAACAAACCGAGTTTCAAGCCAATCGGATGATAAATAGTTGTTTTCATGCAGAATTTTCCTGGAATTTTCCGAACGTCAGGTCAAATTTTCCAACTTCGGAAAATCTCATTTCAAATTATTTCGAATTCTGTCCTTACAAATCGAGTTTGAAGCCTATCGGATGAAAAATAATTTTTTGCATGCAGAATTTTTCGGCCATTTTCCTCGAGGTCGGATATTCCAAATTCGGGAAAACACGGGTCGAATGATTTCGAATACTTTGCATTCAAACCAAGTTTCAAGTCAATCGGATGAAAAATAAAATTTTTCCCATACAAAATTTTCCGACGCTTTTCCGACTTTTCCGGGTGGAATTTTCCAAAACCCCGTCTTAGTACTCACTTTCAGCATAAGATTAAACTACTGTGAAAAACTCAGCTTTCTATCTTTTATGGTTTAGGCTGTGCGACGGTCACCAGTCAGTCAGTCAGGTTGAACTCTTTTATATATATAGACTAGCAAATAACCCGACGCGCTTCGCTGCGCCTTCAACAGTATGCTCTTTGCTGATGGGTTTTTCCTCCAACTCCCACCCCCATCCCTCCCATCCACTCTACATCCAATTCCACCCAGTTCCCACTCACTTCCCACCCACTTTCCGCCACAATCACGCCCACATACCGCCCACATCCTGCCCACATCCCACCCACTTCCCTCCTACTTCCCTCCCACTTCCCGCCCACATCTCACCCACATCCCTCCCACTTTCCGCCCATATCCGATCCAAATCCCATCCACTTCCCACCTAAAGTCCACCCACATCCCACCCAATACACCCAATTTCCTCAGTTCCCACAAATCTTCCCACCCACTTTCCGCCCACTTCTCGCCCACTTCCCACCTGCATCCCACCCACTTCCCGCCCCCATCCCATCCACATCCCATCCACATCCCATCACACCACTTCCCACCTACAGTCCACCCACTTTACACCCAATTTCCCCCAGTTCCCACTCACTTCACACCCACATTCCTCCCGCATCCCACCCACTTCCCGCCACATTGCACCCACTTCACAACCACTTACCACCCACTTTCCACCCACTTCCAAAACAATAAACCACTCACATCCCATTCACTTCCCAGTGGGCATCCCGGCGTTATTTCCAACATAGGAAAATTAAATCACAAATGAATTTTCATTTTGATCGATTTTGAAGCCAATCGAATGAAAAATAGTTGTTTTTATTCAGAATTTTCCGACCGTCAGGTCAAATTTTCAAACTTCGAAAAATCATATTTCGAAATATTTCGTATTCTATCCATACAAACCGAGTTTCAAGCCAATCGGATGAAAAATAGCTATTTTGCATTCAGAATTTTCCGGGCGTTTTCTCGCCTAGGCAGATTTTCCGACATGACAAAATCACATTTCAAATTATTTCGACTTCTGTCCTTGCAAACCGAGTTTCAAGCCAATCGGGTGAAAAATTGTTTTTTCATGCAGAATTTTCCTTGAATTTTCCGACCGCTGGGTCAAATTTTCCAACATCAGAAAATCACATTTCAATTTATTTCTTATTCTTTCCTAACAAACCGAGTTTCAAGCCAATCGGATGATAAATAGTTGTTTTCATGCAGAATTTTCCTGGAATTTTCCGAACGTCAGGTCAAATTTTCCAACTTCGGAAAATCTCATTTCAAACTATTTCGTATTCTGTCCTTACAAACCGAGTTTGAAGCCAATCGGAAGAAAAATAATTTTTTGCATGCAGAATTTTCCGGCCATTTTCCTCGTGGCCGGATTTTCCAAAATCGGGAAAACACGGGTCGAATGATTTCGAGTACTTTGCATTCAAACCAAGTTTCAAGTCAATCGGATGAAAAATAAAATTTTTCCCATACAAAATTTTCCGACGCTTTTCCGACTTTTCCGGGTGGAATTTTCCAAAACCCCGTCTTAGTACTCACTTTCAGCATAAGATTAAACTACTGTGAAAAACTCAGCTTTCTATCTTTTATGGTTTAGGCTGTGCGACGGTCACCAGTCAGTCAGTCAGGTTGAACTCTTTTATATATATAGATATTTGCCATACAAAAGATAGTTCTGAAAAAAGTCTTAGTATGAAAAACTTTTTTGTTTTTAATGCCATCGATCATTGATATCTTAAAAACTAGATTTGCTAGAAAAATTTTCAAAATTGACTTGAAAGCCTCCGTCAAACGGTATCAACCTCATTCCCTGCCCCGCGATGACCCAATATTTGTTCAACTGTGTATTTCATTACCAATGAGCAACACCGATAAAACTTACAAAAAAAGAAACGAGAAGGCCAAGCTAACTTCGTCTTTGCCGAAGTTTTTATACCCTTGCAAATGTTTTAATACATCAGAGTTTAAGAACGCCATCATCAAAACAAACAATTTTTCTAAATAAAACCCACTTTTCGACTGCTAGTTCCTATGACAGCTATAAGATATAGTCATCCGATTTTGACCAATACTTCCAAATCTGTATAAAAGCGTTTAATATTAATATTCGGTGATGTGAGACACGTTAACATTAAAAACAAAAAAGTTTTTCTCCTTAAAACCCACTTTTCGACCGATAGTTCCTATGACAGCTATAAGATATAGTCATCCGATTTTGACCAAAACTTCCAAATCTGTAAAAAAGCGTTTAATATTAATAATCGGTGATGTGAGACACGTTAACATTAAAAACAAAAAAGTTTTTCTCATTAAAACCCACTTTTCGAACGATAGTTCCCATGACAGCTACAAGATATAGTCGTCCGATTTTGACAAAAACTTCTAATCTATGTGAAAGCGTAAAGTATTAATAATTGCTGAAGTGGGAGCCGTTAACATTAAAAACAAAAAAGTTTTTCTTACAAAGACCCACTTTTCAACCGATAGTTCCTATGGCAGCTATAAGATATAGTCATCCGATCCGGTGTGCAGTAAAAAGAAGACTCTGTGCAAAATTTCAGCTCGATAGCTTTAAAACTGAGAGACTAGTTTGCGTAAAAACAGACAGACAGACTGACGGACAAAGCTCAATCGACTCAGCTCGTCACCCTGATCAAGAATATGAATATTATATATCGGAAATGAATATTTCTATGCGTTGCAAACTTCTGGGCAAAATTATAAAGGGTATAAAAAGAGGAAAGCTTACTTCGGCTACACCGGAGTTTATATTTTTTTTGTATGGCAGCTTTTCGCTACATTAATCTGATTTTAATCAAACTCTTTACAATTGTGTTGAAAAAGATAATATTGATGTCTGGAACGTATAAGGACGCTACAACTGGAAACAACAAAATTTTTCTCACTAGATCTACTTTTCGACCGATCGTTCCTGTGGCAGCTAAACACTGGAGCAATACTATAGCCGCACCTTGTTTTTTTAGTGTACGCATAGAAAGAGTAGAGCTAGAAAAACTTTGCGATTACCGTTTGAATCAGCGTTAAAAATGAGAGAAAATAAATAAAAAACACCAACTTTCTCAGTGCAAAAATTAACCGTTGAGTTTCATTTTCGATTTGTGAGAGGTGCATAACAATAGCCGCACAATCTAATGTCTTATTCTTAGTTTGCTGGGGGGAATTTTTTTGGCGTGCACTTGATGGAGTAACTATTTGTAATAAAATTGTAAATATGCCAAGTGGGCCAGTGGGCAGCAGGCAATAAGTCCCCAATGAAATAAGTCCCCAAACGATCAAATGAAATAAGGCCCCAAAGGGCATAGCAGAATAAGCATCAATGAGAAACTCACTCTCCTAAATTTTAAATTAAATCTTCTAAGTCGGCTTTAACCGACTTCGATAAACCCGTTAGTCATGAAAAAACATGTTTAACAGTGCTCCTGCTTTCCTTAGGGAAAAGTATCCGAAAAGTATGCAACATTTTTTTAGGGTGGGTGGGGTGGTAGCGGGGGGGCTTGGATCGCATTTTTGCTCATAACTTCTGAACCGTTCATCCGATTTTTATCATTTCTTCGGCAAATCGATTTATTTTGCTAATTACTAACTATCTCTCGAAAGTACGAATCGTCTATCTTCAAAACTGTGGGAGATATAACGTTTTTTCCAAATTGCGGGGGCGGGAGGGGCGTGGCCAAAATTTGAAACAAACTTGATCAGCGTACAGATAAAAGAAGCATTTGTCCCATACATGTCAAACCTCTATCTTTTACCATCTCTGAGATCGACGCGTTCATACAGACAGACGGACAGACGGACATGGCTAAATCGACTCGGCTGTTGATGCTGATCAAGAATATATATACTTTATAGGGTCGGAAATGTTTCCTTCTCCCTGTTACATACATTTGCACAACTTCATGATCCCCTTTTACCCATTTTCAATGGGTACAGGGTATAAAAATAATTTTTGCACATTTTTATTGCCAATTCTGGCAGTTTTTGTAAGCTTATTCTGCATATTTTGCTTTGGAGTATTGTTTAATATGAAATAATACCCCAATTTAAATTATGAAATAAGGCCCCATTGAAATGAAATAAGGCCCCAAAAATAAATGAAACAAGGCCCCAAATTTGGGGTGTTATTTCATATGAATTAATTCCCCAATTTCAAAAATTTAATAGCACCCCAATTTTGGCAAATATTTCTAAATATGGATTTTTAGTAAGAAATAGTGAAAATTTGATACAAAAAAATCGCGCTATATTTTTGTTTCAAATTTTCGACTGCGGCGCTAAGACTGATACAATTTTTGTAGTATAAACTAGATTTAAGCTTGTATAACGTTTTCTGTTCTTTTAGGTAAATCATACTTCCAGTCTACGCAGAGTCCAACAATTTTTTTGCTATCCATAATTATACTCTGTACCGAAGGTACATAGAGTAATTAAGTTTGTGCAAAAGTATGTAACAAAGAGAAACAATCATTTCCGACCCTAAAAAGTATATATATTCTTGATCAGCATCAACAGCCGAGTCGATATAGCCTCGTCCGTCTGTCCGTCCGTCCGTCCGTCTGTCTGTATGAACACCTAGATCTCAGAGACTATAAGAGCTACAGCCACCAATCTTGACGTGTTGACTTCTATTGTCTGCACGCAGATCAAGTTTGTTTCAAATTTTTGCCACGCCCACACCCGCCCCCACAATAGAAAATGCTGAATAACTCAAACATTTTTTAAACATTTTTCGAGTTCAAATTTGAAACTTAAATTAATATTAGCCATAACAATAATCCCTGAAATTTTCATCAAGATCGGATAATAAATAGCGAAAATAAAAAATTTTGCATACTTTACGGATGTTTACCCTCAGGAACGCCGGAACGCTGTTGAACATTACTTTTCATGAGTAACGGGTATATCGAAGTCGGTTGGAGCCGACTTTAACTTACGCTCTCGTTAAAACGTTACTTTCCACACCTGTACAAAAATTCTGCGCATCAAATACTTAGTCTAAGAACACCTGCAGATAAGAAAATTTAGCGTTATTAAAGTTTTTGGATTTTTTTCATATTTTATCAAAAATAAGAAAATGAAATAAGATTAAAAAAGGTCATATTAAATTTTGGCGTCTTATTTTCTGATAAAATGAAATAAGGACCCAAAATTTTGTTTTGCGGTCTTACTTCATTTTTTTTTTTGGGACTTATTTCATTTCGAAATTTTATTTAGAAAATAATACCCCAAAAAATAAAATAACACCCCAAATTTCAGAAAAAATATTTGTCTTTGTTTTCCATATAAATTTTTGGGACCTTATTTCATTTTTGTTTTGCGGCCCTATTTCATTGGGGCCTTATTTCGCAAAGCCGGCCAGTGATGTCAGATGTCGAGAAAGGATCAATTCTGGCGCTCAAAAGTGAGAATAGCTCATTTTGTGAAATTGTCTAATGAATTGGCGCATAGATATTTATACAGAATAACGGGTCGATGCCCAAGCGGGCTATGCATTACTGCTTTGGTGCATGATGATGTCACTTTCTCCTCCTTTTAACTTGGCGGGGTCCTCTTTGGTTCTTGCTTGGTATTTAATGGTTCGTCCATCCTGCTATAGTGGTTTTTATATTCTTCATCATTGGTCATCCATGGTATTTTATCGCGGTTCTGTATTATTACAATCATGGTTATGCAGTTATCATTGGGCTTTATTTGTGGGCTTAAAAAGTGATTTCTTAGGTATTAAACGGTTTATTTTCATATATAACCCACAGCTAAATTCTCTGCATTTGACCAGATATTCCCACGACTAGCCGGCAGGACCGGGACACATTTCGCTATTCACGCCGATGGCCATGGCTTGCGCCATGAGAGCAATCAGCTTTTCAAAAACCTTAACCGTGCCTGCCTTTGCACGGTTCTTGCTGAGCACTGCTACTTTTTATAAGCGAGTTTCAGCTCATTTACAAATAGTAATAGCCACTTACATTCTTACTTTAGCTCACTTTATCTTAATGGTAAATAAAAGCATTCGGCGACCGTTAATCTTGGGCCAGAAATCGTGAAACATGAAAGGTTATATATATGTGCATTTTAAGTATTTAAAAAGATAATTTGAATCAGGCGCCAATCAAAAGTGAGTTTACTATTAGGGGCACTTATGTTAAAGCAAACATAAATATGTTGACATACTAAAAAAAATACTAGATTGTCGATGTGTACCCAGAAAAACGCGCATAACTTCGACAAACGGTATCCAAATTCATTGGGTCAACAACCGTTCAACGGAGAATTAAATGGGCTATTATAACAAAAATTTAAGAAAAAATTGCATGGAGTAAAATAGTTAAACCAGTGATGGCCATAGTACAAAATTCACAAAAAAAGTTGAAAATGACACAACTGTAATCCGCATTTCTCAGCCATCGCGTTAAATTAGTCAAACCATTAATTAAATTGTTTTAGATTCATCTCGTCGCTATCGGAATTTTAAAAGTTGTGAACCATCGGACTTTTCATTCGCAAGTTATATCAATTGATTTGAGGTAAAATAGCAACAGGCGGTTTTTGGGCCATAACATCAGATTTTGGGGGTGTTAGGAAAAAACCAAGTATGAGGAAATGCTACACTGGACTGGCCCAACAATATGTACTGTGTCCCGTGAAAAGTATGTGCAGATGTTTTTATTTTTGTAACACTGTGGTAGTGTAAGCGAACATTTCTTCGGAAGCTTATGTTTGTTGTTGCCCAACTCACCCGAATCAAGCAATTTTACTACCAGTTAAATTCTACTCGTATTTCAACTAGGTGTAGGACAGTATTGTTTTGTTGCTAGTTGACAATTTCACTGCAGGGACCTTATTAGAAGCTTTTACATGCACTACCGCTCGCCCATGATGCAAGAAAGAAGGTGAGGAGCTCTCTGGGAGCACTGTCAGTTTGCGTCTGAAAATTTTAGCGTGCAGTTGACACTGAACCGACAGTCTGTGCGGTGGGTTTTTTTGCACTGATCGCCATGTTGTTTTTGTTCCTTCATTGTTTTTTTGCTCAACACACATCCTGTATTTGTGTGAACGTGAGTCCTTCGTGCGACGCCCCAGGAGGTCGGAACATTAGTATATGTAATAATAGCACATTATCTCCACCTGAAGTCACTCATTCTCACTATTATTATTAAACTAATAACTATAATTTCCCTAGAACTACATATCGTTATCGATATCGCGCACGCTGCCACGACCAGCTGCGAGCGCTGCCACCGACGACTGCGCCCGGCGGCCTTTAGAACGCCAGCGAGCTGCCGAGACACAAAGTACGCGGCATCGGTCGAGTTAACATCTTGGAGCAGCAGTTCAATAAGTAAGTACTAACTACCACAACCAAGGGGTCTTGTGCTATTTTCGAATCGACTTGACTGGCTCCCGGTATGCGATTTCACTGCATCCGGCTAAGTACGGCCACAGCACACGCGGGAGGCGCGTTCCAACAACGCAAGGCTTGGAACGACTCCTGGTCACTGAGGTGGCTCCTAAGGCTAGGATGCAGGCGCACCGACCCCGAAGAGATCTCCAAAGCGGCACCTGGCCCGATCCTCCAAGATCGATGCACTGCATCCGGCGGGGTTACAGCCACGACACACGTTGGTAAGTGCGTTCCAACAAAGCGAGGCTTGGAACGACTACCAGTCTCTGAAGTGGCTTCCACGGCTAAGGCTCGAGACGAACGGAATTGGCCCTAACTCGAACACCAAGATCGACGTACTGCATCCGGAAAGAAAACACCACGGCAAGACGAATCAGACTTGAAGCATTAAGATTAACCCCAGAGAGAAGCCTCAATAATGAAGCCAATATTTACGAACAGTGCGGTGTCTACTTATTGGGGCGGGTGAGCGATTTCACCAAACAGAAGAACCAAGTGACCCAAAATCAAATAAAATCTGTGAAAGACCCTGGCAACGGCGAGCTATATCCGTGCCACGAAAAGAGACATTCGTTCTAGCGCTCACTCTCCCGCTCTCTCTCTCGCTCTGAGCAAAAGCGCTTAGTTGAAAATATTCGCTGAGCGCCTCACCTTCTTTGTTGCATCATGCGCTCGCCTAGTGAACACTGATGTTATAAGCTTCCACCTCTTAAGTTTCATAGCCTCTTTGAAGATCTCATACTTGGGCCTGGTCAGCTGTTCATTTAAATCAGGGGCGCCCAGAACGAGCTGCACGTCAGAACTAATACAAATGCACTAAATATATTTCAAGCAATAACAACAATACGAGAGAGAAAGAGAAGCCCGCCCAGTCGGACTTGGATGCATGACAGATGTCCATATTTCATGCCAACTTGTCACGTCAGAAGGCATGAGAAAATCTGAAGGTTCCGTTTCGTTTGTCTTAAGAAACGCCGTAAAACTCAGGGGTTGTTGTTGTAACCGTTAACCGTTTGGGTGACGTCACGCGGCAGCCTTCGGGTTCCACGTTTCTCCTTACTAACTCAGTACTTCAGATGCACTGACTTTGTATATCGTAGGGAGGAAGACCTGAGCCGTCAGCTTACGAACCCCTGATTTTTGCATGCCTTTTGTGTAAAATGTCACCCCCCTAAACAACTTTAGATTTGATTTTATTTGCAAATTTTATTAACATTTAATTTAATATACAAACCAAAAACTATTTTTGATTACTTTTATTATTATTTTTGATGTTCGCCATGATGACTTAGGTTGCTAATGGTAGGGATGATTGTTAGTGATTTGGCCTTTAAGTGTGTTGTTGCTCATAGTTTGCGCAGGAGGACCTGTTTTAAGTAAAAAATTGGTTAATAATGACAAATTAACGATAATGATATTACTTAAGTGCTATTGAGTCCCCAGATGTAATTAAATTCGATACTCACCAACAATATATTGCGCACTAATAATAATAAAAATATTATAAATATTCTCTGTCAACGCGTCTTTTTTTCTGCCACAGCCGAAATCTCACTGACTTCATAATTTTTTCGCTTTTCTCTTTCTCGTTTGGTCAACGTTCACTAAGCGTTCGGGGCTGACTTCGTTTTTCGCGATATGCCGACTTTTACCTGAGAAAAGAACGCATGAGTTTTTCATGTGAAAAAATGTACATGAAATAAGTAGCCAAAAAAGTAAGTAAGTAAGCCAAAAAAATATGTAGTGACTATTTTCCTGAAATTTCATGCCACCAAATGTACTTATTTTGGTAAGCACATGCTGCAAAGTCCGACTGGGTGGGCGATTTCTGTTTGTGTGTGTGAGTGGTCGTTGCTACGCAGATCTGCCTTGACAGCGAAAAGCGTTCGGCCGTACGCGTAATCCATTTGTTGTTGCATTTGAGTTTGCAAGAGACATCGGAGAGAGAGAGAGAAGAGAGGTACATATGATGTTGTTGTGGCAGGTCTGAGCGCGGCAACAACAAAACGCAGAGCACGCATATGATTTTGTTTTTGCTTTTTGTTGGCTTATTGCATGCGCAAAATCTATACGCGCAGGCTATTCCTTTGCGTACTACAACAACGTATGCGTATCTTGCGGAATGACTGTGGGCACCCCTGATTTAAATAGATGGGAGTTTGCGATTTTTTTTCACGCCGGTAAGAACCTACTACGCTGGTTGATCAGCTGCAACAGCTTGGGGATGCAGCATCCGATGCCCGTCCAGTGTGGTGCACTCGCGATTAAACAATTGCAACTTTCTTTTAGCAAGTCGCGTCTCTTGAAAATTAAACTTTTTCAGCTTAGAATGACGGAAAAGACCTATACGACGAACTATTGACACCAAAAAACCAATTCGTAGGGCTACGGAGATATTCGCCACATTAGATATGTGGTACTCTTCGTGATTAGCTGATTTGCTAAGGGACAAAGTAATTAGTATGCAATACCCTCTTTGCCTGCTTTTAGGCTGAATTTTATCAAACACAATTTTTTTTCGACAAGCTACATTACATGGTGACGACGCAGTAGATATTATATCGGCACCGTGCTTCAAATCTTGTGCAGCGAAGAAGTGATATTACACCACGGGTATTCCTCCAGGTATTCGCGTATAAGCGAAGCGCATTCGTACTCGCTTTACACCCAGTAGCCATGGCACGTAGGATTACGCCAAGTCTGCAATTTACAGCTTTTCCTTAGGATATTTCAACTGCAGAAATTTTATTTGCGGGACGCTTCCGGCGTGCAGTACCAAAAACTAAAGTCAAACTCGAACGTCATCTAATACAAAAGCGAGTTTTCGTGGATTATAGTGCAAACACCAATACAAATGAAATGTAGGTGCCAAATTTTGATAAACTTGCTGTCAGAATTTCTGTTGAATAATATTGATTAAGACTACCAATTGATTCTCACCAAGACCATTTTTCTGAGCGAACCTTTCGATGACAGTTATAAGATGTAGTCCACTAATGCGGTTCGGTCCCAATCTGCAGAGAGCACCCAAAAGAAAACTATACGCAGTTCTTAAGCTCAATAGCGTTAAAATTAAGATACTGGTTTATTTTCTTTTTTTTTTTGCACAGTTTGCACTAGTTAAGCTCCTGTTGTTGATAAACAGCGATGAATCAAAGCAGCTCAATTCTAAATGGAACAATTTGTTAAGTACAACGCAAGTGCATTTAAGCCTCAGATTTTCAAAGATAACTTTGCTTTCCTGCTTTTGTTATGATTTCCCAAAAGCCAAGACGAAGCAGCGAGCTGCTTTTGTCATCATACATTCTCAAAAAAACTGGCAAGTGTTTTCTTTTCCTTTTTGACTGTCTACTTTGCTCTCCTCATCTCTCGTCGTAGTGTTTATAACACGTCAAAGGCGCTTTTTGTCTCTGCCCGAAATCTGCTTCAATTTGAGCTGAGATGAGCGGAGCGGTGTATAAAAAGTTTTGTTGTATAAACATTGTGTGATTGTTAGAAAAACATGTGCCAGCAGCAACCACCCAGTCGCACAGAGTGAGGCGAACTCATCAAACAACGCCATCATCTGCATATGCCACGTCCCCGTCAGCGTCGTGCTCACTCTCGCTGCTTTCTCCTCCTTTGTGTGTGGGTGTGGTGTGTGTGAGTGTGAGTGTGAGTGCTTATGTATGTGTCACAATAAAGTCGCTTTTATAGTCCCGAGATTAGGTTAATCCCTTCGCCATCCGTATGGCCTTTGTTCTAATGATGGAAACGCGCGTTAAAGAGCGTGCGAAAAGCCTTGGCAATAACTCTTTCTTCCACTGACATTTGCTGTTTGTTGCCCTAATGAACGCAGTTACAGCGTATTGTGCGCACGAACACACTCCAGTCTTGCATACGCCTGTATTTGTCTTGCTGCTGTGTTTAATGAACTTGCTCGAAAAAAGAAATGAGAATGGAAACTCCCAAGACTTGATAATCACACAAGGAGACACACTCTTTACCATAATTTACGATGTATTAAGTGATTTTAAGCATTAAGTTGTTGCCGTTGCTGCTACTTTTTGCAACCTCTTTAGCACACAAGCAGAAAGGTGTAGCATACTTTTGAGGGCCCGTGCAGTTGACATGTGCCAGAGAGGTTGATTAAATTAATGATATAAATTATGAGCTGCTCATCTCGTCTCGCCCAGCCTTTTAAATTGAGTGTGCGCCATCTTGAAATTAATAAAGTGACAGCACACAGGCAGGAGACGCGTTGGCTGGAGTGGGGACGCCTCACGTGGCATCTTTTTAATTTTGCTGCATAATAAATGAAGTGCCTAAGCCCAAAGACGTTAAGCTCTGATTTATGCGCAGGCTTCGATTTTTTTTGTACTTAATTTCATTGATACCATCAGCTGCCTGATTGCAGGCGGAAGCGGAACCATCGTAGACCGTTGACTTTGATTAGAGACTTAAATTAGATTCGTATTTGCGCAGACTTGCCAATCAAACCGCTTTCCCTGTCTTATTTCGCAGCCACAATTTGTGGCTGCCATGAACAAACATTTCGGAAATACTTTTGGTCTTGCAACTTTCAGTCTGTTGACCATAAATTCATTAGGCCACATGAAATCCAATGGAAGCACAATAACAGAGAGCAGAGTTCGGCCTGTGACTCGCATTCTACACTTTGCTCCTTGGCAGCTGTTACAATGGAATGCATTAAAGTGCGATTATTCCTACTGACAATGGAGCAGCGCCCATGTGTGTGCAGCTGCAAGTGCCAAATGTGGGTCCAGACATTTTTGCATGCAGTGTCGTATTTTTGTGCCCTCCGACAGGCCTCTGACTTCTGGCTCTCGGATGCAGCCTGGCCTGAACTATACAAAATGCATTGCGACTCCCTTCTACAACAACAAACAAAGGGCAACAAAAGCCCCCAAATTAGCAGACGTGCACAAAAGGCACTTGAGGATGGGTTGGCCCCGGAGTAAAGACTTCTCGACAATGGACCCAGCACAAATTGCCAGCAAGTCAATATACGCACTTGGCAATGGAAATGGAAATGTGAAGTGAGCTTTCTGGTATACAGTGGTAGTTCTACACTGAAAAAAAGTCATTCGTGATCAACTCAAGCCAAAGGGGAAATAAAAATGGGTTGATCGCGGAATGGCTTAAAAGAAACCCGATGGAATCAACCATCAATTAGAACTTTAAAAGAGAAGGCTATATTTCGTAATCATTTTACAATATTTTTTTAATCAGGAATATATACATATGATTTATAAGGTCGGAAATGAATTCTTCTGCCTGTTACATACATTTGCACGACTTTAGTATACCCGTTTTACTCTACGAGTAACGGATATAAAAAAAATCGAAAAAAAATTTTGCCTTAACCCTGGCCCACTAAGACAATAACTTATCTCAAATATGTATGTACTTTCATATATAACACTGGGGAACAAAATGACTACTTTTGTATGTTGAAACCTCTTTTTATACTCTGTACCGAAGGTACATAGAGTATATTAAGTTTGTGCAAAAGTATGTAACAGGGAGAAGGAATCATTTCCGACCCTATAAAGTATACATATTCTTGATCAACATCAACAGCCGAGTTGATATAGCCATGTCCGTCTGTCTGTCTGTCCGTCATGGCTATATCGACACGGATGTTGATGCTGATCAAGAATATATATATACATACATATACTTTATAGGGTCGGAAATGATTCCTTCTTCCTGTTACATACTTTTGCACAAACTTAATATAATCTATGTACCTTCGGTACATAAAAAACATACAAAGCTCATTTTCCGCCATATCCTTAAAAGAAAAGCTTACTTATCCAAACCGAGACCAGTTTTGTAATCAATGGATAAAAGTGTGTTTGTAAATAAATTAAAACTTGGAGTGGACTGTAATTAGTGTTTTCTTGTTTATTAATTTCACTAAACAGAACATATTTTTGCCGGCATAATGCGATTAACTGCTGCTGCTTCGTTTGCAGAAATGTGACTGGCGCCAAAAGCGAGAAAAGATGCCGACGTGGCGTACATATACTTAGAAGACGATCCAGTTAGAACAAAAAGGGAATGAGAATGATAAAAAAAACAGCTGTTTACATGTGTATGTGTGTAAACAACCGTTTAAGCATGCAGGCGAGTACATTCAAATAGAAATGACTGAATCGAAACACAGTATGTTAAGAAAATATAAAGGATAAATTTCAAATGATTAAGATTAAAGCTCGTAGGACGAATAGTTCCCAAACAAGTGGACCAGGCTGCAACAAAATGGCTGTTCCCCTGTGTAATAGGTTTTTGCATATTTTTATATGCAAATATGTAATTTATGCAAAAATGATTTTAGCGGAGATCATTTTTCAACAAAAGTAAGATGTGTGCAATCAGAATTTAAATCGTATATGCGGTTTAAAATATGCAAAATCCGCTGATCCGCATATGAGTACGAATACCTAGCTGTCAATTTGGCAGCGTAGCATCGTAGGAACCGCACCGATTTAATCATTTTTATAGATAAATAATTTTATTGTAATAATTTCATTTCTGTTTTGTTTTTGTTTTGAGTCAACATTAGTTTGGACCGAATGTGGGATAGTGGAGAGAGTGTGTGACCACTGAACCGGTGGACGGTGTTGGACCCCATCTACGCAACATCAAATTTGCCCCTAAAAGTATGCTTTGCCAATTTTTTTTTACGTGTTTACATGATTGCATATCGTGGCATTGTTTAAATTATTATTTTTACCTGTAATCATACGATGCCGGAATCACTCGTGTAGGTGTTACAATCGGGCTTGACCGACTCTCTTACTTCATTTATTTGTCTAGCTCTTAGTTGACACTCATTCCAATTATAAAACTATTTCCAAGATGAAATCTATTTTTCATATATATTTATTAAGGTAAAATGTTGACATAGTGAATATAAGATCAAAAATCAAAACCTGAAATGGATTAAAAGTCATCCTCATCATCATCGTCGATGATGGCCACACGACGCCGCTTGGCCGGCTCCGTACCGTCTCTGTCTACCTTAGGTGGCTTTTTGCGAGCCAGAAAGTTCGCATCCTCGTCGCTGTCCGCCTCATCTGGCTGATTCTGTCCGGCATCGTGTTCGTTGTCACTGCGTGGGCGTTTGTTTGTCTTGTCAGCGGGTAAGGCGCCACCAACAGCATCATCGTTGTCGCTATCCGAGTCAATTACATTAACGCGACGTGCGCGCTGCAAGGACTTCGACGAGGACTTGATGGTGTTATTCTCTTTGTTAAGTTCCTCTTCCTCCAGCTCCAAGAGCCGAGCACGATAGTCCTCCGAATTGAAGTTTAATGCATCATCCTCCTCATCATCTGAAGCAGCCGACTTAGTGGGCTCATTTAGAACCATATCGTTCAATTTGATTTTAGTGGCGCGTTTGGCTTTCAGTTGTTCAAATAAATCTTCCGTATTGTGATTGCCCTGCTGCTCCGCTTCCTCTTCATCGCTGGAAACAAGTGGTTGACGGTTTTTACGTCCCAATTTATGAGCAACTACACTGACTTCCTGCTCATCCTCAGAATCGGTTGGTTGCTTGGCTTTGCTCTTACGCTGTCGCTTGGTTTTTTTCAAACCCTGTTCGCCTTTCAGCGGTGCCCGCTGCTCTACCTCGTCATCGCTTTTGCTGAACATAAGGCTGTCCAGCTTACGCTGCTGCACGGCGGCTATATTATCCGCCTCTGCTTGCTGCCGCTGTCTTCTACGCTGGTCGAGATAGTCCTCTTCTTCCTCCTCCTCGTCATTATCATCATCATCCCCAAAGTCGCCACCGCCGGTTGTCTGCTCAGCCTCTACCTCTTCGCCCGCCACGATTTTGGCTCGCAGCTTCAAATCAGCAGCGTTCAGATATGTGGGAATGCGCCAATAGTTCTCCATGCCCACAATGGGCGGCTGCAGTCCAATCGCAACCAGAACCTTCTTAAACTCGCTATCTTCCATGGCCTCTCTTTGAGCCTCCAGCAAGGGCAACAGCGGCACCCCATCATCATCCTCGGCAGGATCATCTGTATCCTCGCTCGCATCCTCCAAGCACTCCTGAAGCCATTCAATGGCTGTCTGATACTTATCTGCATCCACTTGAGCAATTAGTGCTCTTACTGTGCCCACATCCAGTGGCGTGCGCACCACTTGACGTGCCTTGGACTTGGCCATTGATTTCCTGGGCTCTGCTGCTTCTGAAAATATTGGCTCTTCCATGTAGTCATCTGCCTCGCTGTCACTATCTTGCGGTTCCTGGTGTTTCTTGGCTTTGCCCTTGCCTCGCCCCTTGCTCTCCCTGGCGGGCAGTATCTCCGACTTGTCGGCAATCAAGTGCAGTTGCAGCATGCGCTTGATGATCTGCTGCTTGTTGCGCTGGTCCTCGAACTCCCGGACGATGCGTGCCAGGCAATCTGTGTGAGAACACAAAATCAAGTTCAGCCCACCTTCACTCAACAAGCAGTTTGCCACTTACCCGGAGCCAAGCGGTGCTGATCATATAAGCTACTTAGTTTCTCATCCTCTTCCGGCTGCCAGAGGTTTTTACCGCCCAACGCTGCTTTGGTAGAGCGCTTGGTGGGCGCCTTGAAAAGGAGGCCCATTTCCTTCAGCTTCTTCAGAACACCACGTCGAGTGCGGGTCTTGTCGACCAAATTGTCCAGAATCCAATCAATCACATCTGAAAGAGCAGACACAATTGGGTTGCAGTTGGTGTGCGCTTTCTTGGTTCAAGTGGAGCTCTGATTGCTTTCATTCATTTACTGTAAATCGAGTTTCAAGGACTTGCGCCCAACTGCGAGTGGAGGGAATTGGTCATAGTTACCCTTATCGGTTTCAGGATTGCGTTGATTTTCCTCGAACAGGAAACGCAGCTCTGTCTCCTGCTCCTCGGTCCAGGTGCCTTTAGTGCCGCTGCAAATGTATAAGACAACAATTCTGAGACATTTTCTATTTAAATGAATTTAAGGGAGGCAAAGAACTAAGAAGAACAATACGTGTTTTTAGTATTTTTAGTGCTTTGTGCGGTGGAGGTAAAGTAAGTTTTGGATTAATTGAAAGAAGTGTTATGCATAGTGTTAGCCAAAACCACCAATAAAAACTGTATTAGGTTTATTCTGCCCATCCCCATTTCACCCTGGTCCAAATGGTATTAATTCAATGAGTTAGTTCTTCAGGCTGCTGGTCATCATTTATCATCTGGCAACTAAACGACAGGCGCAGACAAACGATGAAGCCAACGCTCAGTCAATCATGCGCCCATTGTGCTGATGGGTCCCTTTAACCCCAAAGAGACAAAGGCTCGAGACCCCATACTTACGCTTCGTAGGCATCACAATAGCCTGTCTCCAGCTCATTTGCCTCCCTGATGCCTTTGTAAAATAATAACTCTGCATAGATTTTGGGATTAGTTGGTGCCACCTCGACAAATTTGCGCACAACATAGATGCCCAGACGACGTAGCTCTTCCTGATGGGTGTCACGTTCCACGTTGAAGACTTGTTGAAAGATGCGAAACAGCTTGGCCTGTGGATAGAGTCAGAGAGGGGAATCGCTTGAAATTCAAATGAAAAGTTTCCGCAAAGACAGGCACCACAGCCACTAGCCTGGTCGAGTGGTTTGGGCGTCCATTGCCCTACTGTGGTTGCGGTTAGTCCTAGTGCCTGTGCCTGAGCAAGATATCATTTGCAGTCGACAAAACTTTATAAATGCCCGCTCCACCAGCCTGTGTATCGTTGTCTCCGGCTGCTCGTCGCCTGTCGTCCGTATTTGGAATTTAATTTATCCTATGATTGCGCAGACCCATTAGTGGTTTTGACTTTGCATATGATGCTACTTTTGTTTTGCTTGTGGGCACGGCTTGGCAAGCAGGCGTGCGGGAAGGAGTCTGCTTCTTTTGATGGTCTCATGGACAAGGATAGCTGGATGGTTGTGTTGCTGCATCGTTTGTGCCGGGCAGACACTGAGCCGGCTTAGATGACGTTGATATGGCGAGCCGTCCAGCGGCCATCCAATCTGTCTGGCATTGTTTTTGGCTGCTCTAGTGATTAGCTGTTCTTTGGCGACTTTGCAGCGATTCAGAAATCGGATTCTTTTACTGCAAATGCTTAAAGCAGCAAGAAAAAAATCGCATTTAAGTCTAGCGATTTGGAAGGTCGCGGGATGGTAAATGAGAAAAACCCACAGCCTGCTGCTGAATGTGATTTATGAACTCTGCCCAAAAAGAAAAGTTTAATTGCCAGCCGTGAAAAGCAGCATAAGCTGCAGAAGTCGAATAGAATTCAAACAAGAGAGAGAACCAAGTTTAGTGAGGCTGACTTTTGAATGCCCTTCCAAATGGAAAAGGAGAGAGCTGCGTTATGACGGGGCTGGTAAGGGTTTCTTTGCGAATAAGTGTTGAAAGAAGACAAACCATGATTATCTTCATTTGGTTATTGGATTGTCATAATAAATGTTCTATCACTAAAAAACTACAACTTAGTTTCAGTTTACCGGTATCCCAAATTTTCCCAAATTTGTTGAGTTTAAACTGTTTTTTTTTTGCTCATTATTATAGCAAATCCATTAATAAAGTTGATTACTAAATATCTGTAAAAGACATGCAACCTAAGACCTATAACCTCTTTTCATAATTGTGGGGTGGGAGGGGGCGTGGCAAAAATTGAAAATAAACTTGATCTGCTTACAAGTATAAGAAGCATTTATCCCATACATGTCAAACCCCTATCTCTTACCATCTCTGGGGTCTGTTTATTCAAATGGACAGACGGGCATGGCTGTTGATGCTGATCAGCAATTATATACACTAAGAGAAAAATCTAGAATTTTCATACTTAAATCAAGAATTTTCAGTTTCAAAATTTCTATAAGCCAGACAATTCTTTATTTAATTACGGAATTTCTTGACACAGGAGCGTTTTGAAAAATCCCCGAATTCTTGGTTTCAAGAACGTTTTGGATAAAGTCAGCACGGTTCGAAATTTATGTTTGCGATTTGTACTTAAAGTAAGAGCTTGTTTGTTCATTAAGGGGGTTTTCTCCATGTGCAAATTTTTTTCTTTGTTGTTGAATTTTTTTTATAGCTCCAAAAGGATTTTTTAAAATTGGAAATACTTTAGAAGATAAATAAATTTCGAGTAAATAATGCTGTGAAATAACGGCTGTTTCTTCAATTTGTATATATAAATAGGGCCAAAAATCGATTTTTCATTTTTTAATGGCCGCGATTTTATAAAAAAAAATCACAAAATTTTTTTCGAGGTTCAGACCAGAATTACATCTATACTGATTATAACCCCGTTTTTACTTTTCATTTCGTGGAATTATGGCCGCCAGCACTATAACTTTTTTATTTGGATAACTTTTGAAACAGCCCTCGCATCGAAGCAGTAAAAATTTTTTTGCTTACTTTAATCTGTTTGTGGTAAAAAACTGGCTATACAGCTCCTCTCACAATCTCTTGGCGTGTGTGCCTTAAATTTTTCGCACAAGAGAAAGGGACCTACAGTTTAACGCCGGATCCGAACGGCAAAGTTTTTTGAGAAAATTGCTTTTTCATGGCTAGTTACTTCACAGCTGGCGCCACTAAGCTGGTGAAGGTGACCGTATGTGTAAAAGCTAGTTTCTAAAGAAAGAAAAAAACTTTTATTATTAGATGTTCAGAGGCGGGATCGAACCCACGACCTCCCGCCCAGCAGTCCAGCACACTAACCACTGGGCCACATGATAAAATAACCATAATTGGAAAAAACTCGTTGCATTTTTAAATAAGATATTTTTTTAAAAGTGCATGAAACAGCCTCGACATGGAAAATACCCCCTTAAGAACGAAATGATCTTAAATTAAAACTTTTTTTCTTGGATCAAGAATTTTATTTCTAGTTTTGAATTTTTAAAGGTAAATTTCAAATTTACTCAAGGTAAGAATTTTCAAGAGCGAATCGTTCCTACCGAATTCTAGACCGAAACAGAATGAATCGTTGTGCTTTTTTTGGAGTGTACTTTATGGGATCGGAAACGATTCCTTCTCCCCGTTGCGTACTTCGGCGCAAACTTAATATACTCCATGTACCTACGGTACGGAGTATTAAAACTGATCTAGCGTTTAATTATTTAACAATACAAAAGCTTAGCTAAGCCAGACTAGTTTTTTATTGAAAGCTTAAAATTAAACAAATTGCCCTTTAGCCCTTCTGATCAAGGTGCCAGCTTTGCAGTCTATTCGTTGCATTCAGAACCGTAACTCTACGGGTACAATGTTTAAGTTCTTTTCGGCTCCAAAAATATCGGTCCTTGGATACCGGTACAAAAAAAAACCAGAAGTTTAAGCTTACCTCGATTGTGCCGAAGTTGTTATCCCTTGCAAACGTTTTGAAATATCAGAGTTTAGGAACTCTAGCAATTAAATCAAAAAAATTTCTAAGTAAAACCCAATTTGCGACCGATGGTTCCTATGGAAGCTAAAGCTTATAATTCTAGTAATGACCGAGTTTGGGCACACTAACATTGAAAACAGAAAGTTATTCTTTCTAAGATCCATTTTTATACGGACGGTTCCGACATATTAGCAGCGTGCACTAAAAAGAAGACTTTGTGCAAAGTTTCAGCTCGATAGCTTTACAACTGAGAGACTAGTTTGAGTAGAAACAGACAGACGGACAAACTGCTAGTTATTTATGTTTTAAGTGTAAGCTAAAGTGGGACCTAAACGTCTTAAAACCCCTAAAAAAATTCCCAAAATGGTAGGGTTACACTGATTTGTCGCCGCTTTAATTCCAAATGTTTTATTGAATTAAAGTTTAACAATTTCAAAAGCATCCACAGCTTTTAAAGTAGGGTTGTCGAAAATATTATCGATACATCGAAAAATCGATATTTTTGCCCAAAATTAAGAATGTCATTATCGAATATTTTTCGGAGGCGATTTTTCGGGGATATTTTTGTTTTCAAAGCCTTCAGTCACAATGTTGCGAAAACCTGTTTCTTGTGCTCTGGACATGAAAGGCACAATGTTAAAAAGTTGTTTTATTAACTGTAAACTGTGCAAAAAGTTTTAAGGACCATGGCAATTCAACAAACATAAAGGCGCACTTAATCGCAAAGCATGGAGATGCTTGGCTGCAATGCAGCTCATTTTTAAAAACAGTGAAGAAAAACATGATTGCAGCATAACGACTATCGTCAAACAGTGGCAGTCGCCTATAGTCATGCTACACACATATGTATTGTTCTCCTTTAAACACAGGTGAGCGACATTTCAAGACGTCATATTTGAAGGTTCGCTCTTCCCTGATCACAATTCTGCCATGATATCTCAACAACCAACAGGACAGGAGAATAAATTATTGGAGTACAATTTGAATTTACCATTGTTTGCCCTGGAACGGGACTCTATCTAGTTCTGGATTGCAGAGAATGACGCATTGCCAGTGCTTTCTGACTTGGCATTTTCATATCTTATTACACCGGGAAGCTCCCTGCCATAGGAACGATTGGCATCGGCTATAAAAAGTGTGGTTTTTGACACCACACACAAAAAAATCTGGTGGGTAAAATTAACTACGCTGACAGTAACTTTTTTCCAAATTTTTTATGCATGTGGCTTTGTTGTTGTTTTGTAACTGTGCTAACAGTAAAATCTACTGAAGAAATTTGTAAGCTTTACGTATTTATTTTAGCACGAGTTTTGTTGTTGCATTTAACAACTGTACTCCTAGTAAAATTAACTACAAATATTTTGTCAACTTTTTCTTTGTTTTAATAAGTTACTGCTACTACAGTAACTTTACCATAGAATTAGTAACTCTGACGTGATTTTTTCATCTCATATTTTGCTTTTGCAGCAATTAACTGTACCCACAAGTTAATCTAACCGCACATATAGTATAACTTTTTGAATGTGTTTGATGCACCGATTAACTGTTCCGACGGCAAATCAAACTGCGAAAATTGTTGACTTAGCAAATTTCAGTTGGTCTTTTATAGAGCACTTTAACCGAATTAGAACTTGAGAATTACTAGTGGGCTCATTTATGCGATATTCAAGAAATTTTTGTTGCATATGTTTAGGCAGATTTAATACAAGTAATATGTTAGAGGCGTTGCTTTCAACGGGCGCGTAGCGTAACTGGTAAAGACGTGCTTTCAATCGTGTTGAGACCAATGGCCCCGAGTTCGAATCCCGCAAGAGTAAGTAAAATTTATTCAAGTTTAATAATTATTTGTTTAATTCCAATAATAGTTTCAGAACCAAATTTGGTGGGTGGGGGAGTAGTGGGGTTGCCTGTTCTGCTCTGGGATGAGCTCAAGTAGATTGCCAACAACCCTACTGTTGTACAGTTGTGTAACAGCTGTCAAATTACCAATTGTATGGTAAAATTACTGTGAACTCAGTAAGAAAAGTACTTACTGTAAACATCGGTAAATATTACTAATTATGTCGGTTGGCGCATTTTCAAACGAGATTTTCGGTTAGATTTACTATAGCAATAGTTCCTCTTACGTAAAGGTTTACGTGAAAGTTACTCCACAATTTGGTTAATTTTACCAACTTTGTGGGTTGGCGCATTTCCAACCCACAATATCGGTTAAATCTACCCACAGATTTCTTTGTGTGCAGAAGCCGAATGACCGATGAGCACATAATTCAACGCGTCTTCCTAAAATCTTTGTCTAACGATTATTCGTAAAATCAGAAGTTTTTAAGTTTCGAAGATTTAACTGAGTAAGTTTGTTTTATGCTTTGTAGTTCGAATGCTCTAGTTTGAAAGATGATGAACTAAAAAAATAAATAGACTGCTTTCGTTCCATAAATTTAAATTCATGAATAAGTTTTCAGAACTTCTTATGCTATACATGAAATAAAAAATAAATATCTTTTGTTAATTTAATAAATATACATTAAATCTATATTTTTTTTGGCGCAGTCAGATTGTAGTTCTTATAACGCGTCAAATGACGCCTCAATTACCTCAATAGACCTGTTCATTGTTAAGTTCCTGGCTTTTATTGAAAATATCGAAAATATCGATAATATCGATGTTTTTGACACCAAAATATTTATATCGAAATGATACTTTTTCATTATCGCCAAAAAATATCGATATAGATATTTTTAAAGGGTAGACAAGGCTTCAAAAAACCTTGACCTTATCGGCGTGTCGAAGGCTGATTTATAATCAACAAATAGATGGTGTGTGTTGATGCCTCTCTCATAGGTCTTCTCCAGGATTTGTCGTAATGTGAATATCTGGTCTGTGGTGGATTTACCAGGTCTAAAGCCACACTGATAAGGTCCAATCAGTGTGTTAATAAGCGGCTTAAGACGTTCACAAATAATGCGCGACAGAACCTTATATGCAATGGGAAGGAGACTGATCCCGCGGTAGTTGGCGCAAACTGCAGGGTCTCCTTTTTTAAAGATTGGGCATAGAACACTTAAATTCCAATCGTCGGGCATGCTTTCGTCAACCCATATACGGCAAAGAAGTTGGTGCATGCACCTTTACCAATTCTTCCCCCTCCAGCCTTGAACAATTCAGCGGGCAGCTCATCAGCGCCAGGTGATTTATTGTTCTTTAGCCTTTGTATGGCTAAGCAGACTTCCTGTTGGGTCGGCGGGTCTATCTCTATGTTGTCGATTGGCGGCATCGCTACTTCTCTAGAGGCGGCATCATGTTCGTCATCGCCTCCCAGTAGGTTGGAGAAGTAGCTTCTCCATTTGTTAAGCGCCACTTGCGGATCGGTGACCAGATTCCCGTGTTCGTCTTTGCATTGTGCGACTCTGGGCTTAAAACCTTCTGTTAATTGCTTAATTTTTTGGTAAAATTTTCGAGTCTCACTCATGCCGAATAACATCTCGACTTCCTCGCGCATGCGCCTTTCCTGCTCGCTCTTTTTCCTTCTAAAGAGGCGCTTCCGCTCTTTCTTTTTCTCCCGATATCGCTCACGTCCGTCTTTGCATGATGACGTTGAGAAGTACACAAAGCTCCGTCAAAATAGGAAAGAACCTTTCCGAACCATTTGATACCAAGAGAGGTTTTAGGCAGGGCGATACCTTATCGTGCGACTTCTTCAATCTACTGATGGAATATATACTGCGCCAGTGCCCACATGCCAACAGAACGGGCGCCTTTATTCATAAAGATCTAATGTTACTCGCATATGCCGATGATATCGACATCATCGGCAAAAAACGAACGGGCGGTAAGCAGGGCGTTTTCAGAGATTGAGAGGCAGTCAGAACTGATGGGTCTAGCGGTGAATGAGGACAAGACGAAATACCTTGTATCCGCGGACAAAAAGTCCTTGCGTCTTGGACAATTTGTTACAATGGGAGAATACAACTTTAAAGTTGTTGAGGATTTTGTTTACCTCGGAACGACGATAACCAGCGACAACAACATCAGTCTGGAAATCCGAAGAAGGATCACTCTTGCAAACCGATGCTTCTACGGGCTAAGTAGAGAGCTCAAGAGCAGAGACCTCAAGCGAAGAACAAAATTAGCCCTATACAAGTCGCTAATCATCCCAGTCCTGCAATATGGCGCAGAAGCATGGACAATGACAGCAGCGGATGAAGCGGCGATTGGCGTGTTTGAACGAAAGATTCTTCGGAGGATTTATGGACCTTTAAAAGTTGGCGATGTTTTCCGCATTCGAAATAATGACGAACTGTATGAGCTCTATGGGGACACCTGTCTGGTCAAGCGCATAAAGCAACAGCGGCTGCGCTGGTTAGGACATGTCACCAGGATGGACGAAGAAGCTCCAGTAAGGAAAGCTTATTATTCGAAGGCGGCTGACTTCGGAGGAAGAGGCAGGCGGGGGAGACCTCGACTGAGATGGGATGACCAGGTTCGGGCAGACCTTGCCAAGCTTGGTTTGACCAATTGGTCCCAGCTCGCACGGAGCAGAAGCGACTGGCGGACATTGTTGGCAGCGGCCGAGACCGTCGAACGGTTGTGATGCATGCATCGGGCCAATCAAGAAGAAGAAGAAGAAGATATTTTTAAAATATTCGACAACGCTATTTTAAAGTCACATGGTGACCTACCACAAATTGTGCTCGACTTCGTGTTCCCTAAAAAAGAAAGTCTTGGGGCACTTAAAATTAAAAAATATAAAAAAACTATTGAAACAATGAGTGCCATTTTATGTGACAATATAATTATTATTTTTTGTACTTTTTTGTTGCGACTCGCTTTTGCCGCCAATTCGTTCGATGTTGTTTTTTTTTCGTGTTTTTTTCTTCTGGAAAACAACAAAATGAATGAGACTAAATAAATGGCTCTTCATCTGTTCGTAGCTGGTGCAGTTCAACATAAAAATTTATTTTTGTGCGTTTTTATTTGTTCTGGAAAAGGCCTTAAACGAGAAACTGAAGTAGTCAGAGCTCGGTGATGTTACGTCAATTTTTTTTCGCTCACCAATACACTATCACTTTTTGGCTCTTGTTGACAAAACCGGTTCTAAAAGGGTGTTTTTATACCCTTGGAGAGGGTATATTGAAATTGTCCGGATGTTTGTAACGCACAGAAGGAAGCATCTCCGACCACATAAAGTATATATAAGTTTGATCAGCTTGACGAGCTGAGTTGATATAGCCATGTCCGTCTGTCCGTCAGTCCGTCAGTCCGTTCGTCTGTTTCTATGCTATCTCCTCCGTCAGTTTTAAAGCTATCGTAACCAAACTTTGCACAAAGTCTTTTGGTACAAATACGCTGCACATTTGTCGGAACCGGCCGGATCGGATTACTATAGCATATAGCTGCCATAGGAACGATCGGTTGAAAAAGTAGTTTTAGTGAGAAAAACTTTTTTGTTTTCAATGTTATCTTTCCCAGCCCTCGTATTTATAAGTTTTCTATGATTTTACATAATTTCACCGAGATTTGTCAAAATCGGACAACTATATAGCATAGCTGCCATACAAAAGAAAGATCTGAAAAAAAGTTTTCGAATGAAATTTTGTCAAGTCTGATCCAAATCGGATGACTATAGCATATAGCTGCCATAGGAATGATCGGTCGAAAAAATAGTTTTAGTGAGAAAAACTTTTTTGTTTTCAATGGTAGCGTCTTTGTACGTTCCAGTTATGAATATTATCTGTCTCAACACAATTTTGGAGAGTTTGATCAAAATCGGATGAATATATCGTATAGCTGCCATATAAAAAACTGGCAGGAATATATCATGCTCCAAGGGTATTTAAACTTCGGTCGAGCCGAAGTTAGCTTTCCTCTATTTTTTGTATTCATATTCATGAATGAATTCGAATATCTATCGATAACATCGCGAGTCTGCAGGCTCTGTTTCTTTCGCTTTCGCACTAGCTCCCTCCATTCAGGTGGCACTACAACAATAAAAAAAACCCGTACCCATTTTGGTCTTTGAAACATTTTATAAGCACTCGACTAACAAGTTCCGATATTTGGGTTACGCCCAGACAGATCACTGCTGTCTGCTCAACCAGAGCCATTAAACAGTGAGCGCGATGACAGCAAACCATTCTGTTGTGCATATGCCGATCTTTACAGAGCTGAGTGAAAGAATGAAAACCAAATTAGCTACCTCGTTTTTCTTGTGCCTAAAAATGTATGGAGCAGCATTCATTTCAAATGTACAATGTCACTAAGAATCTTGTATTTCGTTTTCTAAGCAAGAGTATAGCAACTCAAACATGTACATTTGAATATTTGAGTCTCCGCACCAAAGCAAAACCCCCCTACCAGTATTGCGGCTCAAGGCTGCGCGTAAAAGGCTTAAAAAGTTCAAATTCCAGCTGACAACACAGGGACTGAAGGGACCAACAACTTCGGAAGGCGCCTGTGGCGGGGGGAAAATAAAAAGAACGCGCAGTAAATATCGTTTGTGGCTTTGCGCAAATAGAAAAAAGGTTCGCTTAATTTGTACAAATTACCATAAAAATGAAATGAAAGCGGGGACAGTGAAAGAGAAAGGAAGCATGTCGAGTCGGAGAAGGGGCAGAAGCAGCTAAGCCGCAGCATTTGTTTTTGCAGTTGACTTTGATTTATGTGCAGGTCGCCAGCAAACAGAATTAAAAACAGAAACAACGGGCAAATCATTAAGAGGCTAACGATTCGTTGCGGCTGGGTAATTGCAATCATGTGCAACACTCACCTGGAAGAGCATGCCGGGACATGAACAGCCGTAGGCAATGCGATGCAGAATGGTCACGGCGGCTCTCAGAGCCTTGGTGGGTATTTGAGTCCAGTCCGTCAGCACCAAAGTGCAGGCGCGCACAATTTTCGGATGCAGCAATCTGTGGGGGAGAATGCAAATATTACAGGGCGAACTCCACAGTCCTGACCGAGGCCACCATGGGGTGGCCGAACTGGTTTCTAACTCCAATTAAATTATGCAAAATTTAACTAATTATGATTTAAGAGTTTATCCTGCTGGTTTGCCATCCACACCCCCCTCGAAACGCACAAAACCACAGAGCGCGCGACACTCCACATAAAGTTTAGGAAACATTTAAAGCAACAAAACAATGGCCAAAGCAGCACAATTAAAATACAACAAGCGCACCCACTTTTGACGCCATTTTATGTATTATAACTGTTGTTGCTTCCAGATGTTGTTGTTGCTGTCGTTGTCTAAGCTGCTCCCGGCAGCTGTGTGGCCGTCAAGCGTTCGAGTTCGCGGCCATAAAACTTTTGGCACAAGTAATTTCTGACGCTAATCCTTAATTAGTAGCCACGAGCAGCTACTGCGCCTCGCTTTGGTCTGCGTTTGGGCTGCCTTTCAATTAAAAACACAATTACAAATTTCAACACGACCATCAGTGCCAAACCGCCGACCGACCACCACCAGAACTTTTCGAATAACAGCCATAAAATGTAAGTGCCGCCCCCACCCTCCTCTTATGCGTAATCTAAGCCCCAAATGGTACAGCGGTTGGCCTTGATTCGAAAACTTCCATCTGAATGGGCGGGCCAATTTACCTGCGAGCAAAATCATCAAATTTGAAGGTCTTCTCGGTCAGTCCATGATCTGTGCGGGGAAGGGGAGAGTATTTTGAAATATGATTTTCAGATTCACAAATTCATTTCATTACTCACCCTGCTCGCCAAATTCCTCAGTTTCCAAATCGTCCTCACTGTCCTCCTCGTCATCGTTGTTATTCGCCTGCTCTTGTGGCTCAACTGCAATGTTAAGGGAAAGAATTTGCATAATATTTAGACAGTGTCTGGTAATCTGGATTTGTATCAATCAATCATTTGTAAATAATTGCAATGTTCGAGGTGTTGTATGTCTTTTGCAGAGATTTTAACAACCTACATAAAATTTTATGATTTTGTGTTACTTTAACAGGGGAGACTATCCGAGATGGATAACAGTTATACCGGCTATGGGTCATGGGTTATGTAACGATACGTTTACAGTTACAAGAACACAAATTTTTTAAAATCACTGAGGACCAAATTTTTCAGAACCAGTTTTGAATTTGAAAATGATCAAATTGCATATTTTTAACCCGCACACCATAGTAGCTTAAATAATATCTGGGATAATGTCTTGCTTTTTAGCGACCTGATCTGTGTAAATCCAAGAACTATCTCTGACATTCATTCAAATGTTCGGATGGTCCAGGAAAAAGTCCAGTGGTGTGATACCACATAAGCTGCTCAACGAAATTATTTCTCAATAAAGACAATGGTTTGCGTGAAGTGTTTGCCGTAGCTTCTTCTTGCTGAAATCAAATGTCATCAACATCAAGGACTTCAATTTCAGGTAACAAAAAGTCATTCATCATGGTGCGGTAGAGCTCGCCATTAATTCGGACCGATGATTCGAGCAGGCCATAAGCCACACCAAACCTATCCTAGTGTAAGGGTGCGTATACAACGAAGCTGTTAAATTGCGATTACGATAATAATCAATTAGGTTATAAATTAAAAAGAATTCTAAAGATTAAATAAACTTCCTCTTAGATTTGAATACTTTGTGCCAAGGGATTTGTGCAGAAAAATTGCATAGGGAATGTCCCAAACCATTTTACAATGTCTGACGAATCATTAAATTGCAAACAAATACAAAAGCACAGGTAAGGCGACCCAATCTTTTTAATTTGCAAAGAAAATTATAAAGAAAATGGTCCACAATGTTTGCTTGTAAGTGAGCACAGGTGCCTGACAAATTTTAATTAAAGTATTTACCGGAGTACCTTACTGTCTGTGTTCACTAATCAGCATTATTTAACAAAATTTCAATACTTAAGTTTCATAGTCAAAGGTCAGTTGTGTCAATTGGCCTGTGATTATGAGTGGTACTTTATATTAGAAGCAACATTATTTCCCCTTTCATGGACTGAATTAATTCGACCCTAACTTCTAGCTCTATTCAATACAATTCGGGCCCTCACTGATTGAATGTAGGAAACTTGACACTCAAAATGTATTTACATTGACTCAAATTCATTGGAACGGGTGTCAAAACTAATTGAATTCATTTTGAGCAATAAGGCTTTATGACTTGTTTTGAGTGCAATCATGCAGCCCTTTAAGATGTTTACTGTAAGTGATCGGAATTGCTTCCCTCTGCCTTTTACATACATTTGGACAATTGTGTTGTTCTTTATCATTTCACTTTTGGAGAATGTCGTAAGCAGCAAAAAACGATCCAAAAACTATTCTAGGAAACAAGGTCCAGTATAGATAATTCTAGATCTAGATGATTTTTGTGTGCTGATTACTAATCTGTTTTCAGAAATCAATCAAATCAAAGCTCAAATTACTAAATATCTAGACGTTCAGCACACGAAAATCATCTAGAACCACCACTAACCCTTCAAGTTTCTATACCATTACAAATGGTTTGAAATATCAGAGTTTAAGAACGCTAGAATTGAACAGATTTTTTAAATAAAACCCATTTTCAGAACGATGGTTCCTATGGCAGTAATAAGATATAGTCATCCGACTTTGCCCAAAATGCTGTGCGAAAGCAAATAATATTAGTATTGGCCGACATGAAAAACTAAAAAGTTTTTCTCACTAAGACTCATTTCCTGACCGATAGTTTCTATGGCAGCTATAAGATATAGTCATCCAATCCGGTCGGTTCCGACATATTGGCAGTGTGCAGTAAAAATAAGACTTTGTGCAAAGTTTCAGCTCGATAGCTTTAGAGTGAGAAACTAGTTTGCGTAGAAACAGACGGACAGACAGACGGACAAAGCTCAATCGACTCGGCTCAGTTTATAGGGTCGGAAATGAATGACCGTGTTCAGCCGCATAAATCGATGACAAAAAATCGACTATTTTTGTTAGATTGTGCTGCTGAACGGGCATGATGCGCAA
Organism: Lordiphosa stackelbergi; assembly: GCA_018904235.1. Classification (NCBI taxonomy): domain Eukaryota; kingdom Metazoa; phylum Arthropoda; class Insecta; order Diptera; family Drosophilidae; genus Lordiphosa; species Lordiphosa stackelbergi. Next base: position 68,034 of record JAEIFU010000132.1, read on the forward strand.
TCATGTTTGCTATTTTTCGTGATTGTGTTAAATGTGAATCCATCAAAGAAATAGTTTGTAAGACTTGCTTGATTATGATTTGTTATCGATAGTACACAGCTGTCAGAAGTAAACAAGCAAGCAATTTTGAGAAGGCAAATGCAAAGTGAATGTGGAAAACTATTTGTTTTTAATCAATGAATTGGCAGAGGACGTGGTTTCGCAAGTAGCTCACGGAAATTCGTGCAAGGCTCTGAAGGCTCTGCTGGTTGTTGCGGAGGAGGAGGAAAGCTTGAAAAGCCGCCTCTTCAATACGGAGCAGCCTCGCGTACGCTCCCCCTTGTTCTTTGAAGTGACAGTACAACAATTCTGAATGTACGAGTTCAAGAAACATTTCATTATGTCCCGTCGCGACGGGGTTTCCAAGGAACCCGAAACAAGTAAGGGATCAGGCGCGACGAGATTGAAGTCGGGATCGGGACGGGACAGCCGTGGTCGAGATCGTGGCGGGACGAGAACGAATTGTCCTTATTCGCCCGTCTCTACTCTCAGCCCTTTGCCACTTTATTAAAATTAACATTTTCAGACTAGGGATGTCGAAATATCGATATCGAATACTTGTTGAATATATTTTTGGTGTGTATTTTTATAAGATTCGGCCACAAAAAGGGAGATTTTCTGAAGGCATTCTCTTGGATATCACTAGTATTACTGACATTACTAATATCCAAGAGAATGCCCTTAGGAAACCTTCATTTTTGCCCAAAAACAAAAAAAAAAGTATTCACAAAAATATCGTCAAAAGTTATTCGATATCGATATTTCGACAACCCTATTTCAGACCCCTCTTTGCGTGGCCCTGGGTGAACTAATTGATAGCGTAACTCTTAATAAAAACCAGCGGTTTGTTATTTGGCAGCTGTCAAAACAGGAGTCCTTCTTAATGGTAAATGTATGTTTCGTCAAGGGAAATATATATTCGAGTTTGATGTGCACGTTCTCGCCGGGACCTTACAACAAACATTCACCAGCAGCGAAACACTTTTTTGTTGATTTATGATTTATGTTAGATGCTGCTGAACACGCTCAATATTTCTATGCAAGGATATAATAAGTCTTATTTTGTTGCCTTGTGTAATCAAAAGTTATCTTTATAAGTATGTAGATGAATTAATTATACCCTTGGGGAGGGTATATTGAAATTGTCCGGATGTTTGTAACGCACAGAAGGAAGACCGGACATAAAGTATATATATTCTTGATCAGCATGACGAGCAAATTTGATATAGCCATGTCCGTCTGTCCGTCTGTCCGTCTGTTTCTATGCTATCTCCTCCCTCAGTTTTAAAGCTATCGTAACCAAAATGTGCACAAAGTCTTTTGGTACAAATACGCTGCACATTTGTCGGAACCGGCCGGATCGGATGACTACAGCATATAGCTGCCATAGGAACGATCGGTTTTAGTGAGAAAAACCTTTTTTGTTTTCAATGCTATCGCTCCCAACCCTCGTATTTATAAGTTTTTTATGATTTCACATTATTTTCCTGAGATTTATCAAAATCGGACAACTTTATAGTACAGCTGCCATACAAAGTAAAGGTCTAAAAAAAATAGTCTTAGTGTTAAAAACTTTTTTGTTTTCTCCCAACACAGATCAATATTATATACTACCACACAATTCTGTCAAGTTTGATTCAAATCGATCCAAAAAATAGTTCCAGTAAGAAAAACTTTTTGTTTTCAATGGTAGATTCTTTATACTTTCCAGATATGAATGTTATTCTACAATGTACATTGTACTTATTTATCCAAATTTATAGTTATATTCCATTATAAGGAGTGACCGCTGAGAACTATTGTCATTTCAGTTAATGTACTTTTCTGTACGAAATGTTATACCACACTCAAATTAACATGAAGACAACCACAACATTCGCTTCCTCCTCCAAAAACCAATAATTATGACTGGTGCAATCCATAAACAAGTGCACTTAAACTGCAGCACCCAGACAACACTCACTTGCCACAAAACACAAAGCTGGTCAAAGGACACTTCAAAGCAATGAGGAGGCAAGAGCCCAGCAAGGCATACCAACGGACCCGGCAAACGAATGGTGACCAATTCGCTTGTAAGCGTTGCTACTGCTAATGCACCTGCCGTAGGCATAAAATGGTAGCATACCAAAAAAATATTAGCAGAGCTGGACCAGAGTTGTAGCCAGAGGCGACAGTTACAACTTCATTTTGCAAGTGCATCCCCCACTGCATCTTCTTTACTAGGAAAGGCACATTGCTTTATTAACGTCTTGACTGGGGTTCGTTGTCGCTGCCATACCCGTTGTCCCTGTCGGTGCCAGTGACGCTATGCTCCATCATTAAAATACAATTTTCTGTGTCAGGTTCAAGCTAAAAGCCCAAACACAGAACAGCGAACACGGAGCATGGAACACGAACAGAGGACTACAGAGATATTAGTGCATGTCTTTTTGAAGGCAGCCTTTGTAGTTGCATTTGTTAGCCCGACACCCGACAGGGCCCGGATCTAGGGACCCAGCTCCCACCCCGTAGGGCCATTAAACATGAACCTCGTTACGGTCCTGTTGATGTTCTAGCTATAAGTGGCGACACCAGGGTATACAAGAGTATTTAAGTTATGCTCAATTGATGTTGCAATCAAAAATCCTATACTAGACTTTTAGTAGAAGCTTGAAAACACATGTCCCATTATTTCGCATTACTTTGCTTACAAACAGAGTTTGCAGGGTTGGATATTTAGAAAATAGTTATATTTGTTCGATATAGAAAAATTGTCATTTCTATATCGATAATATGTAGTAAAAACAACGATGTTATCAATATTCAATAAATATATAGACACATCTTCACAATAAGCAGGTCCATTGATGTAATTAAGGTACCATTTCACTACTTTTGAAAATCAGAGATTAAAACCCGAACGAATAACGGTTTGGGTCACGGTTACTGTTTTGGCCTAACTTTTTTTCGGCTACGGTCATAAGGTACGCGAAATAAGTCACCTTACAATCATAAATTCCTTTATATAAACTAAAGAAGAACAAATTTTCCAAATTTTTTCTTTTAACTTAATGAAACAACAATCCAAATCCCGTCTTTGAAAATTTAATGTAAGAAAAATTATATATAGACATAGATCATATTAAGTTTGTGCAAAAGTAGGTAACAGGGAGAAGGAATCATTTCCGACCCTATAAAGTATATATATTCTTGATCAGCATCAACAGCCGAGTCGATATAGCCATGTCCGTCTGTCTGTCCGTCCGTCCGTATGAACAAACAGATCACAGATATGGTAAGAGATAGAGGTTTGGCATGTATGGGACAAATGCTTCTTATATGTACTTGCAGGCAGATCAAGTTTATTTTGAAAAAAACGTCATAACTCCCACAGTTTTGTAGATAGATGATTCGTACCTTCTAGAGATAGTTAGTCAATAGCAATACGTATCGTTGGCGAAGAAATGATAAAGATCGGATGAGCGGTTCTCAAGTTATGAGCAAATAAGTAAATAACCCCCCGCAACCCCCTCCCACCCTTTCACAACCAACGCCGCAAAATGTTAGAGAGAGAGAGGGAGAAAAAGAGAGAGATAGATAGATAGAGAGAGAGAGAGAGAGAGCGAGGGAGAGAAACTTAGAGATGAGCGCAGCAGCTGCAGTGCATTCTGCTCCTTCTCCAGGTACAGAGAATGTAATAGTCGGGCTTGACCGACTTTCTCACTTGTTTAGTACTAAACATGTCCTCAATTACTGTTGATAACCTTCAATATACGTCTTGGCATTGAATTAATTAGGTTTTGAAGAAATGATGTACTTCTTGCGGGCCACATCAAAACCGGTATTTGCTTTGCAACTTTGTGCGTTTTGAAACGTGGATAGCAGCATTGTCTTGTTAGAATGTCCAAGAGTCTCCGAAATATTCACCCCCAAAATAAACAAGCACTTCGTCTAATAGCTCAACATATTTATCCGAGTTCACCTTATGTGTCACAAACCATATTGGACAATTTCCAGCAGTCACACTCTTACTTGCTTTGGGGTGCTTATATCCCGATAATAATATTAATCAGGGCTGCAAACTTCCTAAAAATCAGGAGGCGTTCACTCCGGGTTTCAAATTTATGAAACTTTTTTGGTTCGGGTTCACGGAGCGGGTTCAGAAGGTCGCTGAACCTAGGTTCAGGTTCGAACCAGGGCTCAGGAATAATTTTGTTTTCGCTAGCTCAAAAAAAAGAATGTTAATTTGAAAAACATTAAACAATTCATACATATTTCAAAGTTCAGAGACCTGATATTTGGAATATAATATTTGAGCTCAATAATAGTTATTATAAGGGATATTTTACTTTAAAGTCAAAGGTACATATTGAACTAAGTTTAAGAAAGTGAATAGAAAAGTTCGACCTAATTACACAGGTTTACAAGCTTTTGCAACAGAGAAGATAGCAAGCTTTCCATTTGTATATTTGGTCTCTAAATTAAAATCAACAAACTTGGAAAAAATCGATTATGTCAAAAAATAACCACATATTCCATATTAAAATCCAAGAATTTGTATTTTACGAGCAAAACCAAAACTTCGTGTTTGGGTTTTCTGTATCGCCATTCAATGCAGCTTGCATTAAAACAAATTTGGTTGGAATAGAAATCACAAGATGGCCACCAGGCCCACAAATGTAAACAAACCTCGCTCAACACACGTGGAAGTATATCGTAACCCTGACGTGCTGGGTGTAAATGGACTAGGACGAAAATAAGGCGATTTCCTTAAATTCATGCAACATTTTTTTCTATCCATTTACATATATTGGGAAATGGCAAAGTTTTACAATTAATGCATCTAGAAAATTATTTATAGTCTTTGAACCGAACCCATTTTGACTTCTTTTTGCTCCGGTTCAGGTTCGGGCGGAAAATATTTGTTTGCTCCAAATTCGATTCGGTTCGGACTTCCCAAGCGGTTCAACTCCGAACCGATTAGCAGCTCTGATATTAATACCCATCTGGGCCATCTAAATTAAATTTTTTTCCCATCTCTGCAAAGTGCATACGGGCAACTTTGTGTCGAGGAGGTAGTTGACATTTAACAGCCCTTTTTTTATATGAAACGCATTGATCGGCTCGTAAGATTTGTTGCACACGACGCTTGGATACTGGGAGAGCCAGTTCGTGGCAAACTTGAGCTGCACTTTGGTTTTCTTTAATTGCTAAACTCGTAATTCTTCTCTTATCACGTTTTTGCAGCAGTGGCAGGTGACCAGAACAAGGTCTTTTTCCGTGATTATCGGTAAAATTGTAGAGTCATCCCCATTTTGCGATATGCTGATATTTTAGCTCGCCCTTCATTAGAGAGGTATCGGCTTTTAAACATTCCTACTGAATTGAAGTTGATTAACAATTGTATTTTGCTGATTATGAGTCAAAACTTACTTCATTGATTGTCTTTAACTTAATGCGAAAAATCTTCATTAAATTTAAGCCTGAATGCACGTGTACGAAGTCAGAAACTGATAATGTCAGCTTAATTAGTTAGTTCTGTTTTGCGAGCCGGATGAGCTTTTTATTAAAAATATCGGCGCCTTATTGAGTCTTGGCTGAACATTGTTATTGAAGGCATGGGAATTGTCTTAGACGAAACTAAGCAAAAAAAAAACAAAAGGAATTGAAAAATGATTAGCAAAGCTCTGGCGGGAGATCATAAGCTTTATAAGGTGACTTATTTCGCATACCTTATTGTAAAATGTAAAATTGGCTATACAGCTCCTCCAATGGGGCCAAGCCTAGCTTTTCATATCATACCTTATTACGGTTGCGAAATATTTGTTAAGGTTACTGTTGCGGTTATTAACCTTATACTGTTTCGGGTTTCAGTTATAAGTGTATAATATCACTTTGACAAATCTTGCAAACAAAAGCGGCCCTATTTGGGGCCATTTGAAGGAAAATGTAATATGCTTAAATTTCTTATGCAGAATTTTCACCTTTCTTTTTAACTGTTTTAAATTTTAAAATTAAAAGTTAAATACTTAAAGATAAGAAACTACCGGGCCACAGACGGCCCATTAGCAACAGTGCGGTGCATAATAAATTAGCAGCTCATTTTAGTGAGTAAAATCATACGTATGTAAAATGTTCATGGTACACAGGTCTAATCGAAATTTTTACTAGTAAAGGAAATACCGAAATTAACCGGTTACGGTACTGATAACCGGTTATGAAAATAAAGGTTATACCGTTAAAAAATATGTTTGGTTACGGCTTCAAATTTAAAAGTAGTTTTTTGCGGTTATGGGTTCGGATTTCGGTTACGGTTTTTATCTTTACAAAAACTACATTCTGAAAGCGTTCTCAATACGGGAAAAATTACATGAGATTTATTCAATTATAAATCCAAGGCATTGATAATTATATTAAAATTAAATGTTTATGGTTCTACCGAGATTTGAACGCGGGTCAAAGTCCAAGCTAACCATTACACAAAAGAACATTCAATTCAACATGAAATATTGTATATAATATAATATTTTATACGAAAGTTGAAATTTTTTTTGTGGCAAAACCATTTATTACTTTTGTAATGTTGTTTTAAATCGACGTTTCCGTATTTGCAAATCATTTCGCTAATTGCTTGATATTCAATAGTCGAACCCTCAATTGGAGCATGTTCCCATGTTGCCGTTGCACTCGTGTTCTAGCTTTTGTCTGAGCATTGCCCTTGCTGGCCACACTTAATGACTTTTGCGCGTGGCACACGCCCAAACACCTGCCACATCATTTGAGCCCTACGCTGACCTTCCTAGGCATTCTGTGCCATGCAGGCGAGAACGTGCCTGTTGTTTGGCTTGCGGTTTGCAGCAGACAACGGCTCACCCCCCACAAATAGACGCACTCTTCCCCGTAGCATTTTTCGGCTGCAATTAATTGGAAGTTTAACACGAACAGCGAGAACAATGTGGTTAGAGGGATGTGTGTGCCTGATTATGCCACAATGTCGGACGAGTAGCCAAGCAATTATTCAAGGGAAGCCGGAGTCATTGAGTTGGACATGCCATAATCTTGGTGTGCCCACACGCACTGTTTCAAGGACTCGCCAATGCTAACAGGTGATGACAAACAAACACACACGTACGAACACAGAGACATAAACAAAATAATAACAAACGTAACCAACGGAAATCAACACAAAGAGCAAACCGCCTCGGGCTATATGAAGGAAGAGAAATTAAAGAGAGCTGGCGCAGGCGCTCACAAGTTTCGAAATTCGAATTCGAGTTGAGCCGAACACAGCAGCCTAAGCAGTCTTAAAAGCAAGTCCTGGCCGCATGTGAAGCTCAGTCTAGTGCTGAATTCACAAACGCCAGGACACGCGGATCACAAACTATCCAAAACCCCAGAGGAAAAAGTGAAACAAAACAACAGTGCCAAGTGCCGTGTGAACAAACAACAAACAAACCAATTAGAAATAATTTGTAATCGGTGTAAACAAAAGGTGTGAATCAAACCGGTGAACGAGCCTGGAGCATTCCGTGTGGAGCCATTTTTTGTCTGTGGCCTTCTGCTGGGAGACAAGACGTCCAAATTCTGATTCTTGGCAGACAGCAAGGCGTCAGTGCTGGCAGCTTCACAGACTATACTCTGTGGCTTTTGTTATTGCTGCGGATGGGTTTGGGCACGGGAAGGTTGGCCCGCCGCACGTTAGCTCAGCTGGCGCTATTTTCGTTAAGTCATGTTTTCATAGCATACAATTGTGCGCTGCACGTTTCATTTTTGGCCTTTCTGCTGCCGCTTTCTGCCCGTGGCAAAATTCCATATTTTGAGCGAGCTGCGTGTTTGCCTCATTTCCGTTTTAGTCTGACCCATGACCACCATAACTGTTTGTGCGCCAGTCAGCACATAATGTACCAAAAAGCCAAAGCCACACGCGCTCTTTTGACTTGCAAAATCTGTTCACTTCCCCTTGCCTGACAGCTAGGTAGCAGAAGGTCCCGCACAATTCCGCTCTTAAAGCTTAAAGTGAAATACATTGCAGTTCTGCTAGTGCTTGAAAACTTGTTGTAAACAAAAGACGAAGTGAAATTGGCCAAAAAACCAAAGGCAAAACAAACGAAGCAAACAAACAAAAAAGGAAAAGCGAAATTTAAACGTCTGCATATTAATCAGCACAGGCGTCAAGTCGACGGACCTGGACAACTTATCACAGGAGATTCACCGACCGAGGACCAAACAGCAACGCTGCTAATCAACGGCCACAGACGGGGACAGTGGGGACCAGGAACGTTACTTTCTGCTCGCTGCGACCAAAGAACAGCAGCCGCCTCATTTGGCTACTGCGGATTATGTTAATTAGGTAATTTTTGCTTTGATTACTCGTACCTTGGGGATTTTGCATTTTCGTTTGCCGTCTCTGTTCGCGCTGCTTACACATTTATGAATTTTTCATGCAAATCGTGCTAATTCATGCATACTTTGTGCACTGCCGGCTGCTCAGTTTTTAATTTTCTGCTTTAATTGCAAAGTAATTTCCTATTTACTTGTCTAGTTAAAAATCATAATTGAAAAAGCGCCAAAAGCAAAAAAATAGAAACAGATGAATTGATTTCGGCATTGTATTAAATGAAGCAATCATTTGTGGCCTATTAGTTTCAAGTTGAGTGCAAATTTAATTAGAATTTGCTACAACAATTCGAAGCTTAAGCTTTTAGTATCTGAGCCGCTTAATTTAGGAGAAGCCATTTTGGTCTAAAATACAAATTCAAATAACTTCTTAAAGAATATAAACTATTTTTTATAAAAAATAAACCTAAGTGTAAGGCACAATGGTTCCAAGGCACAAAAAATGTTGAACTTCGCAGTGGTTTTTCTTTATGCGGGGGAAAACAGCAAAGATGTTGCTGGATCTCATACATGTAGCGCTTTACGCCTTTGTAGAGACCATGAAAAATAAAGGGCAAAGCTCCTCTTCTGCAACCGTCTTGGTTTTGAACCTCTCACATTGTCCGTTATTTTGCAAAGCGTTGAATCAGCCACAGCAGCATTGTGGCTTGTTATATGTCCTGTCTGAAGAATTACATTTGCTATTTATATATGTTTTCAAAAAACGACCGCAACAATATTATTAACAAAATGATTTTTATGAGATCTCGCTTCTAGGTTTTGATGATTTTTGCAAGTATGCATACTTTGGGAGCCCAAGACTTTCGGGGTCACCCTTTATAAATTTTCCATACATATGTGAGACCTCAAATTAATCGCCAAATACAGCGTGAAAATCTGAGCTTCTTCCTACACCGCAGTAGTAGCAACGCTCTGTTTTTACGAAGCAGTAAAATTTTGTGTCTGTGCATCATTATTTAAAATACAATTACCGATTTTTATCTTGAAACAACTTTTTGTATCTGGCTGGCTTGAGGTCGGTGGAGAGTTACAATTCAATGTAATCAACACAAATCAACAGAGATTAACAACAACAATTTGGAATAGCAATTGTTATGTCCGTACAACGATCGCTGTTTCAAAGATAACCACAACTTATCATCAGCGGACTCTGTATTGCATATTCACATTCAAACAGCCACACAGTTGTCCATTATATAACCATCTATCGCCGAATAACGCACTGGGGACACCAATGTACTAAGCGTCGAGATCAGGTTTCAGCCTAGACTTCTGCTATGCTTTTTGAACGTGTTGAATCCTGAAAGCCGGTTCGAAAGCGGTTCAGCACAAGTTCTAAAGCGATAATATAGGAAACTGTTTAAGCTATAATCTAGAAAATTGTTGTGTGTTAAGACTGTGTAAGAAATTTTACCGAATCATAATTCGTTCTGAATCAGTTTCACCTGCTTCAAAAGCGGTTGAATTATTTTAATCACGGTAATTTGGCTGGTAATATGGAGTTAGCTTTATTGAATGAACGCATTAGTAAACCGGTCCAAAAGTCGTTCAGAGCCATATCTCAGAGATGATTATAGCCCTGAATACAAAATGTCCCTAATGTCCTTCTTAGGTCGCATTCTATGCGTGCTTGCCTTTAGAACCATGGTTTCTTGGTGTAATTTTCTTAGAATTATTTATAGATTGTGATTTGCTATACGTTTTGTGCGAAAAAACGACCCCTCCCCTAATATACAGGGTGGTCCATTAAAAAATTGGTATTAAATTTTGCTACATAAAAAAGGCTCGACATTTTTTCGAACAATTTCGGTCAAATGACCACCACGGCTGACTTGGCAGTGTTTCAAAGGTTGAACAATTATTGGAAATGTTGGTTCATGTCGTTAACATCTGAAAAACAATTTCGGTCAAATGACCACCACAGCTGACTTGGCAATGTTTTCGATCGAGCGCACCGGACGAGTACGTAAACTGGTTGGTAAATCCACCAATATTCCAGTTTCACGAACTCGCTTTACGAATTTATCCACAAATTGAGTTTTTTTTGTTAAAAGTTTTTTTCAAATTTCGCACAGTTTGAGTCGAGGACTCATCACTTTGGAAATATGTTTTTTCTTTAAGCGAATAGCGACCAAGTTCGTAAATGTCAAAGTTTTTACTAAATATTAGTCGCTTTCCAAATGACAATTGACGTTTTTACAGTCAAATTATGAATAGTTCAAATTCCAAACACTAGATGGACCACCCTGTATATTACCTAATATAACTACAGTTCTGCATGAATTGAATCAAAGTTCCCCTTGACTTTGTTTCTAATTTGAACTATCTATGAAATTCTACTAACCGCGCACAAAATAATTGATTCATTGAATAATAGCTCATGACTTGATCCATGATCTATATGATTTGTTTAAAATGATTCAGTTCAGATCAGCTTTACAAAGCAACTAGATTAATCATGCTCAACTCAAATAGCTCATGGGATAAATGTTAAAAACATGAGGTCAAAGATGCGATAAGATAGGCCGTGGAAAATGCTCGCAGATTTACCAACGATGCGCCAAAATTGTGGGAATTGAATTAAGAGCCATTTCTTCGTCTTCTCGGCAGAGTCTATAAATGCTCAGCAATCGTTTTTCTTTTGCTCCACGAGGCTTCAATTACTCACACCATGCTTGGCATGATCTTGCCCATTCGGTACCGAGCCTTCTCATCTCAGTTACTATTTGATAGTGAAAACTAGAAATTCGTCAAGAAAATCCGTCCTAATGCGAATTACCTTTTCAGTTCAAGTTTTTCTCAACCAAAGGGCAGAAACCTTGGAGATAAGATAACAATTTTGATTTGATTTCAAAATTTTTATTTCAAACCTAGAAAAAAAGTTATTCTTCAAAAAAAAACAAAAAATTTTTTTGGTAAAAATATCTGGAAAATGTTTTAGCTATAAGGGCTATATCCAGTATTCCGGAAAATGTATTTCGTTACAGTATTTCAGATAAATAGAGAAGCCAAATTGTTTTTAATTATACGAAATACTGTAACGAAATAAATGTTCCGGAGTGCTGGATATAGCAGGAAAATTAGACTGAATCGTATTTCGGTTCTAGTTGCCATTCTGGTACGTATAGAAATTTATGTATCGGTATGAGGTTTTGTTATACCCTTGCAAGGGGTAAATTAATTTTGACAAGAAGTTTGCAACGCACAGAAATATATATTTCCGACCCTAGCGATGAGCTGAGTCGATTGAGCTTTGTCCGTCCGTCTGTCTGTCCGTCTATCTGTTTCAACGCGAACTATTCTCAGCTTTAAAGCTACCGCGATGAAACTTTGCACAGAGTCGGAACCTACCGGATCGGATGACAATATCTTATAGCTGTCATTGGAACTATGGATCGAAAAATGGGTCATGGTGAGAATTTTTTTTTTGTTTTTAATGTTACCGTCTCTAAACTAAGCGATTATTAATATTATACGCTTTCACACAGATTTGTAAAGTTTGGATAAAATCGGATGACTAAATTGTATAGCTGCTTTAGGAACCATGCATTTTAGTTAGCAATATTTTTGATTTTAGTCCTAGCGTTCTTAAACTCTTATATTTCAAAACGTTTGCAAGGCACTGTGGGCAAAAAGTACGAAATTTTTGCATAAAGCCTAATTTTAAAGCTGGAGCGTTCCAGCTGCTATTAATTTATAATTTTATTTACAGATAGGTTTAATCTTCTTCATCATCTAAGTCAATTTCTAGATAATCATCAGAATCATCAGCGGAGTCCAAATCTTCATTTTCTATTTCTGACGTGATTGTTTCATAGTTCGGGGGAGGTGGGCATTTTAAAAGATTTATTACTTCTGCCGGAAGGGTTTTTTTTTTTAATTTCTTTTGCCTTTCATTTAAGCAAATACTGGATATTAATGGATCAGAAGAATCCATAGCTCTATAAAAAACATCAGTCATATTGTTTAAGCGGCAGTTTTTTCGGGCATGTGACTTCCTATCGTTTTTATAGTACTTGTTCCTTGCTTCTGAAGCATTTTCTCCTAAACATCCAACCGGAACCAAAGAGGAGTTTATTATTTGCCAGCCGTGTATTAATATTTTATGTACCGTCGGTGACATTGGATACCAAGGATAAGTATTAACATATAATAAAAATGTATCCTCACAAAATGCTTTGAGTTTATCAACATCAACAGAATGCTCGCTTGAAATTGTGATCAAAACTACATACAAATTGTATAAAATGGTTTGATCAAAGCTTGTAATTGAGGAAAATAATTGGTAATTCGCGAATGCTCTTCTAGCCGTGTTTCCATCATTACTATTCCCACTTCCGTTTTGTTTGGGAATGCTTACATGTAGACCCATTTTTGTCAACATCATTTCCTGAATTCCTTTTTCCGAGCCATCATTTCGATTTTGTTAGACTGGGTGATGTGCCACTTTTGAATTTTAAGCCTAGGAATCGTTCAATACAAATTCAAAAAATCGAATCCAGGCAGCAATGGACTGACACCATATTTTAGAGTCGCTGGCCTTGGCTTAAAACTTCGGAGGAAAATCAATGGTCTCGAGGAGTTTTTAGGTTTGACCCCACATATTGGGCAGCACTGAGTTGATGACGTACCAGTTAAAGCGTTAAGTACTTTACCATCAATAAGTGTCATTTGTGGTTCATAGGTAATGACAACTTTTTGCCTTCCTTTCTATATATGAAATCCTTCAAACCGGCGATTTGCATATCCAAACATTCTTTTTCTCTTAATATTTTCTCATGGCTTTCCTTTGCGTACTCAATTTTAAGTGGCCTGCAGAACCTAACAGATTGTGGAGCTCTGTTATTCCAAATAATTCGTTGATTTGCATCTATTAATTTTAATGGTATCATAATGCTGACAAAAAGGTATAGATCCAGGGAAGCAGGTTCTTCTGATAGAAACTTCTGCTTATATAAGCTTTGGCCAGTAGACCCATCAAATCCGTAGCTTACTATTAATGTGCAACGTGAAACATTTTCCATTTAGGATATAACCTCTTTTTGCAGGACCCATATTCTTTTGGCTGTATGGTCCAAAAGGTTTTGCATTGAAACCTGCGCACAATTTTCAGAAATTTCTGTTTGAGTTGGTCTGCAAATCGTTTTAGCTTCTTGAAGTGCTGAATATGGGGGGAAAATGTTGCAGCCACGAGCTTTATTAAGATGATGCATATTGATATACTGCTGTTTGGTAAGTCCATTTTCCAACAAAAATGCCAAAGCTTCTTCAGGGGTAAGGGGAATAATCACCAGAGATTTCCGGCCTCCTGTCGTGTTCCCTGTCTGTTCTTCCCTGACGACTTTTAATGCGCTAAACAAATCATCCTCTTTAGCCTTCTTCGCAGAAACAGAAGCAGCATATAATAAGTGCTGCGTTGAAAAGTCAGTGTCCGATGCAAGATCACTTGCTAATTTATGTTTCAAACGCATTCCAGCCTGTGTATAGCTTAGCGTTGTTCTACCCATTTTAGAGGGAGATGGATCCGTAAGCTCTTCATCCAAGGTTATAATAATCGCCTGCGAAAGCCACCTTGAGTGAGTAACTTTAAACCTTGACAACATACGGTTGCATTTAGGCAAATATTTCTTAATATGCGTGATAAAACTGCAAACTTTTTGCTCAATTTGACTAGCGTGTGAGTTGCTGAGTTGACTTATTTTCATTTTCTCCAACATCCACTTCGTTACGGCAGAGTCGTCAAAGAATACGGCAGAGTCGGGCAAAGAATATTATTAACACCGTATTCTATATACTTTTACGAAAAACATACCAGTTTTAAATTTTTACGGAACAGTTTTATTTTCTCTTGAGTATGCATAATTGGAAAACACATTCAATTTTAAGTATTTAAAATATAAAAAAAATTACTTTATGCACAATTTTCGGACTTTTTGCCCATAGTGCAAGGGTATAAAAACTTTGGCGGAGACCTAATAATTATCTAACCGGAATTTTCTGTTTATTTAAACGTTCTATGCGCGATTGGCTTTATCTGGGAACTCTGACTAGTATTCTGACTATTATTTAACTACATCTTTTGAGAATGTGTTTAAAACTTTAAAAGTTAAAAACTTTTACACAACCGGTCCCCATCACCAACTATTGGAGCCAGACACCGTCAAATGGGGGGTTAGCATTTGCTAGTACTTTAAAATTACACGATAACCCAAGTGCAGCGCCAACATGAAATACGAGCTTGTGGTAGAAGCGATTCACTCACACCGGTGTTGTGTTTTATTAATCATTGGTCCTTCGAGGCGGATGCATTACAAATGTTTTGTTAAACCAAATTTTTGTTACAGCTACAATTTGTTTCATAAACATCCTGAGACGGCTAAAATTATTTAGGAGCTCTTCTATTTGGGCCAGCCGGTTCATATTTTTGAAGGGTGCAGGGTATAACAATAAATTGTCCTCATTTCAAAAATGAATTACAATTAGTTTGTATTCAAATCGATTAGGAAATTTACTACAATTTTTACCCAAAATCAATTGACCAAGTAGTTTAAAATTCTGTAATAAACTGTGATTTAAATGAATCTATCAAAATTCATTTGACAGCTAACATCATGGTCAGGTCACTATTTGATTTTATTTATTTAATGAAAACAATTTGCAGTCCCAGCAGCACCAAATATTACTCATGCGCCACCATTCTCGACTAACGAGAAGTTGCAATCGTAAATGGCCCATAGGCCATCAAATTTAAACAATTTTACAATTCAATAAGTTGGGGCCTAAATGCAAATGCCAAGCAAAGTGCAGGATCTCCTGGGAGAGAAACCCAAATCAAATTTTTCAATAGAAACAACCATTTGCTGGAGGCTTGGAAAACTTTATGCAGTCTTTCCTTGACGATAATTAAATTGCAAAACTAGAGAAATATGGCAAAGTTCCTGCTGCAGCTGCAGCTCAATGTGCAATCTCAGAGCAGTTTATGATTTTTGTTCAAAATTTAATTTGATTGATTTTTGCTTTGTTTGTGCGATGGCGTATAAAATTCATATACCCGAATTATTCATGCAAAGCTGCTTTTGTGTGTGCTCGCAATTCTCTTGGAAAAAATCTAATGAAATTCCTGTGGGCATTTTATTTATTTATACTCCGCACCAGCGCTACCAAAAATAAATAAAATACAACCACCAGGACAAAATGTGTATACATATAAGTAAGAACCCGTGCATACGCATGAAAATGGCAAAATGTCAAGCGCAGAGTAGTTGGCTGGCCAATTAAGCAACGTTAATTTGACTTTTATCTGTCGGAGCAATAAAAACTGGCAGGTAACACTCGAGAAGTTATAAAGTCCAAGCGGGTGGCAATTAATGCAGCCACAAAGTCTAATTAGATGGCAGCAAAAGTGCCGCTAGATGGGAAGATAACACACACAATCAAAACCTCTTGGGGTTGGCAGGTGTTCATATCGCGGGAGAAGGGAGATTTGGCTCAATTAAGCGTACCAGGCTGTTGCGTAAGTGCCTCTTAAGCAGCAGCCAAAGAAACAGCCATGATTGCACCATGGGCGTAAAACATCCAATATGCGAGAGTGAAAATTGCATTAATTTCATATTAATATGGTCCGCGTAATCATCATAATATTTGACAATGTGCATTGATCTTGGAATTATATAGTTAAAAACAAAATAGAGCAGAAAGAAAATAAAAATAAAATATGTGCATAATAAGCTTATATTTCAGTCATCCGATTTTGATTGATCTTGAATGCGGAGACGCTTTCATTGGCAAAAGAATAGTTTTAAAAGCAAAGATCATTCGGTTCATCGTTCGCACGATATGTATGGTAGTCCAATATGACTGTAAGACTATTTCAAGCAACGCTCAAGCTTTTTTGACCACTGTGCGTTTTCATGAGTGATGCGGGTGGCTGCGACTACGTAGCACAGCACTTAAGGCTGGCGACAAGCAGCGAGGGCAGGCAGCATAGCACAACAAAGCCAAGCAACAGCCAAGACGGTCTGTGGGGTTGCCCTGCCACATACATTGTTTGCGGCCAACTCCGGCACTTGCAATCACGAGCGTTGTGTTAAACTAATCAAAATCGTTTGCTGCAACCCACAATGGGCTCCATCATGTAACACTCGAGAGTCCTGGGCATATGTGGAGCTAGGACGCACCAAATAATCAAATATTTTCGTCTGCTAGCCGCAAAGCACTAAGGGACGAGGGCAAGTTAAACTTAAAGCGAGTCAAAGTAAATCCGATTTAGAACTGCAAAACGGCAGCAACCGCCATGGAGCGGCGGCCTTAAAATTTGCATATTTATGAAGAGCAACGGCCTTTGATAAAGCAGCCAGGCCGGCTACAAGCAGGCAGTTGCTTTAAGCTGCTTCAAATTGAAAAACGCAGACAGCCCAAGACAAAGATACAAATGTAAATGGTTGTGGGTTGGAGAAGATGGAGGGGTTTGCAACAATAATCTGCGCTGATTTACGATTTACAGGCGCGAAATAGGCACAGCGTACGGCAGGGGAAGGGGCCCAAACTTGTACTTTAGCAAGGGGAAGCAGGCAATTTGCAGTTGATGGGCGACACACGCCTATTTGACTTCTTTTCTTAAAACACCCCCTCAATGGCGCTGCTGAATAGTGAAAAAGTCGAGTATTACACACTGATTTTTATCGCAGTTTAAATTTTTGTTTCTAGTAGAAAAATGAAACACTTCAAATGCAAATGGCCGAAACAATGTATAAGTAAAAGCAGAAATCATAGATTTTAGCTTATGTTGAGCCATAGAGAACCAAATATGCAGAGTTTGCAAAATATATGGGACATTTAAACGAGTTTTGAATGGACAGATTCATATTAATTTGTTTTTATACACTTGAAAAGTGTATTATAATTTTGCCCAGAAGTTTGCAACGCATAGAAGGAATCATCTCCGACCACATAAAGTATACATATTCTTGATCAGCATGACGAGCTGAGTCGATTAAGCTTTGTCCGTCCGTCTGTCTGTTGCTACGCGCACTAGTCCCTCAGTTTTGAAGCTATCGAGCTGAAACTTTGCACGGAGTCTTCTTTTTACTGCACGCTGCTAATATGTCGGAACCGACCGGATCGGATGACTACTTCTTGTAGCTGCCATACAAATGTTCGTTCGGAAAATGGGTTTTAGTAAGAACGAGAAGGCCAAGCTAACTTCGTCTTTGCCGAAGTTTTTATACCCTTGCGAATGTTTTTTCTCATGAAAACCCACTTTTCGACCGATAGTTTCTATGGCAGCTATAAGATATAGTCATCCGATTTTGACCAAAATCCAAATCTGTATAGAAGCGTATAATATTAATAATCGCTGATGTGAGACACGTAAACATTAAAAACAAAAAAATTTTTCTCATTAAAACCCATTTTCGACTGATAGTTCCCATGGCAGCAATAAGATATAGTCCACCGATTTTGACAAAAACTTCCAAATCTATGTAAAAGCGTATAATATTAATTATTGGTGCAGTCGGATACGTTAACATTAAAAACAAAAAGTTTTTCTCACATAGACCCACTTTTCAACCGATAGTTCCTATGGCAGCTATAAGATATAGTCAACCGATCCGGTCGGTTCCGACATATTAGCAGTGTGCAGTAAAAAGAAGACTCTGTGCAAAGTTTTAACTCGATAGCTTTAAAACTGAGAGACTAGTTTGCGTAGAAACAGACAGACGGACGGACAAAGCTCAATCGACGCAGCTCGTCACCCTGATCAAGAATATATATAGTTTATAGGGTCGGAAATGAATATTTCTATGCGTTGCACACTTCTGGGCAAAATTATAATACCCTTTGCAAGGGTATAAAAACTGTTTTGTTCTCAATACTACTGCTCTCAAACACGATCATGGGTAATATGTAATGTTTTTAAGTTGATCTCCGAAGTTTGGTCGAAGTCGCTATCCGTTGAGACAAGCATTTTCAAGTTAGCTTTGCCTTTCTCGTTATTTATAGAATTCAAATACAAAACTAAAATTAAAATCATTGCTCCCCAACCGCTTTCCAAATATTGCAAAAAGTTATTACTAAATTTAGCTTAGAGGTTTGTAACGCAGTATATAAAATGCTCGGTGGATGGAATATAATATAATGATATTTAGTTTTAACTTTTTATTAAATCCCTCAGTCAGATTTTTTTTAAATAATTAAACAATTTAATTTCGAATACGGGGATTTCCTTTCTGAAGTGGGCTTTTTTTATACACTGGAAAAATAAAGCCGGGAAGATATAAGGCATAATTAAATTGATAATTTGATACCAACCATACATACTCATTGATTATGTTGAAGTTATTAACGACCACAACTTTTTCTAAGCGAATGTCTAGTCCTCGAACACGGACCTTGTTGGTCTCTGAACGGCACAATTCCAACAAAATGCCAAGTTTCTATTCTTAAATATGGTTTGTACGTCACGTATTGTCGAGTGGGTTAAGGTGCCGTCGTCCGCGTGTTCAGATGTCGGAGGTCCAGGGTTCAAGTACTAGTAAAGTAAGTAAAAGAAAATTTTTAGTGGTAATCTATAAATTAATTACAGTTTAGAAACAAGTGGTGTGGTGTGATTGGTCGGTGTTTCTTCGTTGTCCCCCAGAACAGATTATTACCCCATCCTTATAGCACTATTGTAAATCGATTTTATCACCTTTCCACCGGATTTACAATTTACCTAGATATTTAAACACGGATTCTACATCGACTTTAGTAAAGAATTCGATTCTGTGAACCGTGATCTTCCCCTCGTTAAGCTTGATCGTCTAGGACTTTCTTCCTCTTTTCTGCTTTGGATTTTGTCATATTTAAAAGATAGAACTCACTAATACAATTACACCATAATCTCTCCAAGTGCATGTTTATGACTTTCCATCGTTAGAAACCTTCTGCGATTATCTATACGATTGGCAATGAACAGTTGGAACGAATATCTACAGTCGTTGATCTTGGAATTCTTGTGGACCCAAAATTGAGTTTCAATCCCCAAATCTCCTCTATTGTTAATAACGCGAATAGTGTTCCTGAATACTTTCAACGTTTGTCGAAGGAATCTAATGATCCATACACCACAAAGCTTTTGTACACTGCTCTAGTCCGTCCTGTACTTGCTGCTCGTCTGTCTACTGTCCCCAGTATAAAAAAGCATAAAGTTCGCATTGAATCAGCTCAGAAGCAGTTCTTGCATTTTGCCCTACGTGGCTAAAATTGGGACCCTAACCTTCGTTTACCATCGTACTCCAACAGACTCGTGCCTTTTGACTTTCCTTTGTAGCTAACCGTAGAACAGTCTTAGGTGTTTCTTTTCTTCATAAGCTAATTACACTAGTTTACAGCCAAAAAGACCCATTTCTACTGAAATTTTTTCTTGGTGTAGTTTGGAATGGTGATCTCAAAAATCGATTTCAAAAATTTTTTCATGGCTCCGTTTTTGAAATATGAATTTTTTTCACTATTTCTGTAGGGGCTCTTACATTTTAATCCATATCTAACTTTATAATTATCAGATAGAGTCAAGCAAGATATGAATCGAAAGGCAATTGAACTGCCAGTAATTGCGTAGAACATTGTTTTTAAATCGGCTTAGTTGTTTGGATACAATAAACCAAAACATTTCAAAAAATTCAATTTTTACTCAAAAATTTCATTTTTAAACGCCTAGAAAAAATATGAAAAAATTCAAAAAAATTATTTTTATTTTTTTGCTTAAAGAATCGCACTTCTACGAAGAAAGCCAGATAACGATTATCAAAATCTATGAACAAACACAGGAGCTGTGAGCAATTTAGTGCAAAAAAATGTGGTATTTTCGTGATTATTCAAAAATAAATTTCCGTTTGCTTCGACTTTTGTTCGGTTCTTGATTATAATTTTTGTTCTGGCTTTTCGCTAACTTCATAAAGTGACCATAAGACGAAGAAAAATACAACTTTATTTTGTGTGAACACACAATATACCCAAATATGAATGTTATTTCCTTTACTCAATTTGATCCATATACCGTACGGATTTCCTCACCAATAACTTATTGTCTTTGTAAAAGTGCGATTCTTAAGTAGAAAAAATAAAAATATTTTTTTTTGATTTTTTTATATTTTTTTAGGCGTTTAAAAAGGAAATTTCTTGCATTTTTGAGTAAAAAATTGAATTTTTTGAAATGTTTTGGTTTTTTGTACCCAGACTACTTGGCCGATGTCAAAACAATGTTCTACGCAATTACTGGCAGTTCAATTGCCTTTCGATTCATATCTTGCTTGACTCTATCTGATAATTATAAAGTTAGATATGGATTAAAATGTAAGAGCCCCTACAGAAATAGTGAAAAAAATTCATATTTCAAAAACGGAGCCATGAAAAAATTTTTGAAATCGATTTTTGAGATCACCATTCCAAACTACACTACAAAAATATTTCAGTTGAAATGGGTCATTTATTTTTTTTATTTTTGTAAACTAGTGTTATCGGTAAACTTTTTTGAATTTTTAGGTCTTATGTCAAAATTATTATGATCTCTAGCACCTGATTTCAACAGATCTCTCCCTCTTCTCTCTAGAAATGCCTCTTTTTAAATATCTTCCTGTTATTTAAATTTAATTTTAAGTTATAAACTTTGATATTATTATTTTTTAAGTTTACTTTAAGAAGATAGATTTTCTATTGATTTTTGTTTTTTTTTTTGTCTTTTCTTTCTATCGATATCTTCTATTGATATCTTCTATTGATATTCTGGTATATATAGGGTCCTAATTAAAAAACAAAATTTAAAAAATAGCTTAATTTTCATCACAATTTGTCAAAATTATTGCTATAGACATATTGTTTAATCTCCAATCA
Source organism: Lordiphosa stackelbergi (assembly GCA_018904235.1). Lineage (NCBI taxonomy): Eukaryota > Metazoa > Arthropoda > Insecta > Diptera > Drosophilidae > Lordiphosa > Lordiphosa stackelbergi. Next base: position 89,319 of record JAEIFU010000132.1, read on the forward strand.
TAGGAACAAGTGTTTCCGAAAGAAAAACCTTGTCCTCCTCAGTGAAATGCTAGCTTAATTTTTTAAAATTGACGCGCGAGAGACATATCAATAAGCTGGGGAGTGCAGAGGTGCTGCCAACCCACTATTAATGCCCATCCAACCCAGCTGGTGTGACCGTTATGCCAAAGCCCAAGTTATTAATCAAACTACATGAGACAACCAAATGCACAAAAACCACCTAGTTGGAAAATCTAGGTGGATTTCGATTTGCGCCATAACAGGAACATGAGAAAACGGCCCTAAGTATTTCACGAAATTGAAAGAGACTATTGAAAACCCGGATTAATTAAGTGTTATTTGTATATTTTTACAAAAGGTAAGAAAAGAAAAGAAAAAAAGTCATATTTTCATTTTTATACCCTTGGAGAGGGTATATTGAAATTGTCCGGATGTTTGTAACACACAGAATGAAGCATCTCCGACCACATAAAGTGTATATATTCTTGATCAGCATCACGAGCTGAGTTGATATAGCCATGTCCGTCTGACCGTCCGTCTGTCCTTCTGTCCGTCCGTCCGTCCGTCCGTCTGTCTGTTTCTATGCGAACTAGTCACTCAGTTTTGAAGCTATCGAGTTGAAACTTTGCACAGAGTCTTCTTTTTACTGCACGCTGCTAATATGCCGGAACCGACCGGATCGGATGACTACTTCTTGTAGCTGCCATACAGAAGTTTGGTCGGAAAATGGGTTTTAGTGAGAAAAACTGTTTTGTTCACAATATTACCGCTCTCAAACACGGTCATGGGTAATATTGAATGTTTTGAGAGAAGCTTTTTCAAGTGTATCAGAACCTCGGCACCGACGAAGTTAGCTTTGCATGCAATGCGGTGTTGTTTGCGTGTGCGTGGGAGGCGTCTTTTTTACCCTTTTTATCTCATAACTTGAGAACTGCTCATCCGATCTTTATCATTTCTTTGGCAAATTGATACATATTGCCAATGACTTCCTATCTTTAGAAGGCTCAAATCATCTATCTATAAAACTGTCGGAGATTTGACGTTTTTTCAAAATTGCGGGGGCGGGAGGGGGCGTGGCGAAAATTGAAAATAAACTTGATCTGCCTGCAAGTATAAGAAGCATTTGTCCCATACATGTCAAACCTCTATCTCTTACCATCTCTGAGATCTGTTTGTTCATACGGACGGACAGACGGACGGACAGACGGACAGACAGACAGGGACAGACGGACATGGCTATATCGACTCGGCTGTTGATGCTGATCAAGAATATATATACTTGCCATGGTACAACGCTGAAGTCGAGCGTTTCTACAGATAAGTGTTGCTTCGTCATGCAAAATGCTGCGTCGATTATAAGGTACCCCTAGCTACCTTAAGCTAACAGGCACAACTAAAACCTTCGACAAGGATGAGGGCGGGGTAGTGATGAACTTTGATGATATTTTTACATAATTACATAAAAGACAAGAAAAACCATGCGCTCTTGTCGAAAAATACACCTTTTTTTTCCTCTTCGACCCGCTGAAACTGTTTATTTCGGCAAAGTGGGCAACGTTCTTATTTATTTAACCGAAATGTTCAAAAATATCACTAAATCAGTCCGATACAGCGAATCTCTGGAGGCGCCTGGAGAAAAGGTTCTTGTGCGGTGAACATCATAATTCGTTACTTTTTGTCTTTAAAACCTGACAAATGAACCATTGACTATTTTACGAGAAAAGATCTATTTAGAAGCGCATTTGCAAGTGCATCGATACTTTGGCACGGCCTAGCCTTGTCGTTTTGTAATATTTCCTATTATTATTTTAAGTCTCTTTGGCAGTATAAATGCCCTTTTCTTGCAGAAAATTCTTTCAATTTTCCTTACCCAGTACCAGAAATGTAAGCTTAATTTTATGGTTAGCAATTATTTCCAAGTGCTCTAATTTTCCAATCATTTTCAGTTTAATGCCACATGAAGTGGTCTTAGTTGGGTTTTGTTTTTGGTTTGTGGCTACCTACATACTCTTTTAATAATGCACCCACAAAAACGTATGGGGCTAAGTACACAACCCAACAAAAGCTAACATCCGCTTTCACATCAACTCCAAGTTGAATAAACACATAGCTCTACATCTGCCCTAAGCAGATGACTTAAACAATGCAAATGATGGCACACAGCAGCTACAAAAATAGCTAAAACTTCAGGTACACCAACTACAGTAAGCACAAGCGGAACGCATTCTGGTAAATCCCACCTTAATGCCTAATCCCTGACATTAAAGTGTTGCGCCAACAAAGTGATTTGTTGTAGACAAAGCGGGCCACACACTGGGAGAGCCACCCTGGTCGCCAAGCCGCAGCAGCAGCTTCACCCACAATGGCAACGAGGCATTGCAAATAATCTTTGCAGTAAATACGCAACAACAATGGAAAAAAGAGCCGACATAGAATGGTGTCTGGGGATCATTATTTGCCCAAGTGGGAAACAAAACGTAGGCAAAAAGTCCTGAGCACCAAATGTCGCACATGACTGCGGCTACTGTGTGTGTGTGTGTGTGGTGTATGGCGTGTATGTTTGAATGTGTAATTTAAGCATTAGAGACGCGTAAAACCTTAACTCAGCCAGAGCAAGGAGAAGCAGCAGCCAGCCACGCACAGACACACAGACATGAAAATTGAATAAATTATGCGTGTCATCACATGCCGACAACAGGACTGTTCACGGGAGAGGGAGGATGTGGAAACCAAAGCCGTTGGTTTCCTAGCAGCCGGCGGCAGAGTTTCAGGGCCCGCAATTTGTGTGCCACGACGACAACGACATTCAACGGCATTTAATTAAGCATTTTGTATTCATCGGAAATGTCATAAAAATGACGTCGAGCGAGGCGCTGGCGATAACGAATGGAGTCGGAGGTCATACATAAGCACATATGTTGCAGGAGATATGTATTACTCAGAGCCAACTGCAATGCAGTAAAAACACCGCTGATATATGCAAATGAGATACACAAATGGCTGTTTTGAAGAATCTGCCAAATTAATTTGCGCAATTTTTGTGCGTTTGTAAATAATTACAGAGCTCTCTGGAAGTGAGGCAAAGCTTGGAGAGCACTCTGTTTTCAAATCAACGCTGATAATTTATTTATGGTTTGGTTTTCCTGAAGCCTGCCCTCTTAAAGCCAAGTCACGTAGTAGGGCGACAAACCAAAAAGAGAAATAGTGAAAATATGCAAAGTAGTTGGCAAAACTGCGGGGGCGTCTTTGGCATTTCACATTTCAAGGTTCAGCTCAAAAAAAAAAAAGACAGAAAGAGAAGATGTATTGAAAAAAAGAGTGTAGCCTTGGGAAATGGAATTTTTAATACCCTTTGGCAGGTTTCAAAGAATGGAGGTAAGTCAGTTATCTCTTGGAAGTTGTTGAATACGAACAAAATTTCTTACTAAAACACAAATGCCTTCTGAACCAAAAATAACCTCTTGTAACACGAAAAGCGAAACGAAATTTTGTATATGGTAAATCGAATTAAAAACCGAAAGGAAGCATTTATTCGAATTTTACACTTCTGCTCAGGAAATCAAACAGTGAGCCCATCAGGAACCGATTATAGAAATTAGAGCTGTTCGATTCAACCGATTAAGGATTAAATGAGCTGTTCTGAAATTTTCTGAAAAATTCTGCATGCGAAAAAACTATTTTGTCAGCCGATTGGCTTGAAACTTGGTTTGTTTTTAGTTGGATGCGAGTGGTATGTGGATGGGAAGTGGATGGAATGTGTGTGGCGTGTAGACAGGAGGTGGGTCGTAAGTTGTTTTGGATGTGGGTGGGATGTGTGTGATAAGATGTTTGGAAGTTGGTGGGATGTGGCTGGGAAGTGGGTGGGATGGGGTGCTCTGGGCGTGGTAAGTTGTTTTGAAAGTGGACCGGTAGTGCATGGGATGTGAGTGGTAAGTGGCTGGAAATTGCGTGGGATCTGGGCGGTAAGTGGGTGGGGTGTAGGCAGTGTTGGGCATTAATCAATTAAATTTTCAATCAATTGATTAATCAACTAATAATTTTAATCAATTAATTTAATTGCAATTAAAATTAATTGCAATTAAAAAATTAGTTGCACCTTGCAATTAATTTAGTTGAATTAATTTAAATTAATTGTAACTTACAACTAAATCAATTGCAATTGATTTTTTCAATTGTTCTAGGCTACAGTTAAAAATAACAATTAAGTAAGCTGTGTGCTTTGAAGTAAATTTAAAGAAAAATTATTTTGTTTTGAAAAACGCATAAATATAAAAAAAAATACAAAGTACTGAAATAAAATGGACCCGACCGTTAAAATGGATGAAGACTTTGATTATGTTCTGGGTACAGCAGAAAATATGTTATCTTCTTCGGAGAGCGATGCAGAAGGTAGCTCCCTATCATCCTCTCAACCACGACTGCATCAACTGGACGAAATTTATTTTAAATTCTTAGGAAATGAATCCAATGGCAATCATATTACGGCTTATGCATGAAATGTCCAGAAAATCGAACTACCAAATTGAAAGGCTGTTTAAACTGCACATCGAACTTTTTAAGCCATTTAAAGCAAAAACACGGAAATGACTGCGTCAACTCGTACAGACAAAGCGTTGAAAAACGATTTAAAAAAATTGTTCGACATTAGCACTCCGTTTGCGGAAAATAAATTACAAAAAAGAACCATACAAATCTTACTATTCGATTGCAGGGTACGGAATTTCTCGCCCAGAGCCAAGAGGCTCTTGATCTAAATTAACAGTTAACATGGTGGAACTAAGACATTCTTTATGCTCTTTCCATGTTCTTCAGCATTGGTCATCCATGGTTCGGGGTTCAGTACTGTCATAATCAGGCTTATGTAGTTATGTGAGGTCATAAGTGGTGTTAAAGGCAATTTTTTAAGTATTTAGCGGTCTTATTACCATGGAGATCCCTTAGCTGTGAATTGAGCTTATGCATTGATACTGACATGATTTTCCACTTGATTGGCATTAACTTTTCCATTATGACTATTTTATATCATCGATGGTATTTTTTCGCGATTTAAAAAGTCATCAGTCACGGGAAATAGGTGTAAAAAACTCGCGAACCACAAAGTCTGTGGGTCCCAGCTTAGAACCAAGTTCGGTTGATGGCTCACGGCTCACGAGCTGTGTCTCTCATCTCAGACCCAGCTGCGTGCAAAGAGCGATTCCGAACCCTTGAATCAACAAAATCAATTGTTAGTTTTTAATCAAATTTTTTAAAAAGATTAACAATTAATCAATTGTTAATTGTAGAAACTGACGATTAACAATTCATTAATTGTTAGTTGTAAGGTATTGCAATTACAATTAATAAATTGTTAACTGCGGTAGGAGCGATTAACAATTAATTAATTGTTAATCAATTAAAATTTGCCCAACACTGGGTGTAGGTGGGATATGGTTGGGATATGGGTGGGAAGTGGGTGGGATGTGTGTGGGAATTGGGTTGGATGTGGGCGGAAAGTGGTTGTTATGTGGGTGGGATGTGAAGAAATATTTCAAACACGATATATCGAAGCAGTGAAATATTCAGATGGTTATACATTATTTTTATCTCATCCTTGAGAGAGCCGAGTTAGTTTGTGCCGAAAAGCTCGCTTCATCTAAGCCACAATGTGGTGACATGACAAAACGCCCACGGACATAAGGCCCATATGAAAAATTTCGATCACTACTTTGAAATATAATTCCAAATTTTTCTGGGCCTTTTGACCGGACATAAAGCCCATGGGTGTAATGTCCGTATTCAAGTTTAAGTGATATTAAATAAACAGTGCTGAATATAAAATTAAACAAATTTATGCTTTCCACAGAGTGTTTACAATTTTGCTCTGTCCCATTATGGGCACTTGAGCCACGGTCACACCGGCAGGGCTGAAAAGGCACTAATAGTAGGTTGGCAGTGTGTCTGAACTCTGCTGTTTATTAGTGGTATTCATTTAAGCAATTTAGATTTGGTTTAGATTTCGTTTAAGGCTTTAACATTGATTTGATTGAGGCTTGATACTGCACTTAACGTTGCAGTGCTTGGACACCGTTTCGTAGTTAACCTTCTCCTTGGGTTTTGAGATTATCTTGTACTTGAGGGTCTCGCGCGCAGCCCGGGAAAAGTCTTCCTCTGTGACCAGCCTGTCGCTGCTTTTGCTATTTCAAGCATTTTTCACTCTGTCCACTTTGGGCCGCTGATACGCAAGAGACAGCTAGTTCGTTTTCAAATTAAACCGCCATATTTCTGGCTATAATTTCAGAGCCATATAATGTGGACATAAAGCCCATAACATTTATAAATTTAATTTCGATGCATACTACGATTAGTTTTGATATGGGCCTTTTGTCCGTGGGCGTTTTGTCATGTCACTCCACAATGTATGACCACATAGACCAATTTTTTAAACGATCAGTTTTGCGGCGGTACCGACATTTTAGCAGCGTGCAATAATAAGAAGGAGGTTCTGAATGAATATTTGCATGCGTTTCATACTTCTCGTACAATTTAATATACACTTTGCCAGGGTATAAAACAATAAGCATCATGGCGACAAAGTTTTGGGTCGCAGATCTAGTAGAATACATACTCAAGTGGGGTTTGTGTGGTTATCCTTGAAAATATTCAGCAACCACTCAACTGCGTTACGTATACGCACAGTTAACCTGCCATCATCACAGTCAGAGGACCCCCCGGAGGTGACACCTACAAGGCACCTATGCGGCAACTTGGCTGTGCATTAGTTTGTGAAACTTTTTTAGCCGACCAAACAGTTTGCCATCGATTTTCTGACGCCCTTTTTCCGTGCCGTTGCTATCTTTTAGTTGCTCCAAAAGCGGTTGGTTTTTATTTTCACGCTTTGGCGTTGGCGCTGGCTTTTAGTGCTTCCCACACATACACAAACACACAGCAGCATCATCATTTGGTATTCAACGTGGTATTAAGGTCAGGATATCTGGGATTTATAAGTTTTGTCAGCAGTTTCTGCTGCTGCTTTCACTTTCGCATTCCTGGCCAGGTTATTTATGCAGACCAAAGCGATGCCAAGGGAATGTACGCACCAGCTAGTGGAGTGCATTACAGCATAGCCAGCGCGCTGGCTGCTGTTGCTTCGCATCGATTTAAAAAATATGACGAAGTAAAAGTTCAACTCGGAGCAAATTTCATTGCTGGCAAAAATTTGCCTAACATTTCCATGCCGCACATTTTTGTGAACGATCCACGCATAACTCTGGCGCCGGTTGCTTAAACTGTTTCCATGTTGCTATTGTTGGACAACAAAAGTTTTATAAGGCGCCCACTCAGCCTGCACTTTCGACACTTTTACGCCTCACGGTCAAATTGTTATGGCTTATAATGAACGCCGCTTCGCAAGAAAGGCGAACAATAACGTTGAAATAAAATATGCGAAATGCAGCCCAGCGGGTGGGCAGTGGAGCGGGGTGGTGGGAACGCAAAAGGCATAACAAATTAAAAACTTTGGCGAGTTTTTCTTTAGCCAGCCTGCCCGCCTGCAAAATGTTTTGCCATTAAAACATGAAAAATTGCTTAATAATTCAACTTGGCTGTGGGCATTTAAGAAAAACAACTCAAATGGGTGGGGGGGGGGAGGACTGGAAGTCACATTTGAGGCGGGCCCGGGCACCTCACAAGCAAATTTGCATTGAAGGAATCATCTCATGTTAATCACCCTGATTATCCCCGAGATTCCCAACGCACAGTTCACATATTTTGAATGCTAATCCACTAATTGCCAGTCTAATCATTCGCGCACAAACACTGGAAATTACCAGAATATATCAAGTGCCATACGAACCCTTGCATGCGTTGCGTGTTGAACTTGTGATTTCCGCCACATTAATTTCAATTTCACAAAAGGAGCCAACCCTGCTACAACGGGCCAGTTGGGGACACGGCGCATTTGGTAAATGCCTTAATGGCCTAATTTTTGTTTTCCAGCTTCGAGACAAAGACACCACCGTCCCAAAAAATACGACAGTTATGCGTGTAATATTTTTTTAAGGACGCGGAGCGGGCGAAGGAGCCGGCAAATTATCATCGAAGTTGCGAGAGGCAGCAGGCAAACAACAATTTCAAGGGTTCGTTGCCAATTGCTTCTTGCCGCCAGCCTTGTGGGCCATGAAATGATGTCGTAAAAATTTAAAGTTTGCTGTTGCTGGCAGCTGCTCGGAGCTCCCCGTCGTTTTGCAATAATTTGATACTCGAAAAATTGAGCGTAATGTGCGTTAATGTAAATGGCGCGTATTACTGACAAGTGCCTGGCCTGATTAATGGGTGGGTAGCGGGGCTGGTTTATGCGGCGACACATGCGCTAATTGTCAAAGAAATTAGCAAGTGGGGGCGCACGCCAGCAGCCATATCAATGGCGAAATTTGTTAGCCCAGCTCCGGTTAAGGGGGGAACTGCCAACAAATCTGTCAAGGGATCAACAAGCGCCCGCAAGCTATGAAAATTAAAAGACACAAAATGTCAAAAGTTGACGACAGAACAAAAACAGAGCAGCAGAGGGATGAGGCACTGGGCCAGTGGGTGTGGTGGTGGCAGAACAAACACACCAAGCACCAAGCCGTTGACAATCGCAATCAAAGAAACAAACGAAAAATGCAGCGGGGGAAAATGGTGAATGGAAAGTACAAACAAAAATCTATTTTCGTTAAGCTATTTTTTTTTTGTCATTTTGTGTAGGAGTCTTACAGCTTTTGTGCAAGGTTTGTTTGTGGCCGGAATCAGTTGGGAGAAAATCTTACTATATTATAAATGTGAAAGTTTGTGTGTTTGCCCGTTTGTTACTCAATCACGCTAGAAGGTGAACATTGGATGCACAACTAGATTGCCATAAAAAAATATAAAAAAGTTTCCATTAAAAATGGAAAAAATAAAAAATTTTGTGTTTTTTTTATATTTGTCAACTTTGCGTTAAGAGTGCCCAAAGATACCTCTGCTTATTTTCTTCGAATAATGTACTATAGGTGGAGATATGGAATCACTGGAATCACTTTAAAAATTATAATCCTATCTGAAATCGATAAAATAGTTTTAAACAGTCAACCGACAGTATGCCTTTTTTCCTAAGCTTCGGAATTTATCGCACGCACTCTGAGATAAACTATTTTTATACGAATCCAATTCGAATGTCTACTCTTAGAAACCCTGAAGGTAAATTTTAGTATATTATCAAAAATCTTATTTGTATTTAATTATTTTTATTTTCATTTTGTTGTTTTAAGAATTGAATCTAAAGAGCAGGTTAAATAGATGGGGAAAATCGGTAAGGGTAGTCAGATTGAATGAAAATCCTCGACAGGCAGTCCAAGTCAGTAACTGTTTGGGTAAATATCTCATAAACTTGGACTTTTTATGATTCATGACATATCAATTTTTATCAGCTATCTGGTACTTATATATACTTCTAGACAAGAATTGGGTCAAATCCAATTACAAGTTTTATTTCTGTAATTAAAAAATGAAAAAGTTGAAGCATTTTCGAACTTTGATTTGGATTATCAATATCCTATAAAATTTTATTGTTGCTTTTTAAATAATGTTCGTTAAGTTCAATCTTTTAAGATCATTTCGTCGAAAATTTCAGCTTCCTAGTTAGGCTGGTGAAAGAATGACAGAGTTTTGGCCAAAAAATGAAATTTCTGCACCACAGTGCAATGGTGAAAAATAAAGAAATTTGCAAAAAATTCATTCGACCTAAGATTATTATGAAGTTTGGGTAAATGTTAATTGCATGCAAAAAACTGGTCCAAAAGGTTTTCGACATCCTGATTTGATGTAAAGGTTCTCCCATCCAAATAATTTTGCAGAGACCAGAACAAGTAACAGTCCGAAGGTGCCAAGTCTGGAGAATATGGTAGCTGTGTGGGTGCACATCCCATTTAAGCTGCAAAAGCTTTTGGCAAGTCATCCAACTTGTATGAGATCTCAAATTTCTTTCTGTAAGAACATGAGGAACCCAAATGTCAAGCTTTGAAATTAATCCTAGACGTTTCATGTGCTTGTGAACGCGTTAGACAAATTTAATCATTTCAAGTCTCTAGAGTTGTTATTTAACGATTTGTATCGACCAACGACTTTATTTTCATTTTTATCCACATCGTCTTCAAGAGGCCATCCAGGAAGTCACGCATCCTCAAGAACGAAATGGGCGAAACGAAATTTTGCCAATTTTGCCATTGGCGTTCGGTCAACACATCTTCTCCGTACACATCACATAATTTCCGCCTTCATAAATTGCATTTTTAACCTTTTGATAGAAAAACAGTAAAATATGCCGAAAATGCTGTTTTCCAAACAAAAACTGTTCCGAAAAATTTAACAAAATTTTTTTTACCAAAAAAAAGCATTACTTCATCAGCTGTTAAAATATATAACGGTAAAGCGGTTAAGTGTGAAGTTGGCTGCGAAAAAATTCAATAAGATCAGCTGTTGTCATCAAACGAAATTACTTAGTGAACCACCCACAACACTCTGTAACGGCTATAAAAATTATTATGTTAATACAGGGTGGTCCATCTAGTGTTTGGAATTCGAACCATTCATAATTTGACTTTAAAAACGTCAAATGTCATTCGGAAAGCGACTAATATTTAGTAAAAACTTACGCTATTCGCTTGAAGAAAGTTGGGAAATATTAAAAACATATTTCCAAAGTGGTGAGTTCTCTACCCAAACTGTGCGAAAGTTAAAAAAAAAACATTTAACAAAACAAGTAAGAAAGTCGGTCAAGCCAGACTATAATATTCTCTGTACCTAGACTAGGAGCTGTATGCAGTGCTGCTGCTGCGCTCATCTCTTAGTTTCTCTATCTCACTCTCCCCTCTCTCTCTTCCTCTAAGATGGTGCGGCGTTGGTTGTGAAAGGTTAGGAGGGGGGTGGCGGGGGGTGATTCACTTATTTGCTCATAACTTGAGAACCGCTCATCCCATCTTTATCATTTTTTGGGCAAATCGATACATATTGTTAATGACTAACCATCTCTAGAAGGTATGAATCATCTATCTACAAAACTGTGGTAGATATGGCTTTTTTCAAAATTGCGGTGGCGGAAGGGGGCGTGACAAAAACTGAAAATAAACTTGATCTGCCTGCACGTACAACAAGAATTTGTCCCATACATGTCAAACCTCTATCTCTGACCATCTCTGAGATCTGTTTGTTAATACGGACCGACGGACATGGCTATATCGACTTGGCTGTTGATGCTGATCAAGAATATATGTACTTTACAGGGTCGGAAATGATTCCATCTCCCTGGTTCATATTTTTGCTCAAACTTAATATACTTTATGTACCTTCGGTACAGGGTAAAACAAATGTTCCGCAAACTCATTTAAGGGATCAATTGGTGAGGCGAGTTCGTGAAACTGGAATGTTAGTGGATAAACCAACCCGTGTACGTACTTGTCCGGTGCGCTCGACCAAAAACGTTGCCAAGTGAGCCGTGGTGGTCATTTGACCGAAATTGTTTTTCATAAATAAATGACATGAACCAACCTTTCCAATAAATGTTCAACCTTTGAAAAATATCGAGCGGGACCACCCTGAATAAGAGGTGTAGCCCAAAAGCCGCGAATTTCGCCAAGTTTTCATTTGAATAATTACGAAAGCGCAGGCGTTGTTGAATAAGAGGCACAGTTTGAACAGTATAGATTTTTTTTCAGATTTTCCTAAAGACGTAAGAGGTTGCGCAAGTAGAATTTTCCCTAAAAATCGGGTTTTCCCTACTGTTGTCGAATTTTACTTGTAACTTGGTCTTAGTTTTTATTTCAACATTTTTAAAGAAAAATGTTAAAATTTTACTTTCATACGATTTGGCTTGGCTTTTGCTCATGGGCGTGCCCTTTCTGATTTTTCTTTTAAAATATTAGTTGTAATGAAGACCAACATGAATTAAATTGATAATATGAAATAAAATTGTGATGATTTTCAAACAAAAACAGGAAATAAACACAATGAATGTAATAATGGGGTTTACTTAAATACATTTGTATATTTATTTTATACATTGACCATTTCTATTATATGACCATTCGAACTAAAAAATAGTTTCATTTTACACCTCAAAAAGGCATGAGTAGTTGAACATTATAAGTTACAGGCTTTGTAAGCAAAATCTCAGCAATTTGCTTAAGAATATAAACAACATTTTTTATGTTCAAACGTTTACTGAAGCTTACAGACTTTTGCTGTAAATGTATCAAAAATTTTAAACAGCATATTATACTTTTAATACCCTTATCTAATTTTGCCCAAAAGTTTGCAGCTTATAGCAATGTTTTCGACCACTAAACTATATATATTCTTGAGCAGGGCGACGAGCTGAGTCGATTTAGCCTTGTCCGTCCGTCTCTCTGTCTGAGAAATCCCGTTTTAAAAATTTTTTTTTTTCAATTTTTTTCGTTTTTAACGATTTTTGAAAATTGGTGCCAAACCGCAAAGATCTAATTTCAGATTCTTTTTAATTTAAAAAAAAATGGAAGGTTTTATAACCGTTCGCTTTCAATAACCGAATTGATTTTAATTAGAAAGGGAAGAATATTATATATTTCTTTCCCTAAGTAACGGGTATGTCGAAGTCGGGCAGTGCCGACTTTAACGTATGCTCTCGCTTAATACAAAGAAAATCTGTTTCTGTTCTACTTTCTTATGGAGGACATAAATGCTTTCGTATTGAAAAGGCACCATTGTTTGTTCATTTTTCCTGCGTTTTAGGGCAAGCCAAAAGTTTAACAGCCCAGGGCCAGTGCCATCGACACACACACACACCCACAGTCGATGCCAGGGAAAGCAATCGGAGAGTGTTTTGGTTTTTCTTTTGGAATATGAAACCACTTCAAAAAGCGCAGTAAAGCGGCCAAGCTATTGATTTGGCACTAGTTGCCGATTTGTTTTCAAAGATACACGCAAAACTTTAAGCTGGCCCAATGACAAAACTTTAATCGCCCGCCTAGCAACCAACCATCCTCCCTACCACACCGTGTGCTCAATGACATAACACTCAAAGCCAAACGAAGGTCTCATGTTGTGTCTGAATCTGACAAATTCAAGAACATAATGCTAGAATTTCAGTCATTTGTCATATCTATACGAGTATCTTTCGGTTAGTGTGCGAGTGCGTGTGTGCGTGTGGACATAATCTGGCTATCAGCCTGCGCACAGAAGCCAGAAACAGAGACACGTATCTCAGATTTAATGGTCAACCAAAAGCAATTTGGCAAATTATTAGAAAATCATTGTGACACTTTATGTGCTGGACAGGGACATGTGAGTGCCTACAGCAACAAAATATCCTGTGGTTTGTGACCCCAGACGAAATGGCTATTTGTATGCTACTGGCGGTCCAAGCTGGACCAAGCAGAAGCCGGGAATTCAATATTAATCTCAAGTAATTTAAGCGCAAGTCAAGAATTTTCAGATCTAAGAGACTCACAATTTTTGCACATTTATTGGAAAAGTTTTTCAATTTCATAAAAAGCTCGCGCCAACTAAACTAAGCCACGTCATTTGGTTCGCACAAAGGGGTTAAAAATATGGCTAAGACAATAACAATGAATGCCATCCTTAGGGGGCAGACAGACGGGCGAGAGCATCAATGTTTTTATTAAAAAATGTTTCTGCTGCCGTTCTCAAAACTCAAGGTCCCCACCAAGATAAGCTGCTGCGAGCAAAACCAAATTGGGCTACCAAAATAAAGCCCATGACGAAGCCCAGCAGAAAAAAGAAAACAAAACATACACAAGAGACTGCGTTGTTCAAACCCCGGGCAATCTTTCACAATACAATTTAACAAATAAAAGCAGGAAAAACTACGGAGGAGGAAAAACTTGTATGAAAATACGCAGACAAATAAAACAATAAAAAGCCAAAACACACACACACACACACTCATACACACAACAAGTTTATTACAGATTTTACTTATGTGTTTTTGGTTGCCTGGGTGGGTAGTGGATGGTGGGCAAAGCGAGGGCTACGGAAGAATGCTGCTTCTTGCCGCAGGACATTAATAAAGCTAACAACAAGCAAGTGTGAGTATGTAGCTCCGTGCAATGTGTGGAGGAAGTCCCTAAACGTTCTAATTGACAACTATCTCTAAAAGTAAACGAATAAATTATGCAGATGCTTGATCGGAATCGATACGCTTTAAAAGTCTTCATTCAATATCGACGTGACTGGCTTAACTTCTGCTCAAACAGCCTCCAAATTGCCGTCTTGTTCACTTGACAGTCAAAAGCCAGAAATAAACTTTAATTTGAAAACTTTTATGCGCAGCAAATAAAAGCAAATCGATGGGTGAAAATCGCAAAAGTGTCATGGCAAATTGTTAGCCAAGTGTTGGACATTTGCCTAAAGATTTTGGCGTAGTTTAATACACAGCCGCACTCCGCACGTGCGGGCAGGCTCTTCTGACATTGACACAGATGCTGGGGGGCTGTGCCTGCATTATATGCATGTCAGTCACACCAGACGCATTCGGCGAGGCGAACTCTATGAAACAGACGGTAATCCGGAAGTTTATTAAAATCAGCAGCAAACAAAGAGTGTCGAAAAAAGGGCAAATGCATGGAAATGCAGGAAGCATGAAAACTTTCCGGGAAATCTAGCACAAAGGCAGAACCACAAACACAGAGGGGCAACATTTCCATACATAGACCAGACACAAACACAATGAACGGAGCAAGCGCTGCGCATTACGTATACGCCGGCTTGGCTGTACCAACTGTGAAGGCAGCTGCATCCAGCCGAGACGCGCACAGATACAATTTTGTTTGTATTTTGTTGCGCCATTGAGCGCGCCACTGAAGCAAGAAAGGATCTTGGGGCACTCAATGAAATGCAATGGGCGAGTCGACAGCCAACATCTGCTTGTGTCCTTGCTGTCAACTGCATTTGCATTTGTTGATAAAGCCATGCCAGCCCCTGCCCCTGATCCTGGACGCGCCTGCTGACTCGGCTCAGCTCCGGCCACCTCCTAAATACATCTAAAATAAATCACTAACGTATGGCTATGGCATCCAAGGGAGCTGCAAAATCCAATTTCAAAGTGCGCCCGGATTTTTATTTAAGCAGCACTTTTTATTGCCGCTGCGTCCTCGCCGCTTTGGCCTTTGCTCCTGCTGCTCTGCTTTGTGCCTTTTCGCCGGCATTTGCATTCTCAAATAATGCACTTGGAAATTGTGCAGTACAAGTTATTTTAACTTTGTCCCGAGCATTTGATTAACTAAGGAATAAGGAAAAATGCGCAATAAGGCGAATGGGCAAATGCCGACAAACAACCCTCGCTAATGTCTGATCATAAAATACAGTCAAAGCACAGGAAAAATATGGCACAGCAATTTGCAAATTATTTTCAAGCTGGCATAAAATAAACTGACAAGCGCAGGAAAAGGGAGCAGCACCCGCCCGCACGCGGCGGGATGCGTCAATCTCCCCTGCTCAAACATGGCAGCTCGTTCGGTTGTTGTTGGTGTTGCTGTTGATATTTCTCGTATTTGCTGTTGGTTTTTGAAATCGACTTTCTTCCCAATTGACTTGCGTACGTCTGCCCTGTCTGTCTGCCTGCCTGTCGTTCCAGCGGGCTATGGCTGGGGGATGGTGCCAGCGGGTAAGGGGGGTATGGACTGTCACCAAACTTATGGCCCAAATTTTACTGTTGTGTAAGCAAACGGCAGCAGATGAAATGAAATGCCAGCTTTTTGTTGATATTTGTCAATAAATTTAATGTAAACCAGCCTATGTATGTATTGTATGTGTGCGTGTGTGTTTTTATGTGGTTTAACATTTATGAGTTTTCCATAGATGGAAGAGTATGCAAAATACATATGAATGAAGCTAATATGCTTAAAAAAACACTCTTAAAAATATAACACTTTGAATAAATGCTCAAATAAACACACATCAAGCTTTACATTTTTTCAATTATTCAATTTATCCAATACAGCGCAAATATCAATACCAAAAAGAAATTATTCCAATATCGAATACTTAATCTAAGTAAATATCAATTTCTCGGTCCGATCAACGGCCAGGCCTAACAGCTAAGCATAAAAAGGTTACATTTTATACGGACCTTCGTTTAGGAAAGGTAATTGAAGCTTGGATTTTCTTGATACACATAAACAGCTCTGACTTCTCATAGTTAGGCTGCCTTCACACTGTTCAACACATGAGACATGATAATGTAGTAGGCCATGAAATTCTATGAACTTGACCAACAATTCAAATGTATGCAATGCGATTCATATAAAAATAAACGAGAAGGCCAAGCAAACTTCGTCTTTGCCGAAGTTTTTATACCCTTGCAAATGTTTAAATATATCAGATATTAAGACCGCCATCATTCAAACAAACAATTTGTCTAAGAAATACCCACTTTCCGACCGATAGTTCCAATGGCAGCTATAAGATATAGTCATCCGATCCGGTCGGTTCCTACATATAAGCAGTGTGCAGTGAAAAGAAGACTCTGTGCAAAGTTTCAGCTCGATAGCTTTAAAACTGAGAGACTAGTTTGCGTAGAAACAGACAGACGGACAGACAGACGGACGGACAAAGCTCAATAGACTCAGCTCGTCTCCCTGATCAAGAATATATGGGTGATTCCATGAAAAATCGCCCACTAGGATTTTGAATGGATCGAATTAATTTTTTTCGTATTCCTTGTTGTAAAATAGTATATACGTATTTTCAACATTTTGCCGAAATTCGCGTAATTCGCGGGAAAAAACGGTTTGAAAATTAACATATTTAAAATATTTAATTAATTTCAATTGCTTGCTATCCAAAGCCATTGGTGATAAAAATATTTTAAAAATCTGTAAATTAACATCTGAACCCAAACTTTCAAATTATTCACACTTAAAAATTTTAACAATTTTTTTTTGGTTTCCAAATCGCGAAAATAAGTAAACAAAAATTAATTGCCGCGAAATCCAGGAATTTACTGCATTAAGCTGTAAATGGGAAATCCAATAGTTCCAGAGTTATGGCCTTTTTAATATCTTTTTCTATTTCTTGTTGTTCGACAAATATTTTCTTCATTCCATTCATTCTGGACACCTCTGATGTATTTTTATTTGTTTTTTTTTCTTCCTCTGACGTATACTCAGCGACAGTAGTTACAGAGCCACAAGTTTTCAAATATAGACGCACTAGGAAAAAATCAACCTAAAACCAACAGGACTGTTCCGGTTTTTACTTCCGACTAGACTTGTCGAATACAATCTACGATCTAACTGTCAGTGAACAATACAAACGAAACATAGCTCTAGAAACATAATATTTGATGCAAAGAGGTTAGTGGCTTAATAAGGAAAAGAGGGTAAATGTTTATCCATGTCAAATTCTTCTGTGTAAATGTTAGAGCTATTGCGGGGGCCACTCAAACCATTGACGTGTTCAGACCAGAGATCCAACAAATGGATTCAGGCCACTTTAGTCCAATTCTACAATTCATTTTGATTGTGGAGACTTCTGCTTTCTGGTGTGCGCAAAGAAAATAAATCAATGTTCTTTAATGTTTAAGTTCACATATGCAAGTGACTCTCGCCTAATGCTTTGCTTTGCAAGTAAGTACATTGGGCACAACAGAAGCAGTGTGCGCGATCGAAACTCGCTAATAACAGTTGTTTTTTCTGCTGTTGTTGCTGGACAGCTCCCAAACTCAAACTTCATGCCCACCGCTGCTGTGGAAGGGTTATGTTTATGTAGGCTTTGAAATATTTGAAAATAGCCTCCAAATGTAAATATATGTATAGATAATCATTTAAGCGTTGAAGCATTTTACCACAGAGACGATGGTCACACTGTATACAGAATGATCGAAAACGCATAAGACAGACGTGAATGCAGACGTGAGTAGATAGACGAGACTGAGAGACGAGATATAGAGTCAATCCGTATCGACAATGTAAATAGACAAGGTATTTAAATTTTCTCTTTCTTTCGTCTGGAACACCTATCGCTAGCTAGCTCGGGGCTTACTTTGGGGTGTGATCTACCACGATGTCCCGACTGATCGGATCTCACAAAAAGAAAATGTATATTCCGGACACAACATCTTTGATGCAGCTCATGGTGATAGTTTGGTGTCCTTTGTTCAGCGTATCTCACCCTACTTGGACCAGATTTCGATTCTCAGCACAATCGAATCGATTCAGCACAGAAGAATTCAGCGATACATTAGAGGTATACCTGAAAGTAATTTGCTTTTGATTTGCTTTCGATTCGATTTCGTGAAACAGCTGATGACAGCTGCTCCATACAAAATGAGCAGTGTGCCCAGAAAATCCAAGGAAATGAAGGTCATACTAATTGATTTCGTAAACTCAGCTTCGAAGCTGATTTCGATTTGCTTTCGTTTTAGTGTGACAGTTCTCTTAGAGAATTGCTTGACTTGGTCAAAGATGTTCATGGTTACTTATCTGCACAGCTCTCCTAAAAAGTTGGAAGTTACAAATTCTTCCACAATTTTATTCTGCCTTCCTTTTTGGATCTGTCAAATTGTATACGTGTGCGAATTGTATGAAAGCAAATCAAAATGAAATCAGGTTCGTTCCACCAACTGCTTTGCTTTTGCTCTCACGAAAGCAAATCAAAAGCAAATCAACTTTCAGGAATACGACTATTGTTCTTTTTATTTTTATTAACAAACAACAAGTCAAAAATTCAGAACTTTTTTTTTTGCGGAATCGATTACACTGACAAATCAGTTTACACATAATATAATACAGAGCTATTTGACGTCGCACTAATTCCCATGACAAACAACACATTTAACGAACTGCGCTTTGATTTGCTTTGATTGCTTATTGGAAAGAATAATAATGTAATCTGAGAAACAATTTGATTATTACTTTGGAATCGAAAAGTAATTAATAGATAGAGGACCGTACATACACTTCCACTTGGAAACAATTTCTCATCTTCAAGATAGCTGCTAAGTGTTACATATACTTACAATTTACTCTGTTTTTTGTGAGGGCGATTACTTATCAGCTACGATCGACTTTAATTAGACATTGACAAAATAATTTTCAAGAATTAGTCCTTAAGTAAAAACAAAAAACAAAAAATTGCACACTCAAAATGGCCTGTAAATCATTGCACAAGCAGGTATAAGTAAATCAAATTTGTGTCCTTTTACGTCCCGGTGCCAGCTGCCGGTAGGGTTGTCAGTTGACAGTTGGGTTGCACACTGGCTTTCCTGTCACTTGTCTACAGCGGAAATGAAATGACCCAGTTAAATGATTTATGGGAGCACACGCACTCACACACACTTAACTACAGCCAAGCACACATATGTTTAGAAAGGGGTTAGGGCTTATTACCCAAACTTAATGGCAGGCCGCAACCGCCGACCTCTGCCAATCCCATCCCGACCATGCCAAAATAATGGCTGTTGTTAAGCGTGTTCAAATTATAATTTCATTAGCTGCAATCAACATAAAAATAACACTAAAGTCAACTGCCAAAGCGCTTTGAAGTAGAAATTAAAAAGGGAAAAGCAAAAACGACCCTTCACCTAGAGAGAAAATTAAAAGCAAGTTTCACCTTTTGCCTTTTACACATTTTACATTCACGACAACAGCGATGAGCGTAATTACAAGCAATTTTTTCACATTTTATTACAGATTTTAAGCACGCGACGGCGACGACAGGGGAGCTCCTGCTTGCCATTGTAATGTGACAACAGTTCGCTACAACAAAAGTGCGAAAAAGAACAACAAGAAGAGCCGGTGAGGCAACGCTTGCTTTTTAATTGACATTTGCTCGAGTTGAGCTGCGTTTTTTTCAACAGCAATTAGCCGGCTGCTTAATAAAACAACAAACAAACAAACAAACAAAAAGGAGAAGAAAAACGCCGAAAAAGTGGCGGGAATAATAGGAGAAGTAAGGAGCAATTCAAATTGCACAACAATTGCAAGCACAAATTGAAAAATGGAACAATCAAGTGGATTTAATTAAAAATTCAGCATTTTTAGCGAGCGCTGCTAAGTAGGCAATGGTATTTCTCCAAGAAGCTCACGCAATGGCCACCAAAGCGGAAACTCCAGCGCCATTGCCCTTGCTGTCGCACTGTTGACACTTGTCAGATGCTTGGCCATAGGCGTGCACGTGACGCCCCAAATGAATGAATAAGCCAGCGCTCACCGTATTCAAAACTGAGGCAGCGCGCTAAACGTTCGCACGTACCGAACATAAATTCTAAGTGAAATAAAAGGCATTTGGAAAAATAGATATTAAACATAGAAAATGGTGAAAATGAAGCAACCCCAAACTCCGAACCAACACTGTGATCTAGGGCTGACTTTGCTCTTGGCCTGCTCGTTACTACTAGGAGTAGTGAGTTGCGCCTGGCAGGATGATACTGCCGTCCTCTCTTCAACCAAAGCTGCTGCCGAGAAAGAGGAGCAGCAATTATCGTTGCAGCCTCTAGGGCTCAGCTTTCAAAGCATCCATCGCATGCTGCGCGATGAGAATGTACCTGCCGGCCATAGGGGCGAGGAGCGCTATCAACAGGGCAGATTTGCCCAGCCACGTCAGAAAAGGGAAATCACAACATCCGTTTCCTTCTTAAATCTAACAAATCAAGGCTTGACAGCCTACAATAGCAGCAGCCAGTTTGGAGGACAACGCGAGCTCATCACTCAAATCGATCTGAGCAGCAACCGTTTGAGCAGACTGAATTTGGACAACTTTACTCAACTACAACAGCTGGACGTCAGCAATAATTCACTGAGAGAAATACCCCTGAATCTGGGCGCTTCGCTGCCTCTCATAACTCTCGATCTGTCCTGCAATCAATTTAGCCAATTGTCAGCCAGCTTCTTTGCCCAGCGTTTGCCCCAGCTCAAGCACCTGAACTTGGCCTACAATCAACTTGGCAACATCTCGCGGGAGACCTTCTACAATCTACTCGAACTGCAAACTCTGCTGCTTAGCCACAATAACATCTCCGATATTGACTACGAGACCTTTTTGGCTTTGCCCAATCTGCAGCATTTGGACTTGTCGCACAACCGTTTGAGTGGCTCGGCCATACGAGCTCTTCAGGGCATTCCGGACTTGGTCAGTCTCTCGATAGCTCACAATCCCCAGGTGGGAGCTGCCATGCAAGAATTTGTGGCCTCCTGGAGTCTTAAGGAGTTGGATGCTAGTGCCACAGGCCTGTGCCAGGTGCCGGCCGCTTTGGCCCAGTCTGTGCGCACGCTCAAACTGTCGGACAATTGGCTCAAGGTAAGTGGAAAAAAGTTATATAAATCAATAAATTAACCAAAGACACGAAGCGTGCAACTCGATCAGAAGCCAATGAACCGCAATTCGCAGCATTCTGGCGGCAATTACCGACACATTCCCAGCAGACATTCGCGGCAGTAATTTTTTCGCCGCCATCCCCCTTCGCCCACCATTAATTAGCATCTGTTTTGCGGTCCTGTACCAGCCGCAAGGCAATCTCACCCAAGCGTATGATTTACGCTTTGTTATTTTTTACATCTCTCCGCCATTTTGTGTCCTTTGGCTTACTTCCGCGTACGACGCGATGCACAATGGGGCCTCCCAACTTCTTTCGTAGGAAAACTCAAAACCACTTAACTTGTACAAATATTCGCGAAAATCAAAAGTGCTGTGCTTCATTTGTTTCAGTTTCGCATTATTGATTTCTTTTAACATGTAGTTTATAGTTTTTATTGCACAACGCAATAAAGAACCGAACCAACACCACCACTAGCAACGATAATATCCTGTACACTCGGCCAAGCAAATATCTCGATAAATGTGGCTAAGTAATCAGTAATCCTTAGAAATGACTGTTCTTAATTAATAAATATTTTAATCGTTAGTTAATATTTTAAAAAGTGTCACCACATACAAAGCAAATCAACAAAACTGTCCAAAATTCATAAAAGACGGTAATTACTCCAGTTATGTATATATTTAAAGCAGTGGTGCCCAAAGTGCCAAAAGCCCATCTTATGGGATAGGAGATCATAATTTTGCCGGCGTTGCAGCCGACACACGCATAGAGAGAGAGAAAACGTGTGTTCTATAAATAGCACGGCGGCTTGCTTTCTTACGACGTCTGCATTCGGCTTTTTCTGCTCTCACGAGGCATTTGTTTGCTTGCTTTCTGCTCATGTTTGACATCATGACGTTTATTTCGCGTTTCGCTGCTACACACACAAGTGCAAAGCTTGATAGTGTGGGTTTGGGCACCACTGATTTAAAGCAACAAGTCTTACCACAACCAACAGTTGTAAGTGTTTTTTGAACAGAATCACTGTAGTTAATCGCTCTTGCAAACTTGCTTTGAATTAAGCATTGAAGAGAGTGAGAGCAGAAAGAAAACAACCGAAACAGCTTCTGTTTACTGCTCTCGTTTGTGCTATGCGCTGAGTCTTTGTGTCCGAATGAAGTCGACTCCAGTTTTTCTATCTTTGTATGAAGACGAGCGCTCTTCCAGCTAAGCTATGAGTGATCCACCGGATCAAAGGGTAATCTTAAAGCGCAATATCTGGTGAAAATGGCGAATGGGGTAAGACATCCCATGCTGAAAAGAACCAAGTCGTGCCTCAGCTCGAATTGCATTCATTTGCCAAAGCATTTAATCGTTGGGCTCTAACTGCCTTTGACATAAATCTTCAACCTTTAGTTTAATGTTTTAAAACTTGGTGAGCGGTGCGGGAAGGACTTTTTGGTTATTCAAAATAAATTATTTTTAAATTTGGTTATTCAGGTTAAATTAGGCCCAGTCCGACGTTGACTCGATACTCAGGTGAAGAAGTATTTAAGAGCCTTCGCATACATCTATTAACAGAGCATTAACATCAATGTTAACAGAGCATTAACTATTACTACGTTAAGAATATAAAATGTACGATTTCTTCAATTTGCAAAATTAAATTTGTCCTCCCTATGCAGCTTTTGTAAATTCACAAAATGACCAGCGCACATATGAGAAAACAAAAGATCTGGCAACGCCAACACAACGTTAAGTTGTCTGCGCCCCGGCATTTCATGATTTGACAGCGAATTCATAGTCAACTTTCGTGTGTATTCGAATTCATGAAACGCACTTTCGGACGAATTTCATGAAATGATTTCGCAAAATGAGCATAAACGTATAAACGTTGTAAATAATGTTAACACATAAGCAGACGTCCATTGCGGAACCCAAATATATCGCTCACTTACTTCAATACTGGCATAACTCAAAATAGTCCATTTTGAGAAAAACGCATTTAAAGTTCTCAATGGTTTTTATTCAGATAAAAATTATTCTTTTAGTTTCGAGTTAATCTAGAAAAATATTATAAATTTAAAATGCTCATTAATAAAACTTCAAAATATGATGTTTCAACTAAAAGCCGAAGTATGTATGCGCAATATCGGCTGCAGGCCAACTGAGATATGACGCTCTAGCAATAACATGATAAATGAACCTGTAAAATTATATTTCGACATATTTTGATCTTACGTGAAAAGTATAAGAGATGTCAATATGAAAATTGCAAAAAATAGTACACAATACAGCGTATATTTCTGCATCATTAAGTCAAAAATCGTGTTTTTTGAGTTATGCCAGTATTGAAGTAAGTGAGCGATATGATATTTTATGTGTCTTTAACTTTGATGTTTATTATCCGACTTTCTGAAAATGCAGAAATTATACAGGCCAGTTCACGTTTCTGAATTCGATTGGTCGGAATTGATAAAAGTTGTGATTACTAAAAAACGGTTATAGAAATCGACCGAATCTTTTTACCTTCGAGAGCGTCAAATGCAGATTAATGAGATTTTAAAGAGAAGAGCCGTATAAACCAGTCGGTTGTTGGAAGCGGAAACATTTTAAAAGAAAGAAAGATTGAGATCGATATCTTAAAAATTGTAGGAATTATGGCACATTTTTATACCTTGTAACAAGGTGCACAGATTATACTAAGGAATGTACCGAAAAGAAACTGCACACATTTAAATGACTATTTCTCCAATCACGCCGTGCAATGTATCGTTCGAAAGCTTTATCGATTAGCTTTTACGATGCCTCGAATCGAAGAGCGAGTACGCCAAAAGAAATCATGTACAATTACTGTACCGAATATGTAATTTTGTACAGAAGACTTGCTAAACGCTTTAAAGCAGGGGCGCCCTTGCTCATTCCGCAAAGCACGCATGTGTTGTTGTGGTACGCAAAGGAATAGCCTGCGCGTATAGATTTTGCGCATGCCATAAGCCAACAAAAAGCAAAAACAAAATCATATGCGTGCTCTGCGTTTTGTTGTTGCCGCGCTCAGACCTGCAACAACAACATCATATGTGCCTCTCTTCTCTCTCTCTCCGATGTCTCTCGCAAACTCGAATGCAACAACAAATTGCTTATGCGTACGGCCGAAATCTTTTCGCTATTGAGGCAGATCTGCGTACCAACGACCACTCACACACACAAACAAAAATCGGGTTTCTCTTTCTCTCTCGTATTGTTGTTATTGCTTGAAATATATTTAGTTTTATTTGTTTTGATGCGCTGGTAAGCTCTTTCTGGGCACCCTTACTTCTTTTGCTTTAAAGCGTTAAGATGTATTGTAATTTAGTTCGCGCTCAATATAATTTTTTCCAAAAAAAGGAGGAGAGGGGGGGAGGTAAAGTCGGCCAGGCACGAGTTCGATACACCCGTTTTGCAAGAAAAGAAATGTTTGATAGCCTTTCTACTACCATAATAGAGAAATAGCTATCCTCTCCGATAGTCAAGCAG
Source organism: Lordiphosa stackelbergi (assembly GCA_018904235.1). Classification (NCBI taxonomy): domain Eukaryota; kingdom Metazoa; phylum Arthropoda; class Insecta; order Diptera; family Drosophilidae; genus Lordiphosa; species Lordiphosa stackelbergi. Next base: position 114,115 of record JAEIFU010000132.1, read on the forward strand.
CGCTCAAAGCGCTCAGCAGCAATAAGTTCACCTCTAAGCTAGTCTTAGAGACAAAGAACAAATTGGACCCACTAGGCAGCAGGAACAACCTGACCCCACGATGGATATCTGGACACAACAACATCCCCGGAATCGAATTAGCCGACGAACTGGCACGCAGGGGTGCAGCCACCGCAATGGTAGGGCCAGAGCCCTACTGCGGTATAGGCCAACACACAATAAAAAGGCTTCTAAGAAAGGAAGAGAATTTGCCTAGAACAGCCTCCTGGGTAAACACCAGGGGGATGAGACAAGCATTAACAGTGTACCACGACCTTAAAAGGTTCCAAAAGTTAATCCAACAAGGAAAGAATGCCACATGTACAAGTTGGGAATAACAAACACCCAACTTCGCAGATATTGTGAAGAGAAGGAGGAGTCCTCTGAACATATACTAGCACACTGCAATGCCCTAGCGAGGCGCAGACTCAGCAGACTTGGGAAACACATTCTACACCCAAGCAAAATCAGTAACTAAGAACCTACAAAAATCCTGGCTTTTATAGAGGAAAAAGGGCTGCTAGGAGAGTTGTAAACTCAGTAGGGGGCACAATAGACCAAACTTGGTGGCGGTGCATCACTTCCCCAACAACAAATGATCTAATAATCTAGTCTTTCAGTGTTTCTTATCGGCTATTTAATATCCGATCTTTATGAAAATTCGTGGGATTGTAGACATTGCAAATGAAAACTTAAGTTTTAAATTTGAGATCTATCTAAAAAATTTTGTGGGAGTTATTCAACAACAGGAGTCTACATTTCAAATTTGGTTCGTCTAGCTCTTCTAGTTTTTGGTGTTCATATAGACAGATGGACGGACGGACGGACAGAAAGGAGTGCCTATATTGACTCGGCTGTTGATGCTAATAAAATATATATTTACTTTATATGGTCGGAAATATTTCCTTCTGCTTCCTGTTTGCACGACTTTAGTATACTCTTTTTACTCTACGAGTAACGGGTTTAAAAAAGTTGCACATAATCCAAAACTACCTAAAGACATACAAGTGCTTTTTTTACACATAAATGTCGATATTTACACTAAAGAGTGGTTTGAAAACGCTTTATACCATTTTATAACAAACATAATGTGTCTACACTGTATCGGGATGGAATTAATACCGTATTGTACTTGAAATTTCAAGTATGTTTTGAGGGTCAAATTTGTTAAGTGAATAACTTTGGTGTTTTTGCTCGGATCAGGTCGCGCATGTATGTCTAAGCCACGATGTTGTAACTTTAAAATTGTGGCTCTGACAGTTTTTTTGCGGTTTGAGGGGGGTTTTGGGACGGGAAATATTCACCTATGTTCATGCAAAAATTTGGGTCTCTATCTCTAATAGTCTCTGAGATCGACGCGTTCATACAGATTAGCCTTAAAATTTAAGACAAGATCTTACTTGGTTCAAGTACAAAATTTCTTGGATTAAGTACAGAATAGACTTACAATGCAAGCTCCAAAAAGTGTGCTACGAAAAATGCGAATTATTTTAAGTTGAATCTGTTCTTGAAATTTCTTCCTGATTCTAACACTTTAGTTAGGAGTAAGGGTAGATTTCCGACCTACAGTATTACCATCTTGGTCTTTGGTTAATTAATTTCCTTTGCATTTTGATATTATACAAAGACCAAGTGTGAAGGACAAATTGGGAAAGCTTAGAATTTTATAGGCTTAAAACCAAGAACATTTTGTACTTATTTTTTGAAGTATTATTTTGTTTCAAAAATGGTTGGGGTTGACTTGACTTATTAGACTTCGATGAAGAACTTTTTTGCAACTTTTTTGCACGTACTTTGAGAGTATATCGGGCTGTACTTAAGACAATAAGATACTAATAATATGATCATTGATCATAGTTGAGACTTAAAATATAAAGGGTCTTAAAACAAGTATTTCGGGATTGGAAAAAAATCATACTTTAAATGAGGATAAACTATTGACGCCGTTCGTACTTGATTCAAGTACAAAGTTCTTGGTTTTTATGAGTGTAGTTAGTTTTGCCTGGCTTTTACATCCGGCTCTACGCTCGAACCACACAAGCACTCATTAACGAAAAGTGCTTATTTTTGGGGGGGAGGGAAACCCACCAAATTGTCCAGATGTACGATTCATAGAGCGATAGGGGTGGGGTGTGAGGGGTATTTTGTACAGAAAGGGGAAAAACAGGACAAGGGCAAGTCGGAAAGTCATCAATAAGGGCTTGAGCATTTTCCAAAATATTTTGTTTATTAATAATGTTTATGAATCTATATTTCATATGTGAAAAGAAAAAATAACTTTTGAATTAGTGTCTATATCAACTTAGCTCATCTCTGCCCAAAAATTTGGCCTTTGAGTATGAGTAACGCCATACGTTCAATGTGACAGAGAGATGGATTGTTCCTTCTATTCATATTTAGTCATCAGCACTATTTGTCGATCTGAGGAAGGTAAAGAGCGATGGTATCAGCTAGTGTAGAAACAGCACTGTTCGTCGCTGTAAGCACTTCCGTTCGCTTACAAAAATATTTTGATTAATTTACTTTAAGGACGAACATTATCAGATGAGTTTTTCCGGTCTCATCGTCATGAAGTCCCACTGTCAAATCCGAAGGGGAATCAAAATTAGGTACTTTACGGCCATTTTCGTCACCGTAAATTTAATGTGCTGCAAATTCCAGCATTGGGGGCATTATTGATTGTTATAGGATATGTGGGAGTTGAAGACAGGAACTTTTCAGTTCTGGCAAGATTACAGCAGTAAATAAAATTGAATAATACACACATAAAACGATTACGTTGTTCCGCCCTAAGACGGGTCCAACAAGCCACTCAAGCCCATTTAAGAACGTAATTAAAATCACAATGTGACCGCACAATGGAACAGAAAAGTGCACTTAGCACTCTTCAGCAAAGGCGAGCAAAACAAAAGCAGAAAATAACACAGAGAGGGACTTCAAGTCTTAATAAGTAAATCGCCCGACGCCGTCATTTAAGCAGTGAGCGAAGGGGTCCAACTAGGCAGTGACATAAGCAGCAACACGAGCTGCGGATTATTAGCAAAGGTCTCGGCTCGAATTGCAGACAAACAGATTTATTCTGCTGAGCAGCAGGAATAGACACTCCCGATTGCATTGTAAGCATAAAGGAATGCCAGGCCCGAGTCCTGGCTCAGCTATTATCCTTGAGCGGCTTCAAGTGTAGTCAAACAAATGTGGCGCATAAATTGTTGCTGGCAAGCCATAAAAGGTGCAAAAATGCCGCCTCGTAAGCTGTTTAGGGCGGCTTTGCCAGAGACAAAGGCAGAGCTCGACGCTGGGCATTAATAAAATAAGGATAATTGGCATAAGCATAATCACGTTTAAGCCAACAGCCAGGGAGCAGCTGAGCCGGGCTCCCAACTATCTATGCACTTACTGGGAGCTGCTGGATGCTCCTTTGTTGCCAGGCATTTTAATTTGTCTGCCTGCCTGCTCGCCTCTACTGCTGCCTTTATCGGCCGTCAACACGCAGCCTTTTCATGGCAAATTATGGCGTTTAGGAGCAGAGGCGGAAGCCTGGTTTTTTTGCCCCATGCCCTGTTGTTCTTTAGCCGTGTGCCGGGGAGGGGAATCAATGCCGTAGGACAGAGACGGCGGCAGGCTGTCTGGCTGGCTGACTGGCACTCATTTCATTTAACGAGTCCCGTCTATGTTTACTTTGGTGCTAGACGAGCACTGCCCCAGGGGGCGCGCAATTGAGGACAAGCCTTTGAAGTAATTACAACGGCAGATTTAAGTTAATTTTTAAACAAAGCGGCTGCATCCTTTACCAATCCAATTTCCCGCACTGAAACCTTTACTCTTTTCTTGTTCACTTGCAGGCCATCAACTGTGGCGATATGGATAGCTATCCCCTGCTGCAGTACCTCGATCTGTCGTACTCGCGCATTGCCCAAGTGGAGGACGATGCCTTGGGCCGTCTGGAGCTGCTGGAGTCGCTTTTCCTGGATCACAATCTGCTGATGCGAGTGCCTGGCAGTTTGCCCACCTCGTTGGAACATCTCTTCTTGCAACACAATCAGATTATGGAACTGCAGCCGGAAGCTTTTGTGGGACTAGTTAATCTCCAGATACTCGACGTCTCGGGGAACCGTTTGCTGTATTTGCCAGCTGTGGCGTTGCCCAAATTGATTGCCCTGAATTTGCAATCCTCCGGAGTGGAGAGTGTCAGTCAGTCAATAGTGCACACGCTGCCTCAGCTAAGGGATCTGCTTCTAGACGATAATCCCATCAAATGCAGCGATCTGCTGGGCATTGCCGAGTGGGCAAGTCCGTGTCGGACAGTTGATATGGGACAGCCGAGGAGGCAAGTCGATTTGAAGCAGCAATATCTGCAGTTGCATAACTTTTATGAGGACTTCAAGAGTCAGTGCGGGCCAGCGAAAGCGATGAAGAGCTCCGAGCATGACAAAGAGCCATCCACATGCCGCCTGGCGGCGGCAATAACAACTACACAGCAAACTATGCCAAAAGTGCAAAAGTCAAAGACAGCAGCAACAACAATGCAATCAGCCGACAACAACATTGCCCAGCTAACCGCAAAAACTTTGCGGCCAACTGAAACAACTTCGTTAGCGAAACTGCAGCAGCAACAAATGTCTGGCATGCCAACTGCCCCAGCAACAACAGCAACAACAACTGCGAAGAGCCTGCCAACTTTGAGTCAGACAAAGCCAACAGCAAGCATGCCCATTTTGGCAATGCCCACAACAACAACCAGCACAGCAATAAATTCCGCCAAGCAAACGATACAAAAAACAACAACAACAACACCCAACAGACTTCCAGTGCCAACAAATATTAGCAATGTTGCTGCAGTGTCCACAACAGCAGCATCAGCAATTGAAGTGCCACATACAATTTTAGCTCTTATAAAGTCGGACAACATGCCAGCCAAACAATGGACCGATGATAAGGCAGCAGCAACAACAACAACAGCACCAGCTACTAGCAACGCTTCCGGTCAAGCGACAACCATGGCGCCACACAAACACCCAACACTGCAACTGCATATTAAGGATCGCCATCTAATTGGCACGCCCCTGCTCATGCACAAGGGCGACAACTTGCTGGTGGATGCCGAGCAGTTGTTACTGCCCGGGACTGCCACCGTGGCGGATGCGGAAGCATTGGATGGCAGCCAGCAGCGACAGCCATCCGCTGATAAGCGACAACCGGAAGCAATAAAAGGCGACGCCAAGTCGCCAACAAAGACGAAGAAGAAGCCGTCGCTCAGCATCAAGAAAATGACCTACAGCACCAAGCACGGCACAACAACAGCAGCAACACTAACAGCACCAGCTACCAGCCCACGTCCCCAGCATCAGCACAGCAGCGTGAACACGCCCAAAGATGCACTGAAGCAGGAGCTGAGCACATTTGCACAACTGAAAGCCTATGCCGAGATCAAGACGGAGTCCAAGCCAGAGCATTTGCTGGACCAACGCCAGGAAAATCAGCAGACACTGTCAAGTAGCCACCCGGGTGTAATGCTGCTAGTGGCCTGCGGCCTGGTCATTGTATTGCTGGCGGGCCTGGCGCATGTTTATCGCTGTGAGCTGCCCTGGCATCGACATGGCCGTCCCGGCCAGATGCGACCGCACCATCAGCGACAGTTTAATGAGAACGACGATGCACACAGCTTCTTGCACTATCCAGGCTCTGGCAATGCGGTGGACCCGGCACGTCTGCAGAAATGGCATCACAGCACCAGACGCGAGGCTCCCTACAGCTCGCCCCTGCACAATTTGCAGGCGCGGGAACTGCAACGGGAGCAGCAGAAGCTGCAGAGATGTCAGCAATTCTACAGCGCTTCGCTGGTCAGCAGCTCTTCCTCGGCCTCTGGCAGCAGTCGCAGCAGCCTGCAATCGCCCAGCATTGAGGACAGCTACTGCATTGAAATGGCTCCGAGTAGTCCACCGGCTCCCAATGCAGTGCCTAGCCTGCCCATGGAGCTGCTGAGCACCAACAGCCACAGCAGAGGCGGATTGTCCGCCACCGATCTGGGTGCGGCAGCTATGCCGGCCATTAAATCGGTGAGCAGCAGGTTGGTGGCGCCGAGCTCACGGCGGCTGGGCATCTGGTGACAAACCGTCTTCGGACAGCGACAGTACGCGACTTTCCAGTAGAGCCACACCAGCCAGTAGTAGCGAGTAAGGGTAAATCCCGGGCAACAGTGCAAAACGAGTCATAAATCTAGGGCCCATCCGTTTCTTCTGCAGAGTTTAATTTCTTTATTGTTGAAGATGCGAGTGAGAAGACAAATCAATTCCACTTCCGAGTTGGGAACATTCCCCCGCCTCCCATACACACTTATTATTATATAGGTTATATAGTCTTTCCACCAGCTTGATTTATGACGCTGCGCAGTCCACACGTTGCAGGCCTCTCTCAGCGTTTAGGTTAGCAGCAACAATTTGTCATAAAGTTTTGTTTCACATAACGCCGCATGTTGCCGACCAACAGCAACCAAGCCAAAAAGCCAACGCCAGCAAACTTTTTATGAGCCACTGCCCGGTCGCCTCCCCTTGCCCCAACGCTTTGATGTCCATCTTGTGGTCGTATTTAGGTCAGTTTACTTGCGGCCTGCACTGTGTGAGGGCCAGTTAACTTTATATAAGTGCCCGTCCGTTTGCCAAGATTAAGTGTTTTGATAGTCATGCATATAAAAATGAAATATCGATCAAGTATTAAATAACCATTCAGTTTATGACAGAATCGATTCCGGCTGCTTGGAGTTTGGCAATCAAAAGTTGTGAAACAAGCGAACTGAGATGCAAGATAACTGAGATGAAAGCTGGAACTTGTATAACTAATTGTGAGTTCTACTCCAGGTTTCTTAAAACAATCTTTCTTCGAAAACGTACATTTTTCAAACAAGAAAGAAAACCGATTCTGAACCGATCCAGAAACCAGTGCTCTTACAAAAATGCTGAGCCCAATCAAGAAAAGCAATAGAAAATGGATCAGGCTGATTAATTTCATTGACGAGTTTGATGATGTTTAAGCGGGACTCTTCAGTGGGAATTGATGTGGCTAGGGTCAGGACAGTTGGCAAAGAGAGAGAGACTTAGAGATGAGCGCAGCAGCAGCACTGCATTTAGCTCCTACTCTAGGTTCAGAGGATATTATAGTCGGGCTTGACCGACTTTCGCACTTGTTTAATATAATTTTAGACACTGCAGCACTCTCTAGTTTGGTCTATAAAAAGTTTGTGGAGAAATGGGTACGCGTTCTCGTTTTCGCCAATACGCCTGTAAAATCTGTTCGTGGTTTTTGAAGTCTGATTCCATTGGCAAAGCTTGCACAATTTCTTGCTCTTTAAGAACAACGTTTGTATCACTATTCGAAGTAATTGAAATGAAAAAGTTCACAAATTTGTAAACAGAAACAGACGTGGTAAGTGTAACCCAATGGAACAAATCAAAACCGCAGATCGCCTAACTATAAAAAACCGGTTGGCATCCCTGGTTAGAAATAAACAATTTCCTGAAAGGCCATAAGCTGTCGTTCTGGAATGAATCAGTTTTGCAGTATCACCCATTTGATGAAATTTTGTATGACGTTTCTGCAGATATTTTACAGAATTTTATTGTTGGGACGCCCAGTTTTTTAAGGCAAAACAAAATGTGAGAAACAAAGGAAGGAAGGGAAAAGGCTATATTCTTTCAATTTAGTCGGCGGGTTACTAGACCGTGTAAGGCGGAGGTGACCAGAACCAGCGTACTGCACACGAATCGAATTCACTAGCGCAACAAAATCTGCGTTGAAGATTGCGGTCGGCAAACATTGAACCAAACTTGTTGTGTAAAGGGCGAAGGGGAGGTGTGAACTTTACTCATATTTTTACGGTATCACTAGAATGGAAAATTAGACGACCAGAACATTTGCGTTCATTGGGACAATTGATAGAGGCATAAAAATGGAAATACTCACAAAAATTGACCAGGGAGACTCGGTTAGATTAGGCTAACTGGGTCGGCCTTCAAACATCAATGTATTGATGTCAAGTAGGGTTTGTTAAGGGGTTGTTGAAAGAGTTGCGAAGCACAGTAGCATTTGTTGGTGATGACAACACAGGTGCCCCGAGATAGATTGGCCAGGTGCTCAAGAGATGTTCCAGGGCTTAAATAACTCCTGTTTTAAAGCATTTCCTGCAGTTGTCGTCATGGAATTTATTTCGAATTGAATTTCCGATTTGTGGCCTGATTTGACTATATTAGATTAAATTGGTTAAATTATAACCGCTGTTCCAATCAAATAGAAATAGAAAATAGCTTGTGGTGTCCATGTTTCCCAGTTAAAATTATATTGAATTGTCAATTGTTGTATTTCAATCAACGCATTGTTGAACCATTTTAATTGAAATATAAAAATACTTTCTCCCCTTGGCTTTTCAGCCCCAACCGTCCCTTTAATCCTTTCTGTCGCTTTACTCTTCGCCTCAGTTCACATTTCAACCTACTTCTATGGCTCTTCAGATTCCTGAGTTTAAATTGCAATCTAATTAAAGTTCGTTTGCGCCTCTTTCTGTGCCAAAAGCCAAGCCACCAAGAAGCACACTCAGCAAACTCTTGAAATTTTTTTTTCATTTTTATCGACACTTCTTCCCTGCTGCTGTTTGTTAGCTCCACACTTAGTCCCACCCCGCTGAAATTGCTGAGGGTTGCTGCCATTGCCGCTGTACTTGCGTTATCTGTCATGCCCTCCTTACATTCTTCACCCCATTTGGAGATGCTGCCAAAATGACACACCCCCCACTTAACCTCATTTTACAAATTGACCAACACAACATATGGTGTAAATCCAACCAAATGGCCGGACAACTAATCCGACATGCCAAAAGTGAAATGTTGTAAAACTATTTGAGGATATCCAGGGCGAGCAAACAGAGCTGTGAGGGCCAACATCAAAATAATGTGCCAGCAAATCAAATTACAAGACAAGACGCGGCTAGCCCGTAGATAGACCGGGGGAGGGGCATGAGGCAAAACACAACAATTACATTAAGACACGATAAAAAGTTGTGCAACAATCTTGCGACCCACACACAAAACCAGCCGCCGTCGCCCCTTCGGCCCCGTCCGCCCTGAACCACAGTCATTGCACAGTTTTTCAACTTTTTGTGGCTTGGTAATTGGAATACAAGGACAGCAACAGGAAGTATAAGAAAGTAAGACCGAGATGGACATACAGTCTAACAACAGGCGTTCAAGCGTTCTCCTTAAGCAATTCAGAAGGATTTATTTTTGGACCACAAAGCGGGGCCCAACAACAATTAAAGTAATGCTGACCAACCCGATTGGGTGGGATTAGATGACAGAGAGTCGGACACAGGACTCCAATGCCGAGACGCACAAAATCTTAATTAAGGAACTTCCAAGTGGGCAAGTGTCGGGCGGGCAGCCTTTTTATTCTCGTTTTTTGTCCAGCACAGCACAAAATTCGTCTACAATGGGATCTGAGAGCGGTCCGGTTCGGTGCGGTTCAGTGCTGGGCATTGTCAAATTTAATGAAGGTTTCTTTTTGCTTATGACATTGCGCAGCTGGCCAAGATTTAGAGCTGACCGAATGGCACATAAAGCCAGGAAACGAACTCCAATGAGTTAATTCGATATTTGACACTTTTGGGGAACTCGGGCAGGGCAACTTTTGTCTTTCGCTGCGCAGTTAATAAAGTTGGTCGGAGCCGGCGTAATTATTTGCCTGGTAAATGGCTTTCGGACGACACTTCTGGGCTATAAACGGGAGCGATTTACAAAATTATGTGAAAATAACTTGCCGTTGTGTTAGCCCTGGGCAGGCCGTAAATAACGACACGTAATTGGACATAGCCGAAAACTTGGAAACAAAACAAAACAATAATTAAACTTAAATGCGCTGTATAGTATGTGTAGAAGACAATTGTAAAAAATAGTGTATAACATTTACCAAGTACTAAGTATGTAGCGATGTTTGTGAAATCTCAATTTTAAATATTGCATGTACAATTTCCATCTAAATATGTGTTTAAGGAAAACAAAACGCTAATCGAGTAATGTTAATGTTTGCATTGAAAAATCAGAGTGAAGAGCGCGAAGGGAAACCCACAATAACAAAAAACTTATTGCCAAATATTTGACGTACAGTTTGTAGCGTTAGCCATATACATATTTACAATACATACATATATGTATATCTATATATATATATACAAGAACACAGCAAACAATTATTTATCAAATATTTAGTTTAGACAAAAATGAAATGGCCACAGCATAAATGACGCGCAACATTTTAATTAAAAGCGGGCGACAATTCAGTTACTGCGGCCCTTACGGATGAACGCGCTCACAAAGGCCTTCGCAGCGAACGAAATAACAAAAAATACATGAATTATCCCTGTGTGTATTTGTAAATAGATTACTTAAATATACAAAAATAACTTTTTGTGGTAGCTGTTCGAAAATTGAAATATTTACTAAGCAGCAGTTATATATATACACAAATCTATATATATACATGCAACCAAAATTAAATCTAGATTTACTACAGCCAAAATCAAAGCGTCATTGCGTTGATAAAACAAATTATATGATATGGGTAATAATAACGTTTAATAGTAAGCATAAAAATGTATTATTGATATAGCAAATATACATAGCAATAAAAGGTGTAAAAATATTAAATCAAATTTTATGAAAACTTCTTGAAACCAAACACTTTTAATGGCAAATTGAAATGTGAAAATAAAAATGAGAAAAAATATTTAATTTAAAAGAAAGAGTATAAACCAGCCGACTGATAATTTCATTGGGTAAAGGAAATTCGAATTTTCAGTTGGGAGGGGCGGAAAGAAAAACAAATGCACAATTAGCAAATGATTTTATAAAATTCAAAGCAAATCATAAATATTTCTATTTCTGCCTACTTTTGAAGCCACAAACTGAAGAACTGACGCAAATAGGTAAGTACCACCTTCAAATTCATATTTTTAATTGATAACGTAGTAGCCGTCTGTGGCCCAGCGGTTAGTGAGCTGGACTGCTGGGCGGGAGGTCGTGGGTTCGATCCCGCCTCTGAACATCTAATAATAAAAGTTTTTTTCTTTCTTTAGAAAAATAGCTTTTACACATACGGTCACCTTCACCAGCTATTGGCGCTAGCTGTGAAGTAATCTAGCCATGAAAAAGCAAATTCTCAAACTTTGCCTTTTTGGATTCGGCGTTAAACTGTAGGTCCCTTTCTCTTGTGCGAAAAATTTAAACACGCCAAGAGATTGAGAGAAGCTTGGCTTGGCCCCGTTGGAGGAGCTGTATAGCCAATTTTACATTTACATTTAAGATCGTATTTACTGGAAAGCAAACACTGTATTCAAAATTTCTGCCATTGCAATGGCACAGTACAATGCATTGTATAAATAGAAAACTGAAATGGCTCGGACTCTTCTGTGATCGACATGAACATGGTGTACAAATTTCGTGAATATCAGACCTGTTCCCTATTCCAACCCGAATGTGAGGAATCCGCCCACACCTGGTCCAAGTTCAATCAAATTCAAACAATACAAACAATTTTCCCAGTTGAGTTTAAAATGTCCTTGAAAACGGAACAATATTAACTCAAATCATCTTAAAAATGGAACTGGAATGGAATGTTTAGTAGAGCCTGTTCATCAGCAGAACTATCTATGTAGCATTATTAACTTTAAATCAGATTTTTTAAAAACTGAGGCTTCTCGTTCGTTCCTTCTAAGCTCTACACTCTAAAAGCTTTTCAAAAGTACGCTACATTTTGCGATTACGCAAATTTTTGCGAAAGTGAAAATGAGAGCACGGCTGATAGTCCGCCTACCTTTTACTTAGCATGTTTACCAGACGTCTAGTAAAAGCCACAAACGCGTCCAGGCTCTGCTCCTCCGCTGATGACTGCGCAAGTTTTCCAGTTCACAGCTGTCGGCGACGAACAGGACACCCCGAAACGGAGTTGGGAGTCCACCAGTCCCGACGGGCAGCAACTTGGAGCTTCGAAGAAGCAGAGAGTGCACAAGAGCATTGCAGCAAACGCAGAGGAACTCGGTAAGCTTTTAGATGATATCATCTCTCAGTTTACAGAAAAGAAAGCGAACAATAAAAAAGTAGTCCGACATGTGACTCAGGCGACGATCGACGTTCTGATACAAATGAAGGACCTACAGGTGGAAATAAGCTCAAGATTGGAGAGTAACAAAGATCACGAGCACAACACCCAACCCGAAGCTACAGGAGAAAAGCTGCATAAGTGCCAACAGACTTCTCCAGAGGTAGGGCATGGCCCACAGCACATCGAGAGAGAAAAACTGGGCCAACGGCCAAAGTCTGTCACAGCACCGAAAGTTTCCGAAGCGACCAAAAACTCCCAGAGATCTCCAAGAAGACCAGGTAGTGGTAACGAAAATGAGATGCCTCCTTCCAACAACACCCCTCATGATAGTCAGCAAAACAAAAATTGGCAAGTTGTAGGTCATAAAAAGAAGTCAACACTACCAGCAAAGGACAACCCAAAGAAAGTGGAGGGCCAAGGTGAGCGAACATCACGCAAAAAGAGTAGCAGGCCAGACGCAATTCTCATAAAATGCGCTGAAAATTCCTACTCGGATATACTTAAAATGGTGAAATCAGCACCAGCACTACAGGGGCTAAAAAACAATGTGCAAGGAATCAGGAAGACTGCATCAGGCGAACTTCTACTCAGAATGCAGCAGGTTTCGGATCCAGCAACGCAGCAACTGCAAAATGCAATAAGAACAGTGCTATCAGGGCAAGCAGAAGTGAGAGCACTGCAAGAGACGGTACAAATCGAGGTACATGACCTAGATGAGCTGACCACAAGCGATGAGGTCATAGCAGCTCTCTTTGCCTCAGAAGAAGGCGATATTCCGGCTGAGGCATCGCCAACTATGCGAAGAGCATATGGCGGGACTCAAATCGCAACACTCCACCTGCAGCCAAGTCTAGCCGAAAAGCTGATAAATAAGGGCAAAGTACGCATTGGATGGGTTGTCTGCCGCATTCAACGCAGAATGGAGCCTAGGCGGTGCTACAAATGCATGGATTTTGGGCACATTGCAGCCAGGTGCACTTGCCCAGAGGAAGTGTCCAAAACCATTCGGGAGTCATGCTATAGATGCTCAGATAAGGGTCACAAGCACAAGCAATGCAAGATGCCAAAGCCCAAATGCCTGTTGTGCTCCAGGAAAAGGGCAAACGCTCAAAATGCTGACCACATGACTCTGAGCAGAAGCTGCCCAGAATATCAGAAAGCCCTCAAAATCGTCCAAAATGGTTAAGTTCCTCCAACTTAACTTAAACCACTGCAGAGCGGCACAGGACCTGCTTGCGCAGACAGTCATTGACCAGCGTGTGGATATCGCCATCCTAAGCGAGCCATTTAAAGCCAAGCAGGAGGGAGTATGGCACCAAAGTAGTGATAAGGGATCAGCGATATGGAGTTGCGGTCAGCCCCCAAGTCAGCTCACAAATCGGGTTGCCAAGAGGGGATACGCGAGAGTGAAATGTGGAGGTGTCTTTATCTACAGCTGCTACCTAGCCCCAAGTCTGTCGCTTGAAGAGTATAGGTTGATCCTCGAAGAGATAGCGGACGATGCACGCGAAAGATCCCCGGTTATTATTGCAGGGGACTTTAACGCATGGGCTACCGAATGGGGAAGCAGCAGAACAAACCCACGTGGAACAGCTCTACTGGCCGCGTTCGCTTCGCTGGACGTCTGCCTACTGAACAGTGGGACCTGACCTTTGCAAGCACAGAGCTATCTCGTAATTCCGTATGGCAAGTATCGCAGCTATACACCCACAGTGACCATCTAGCAGTCATAACGCATTTTGCTTCCTCTGGTAGCTCAGGACATATGCAGCAAGTACCTCTGGTCGGGTACAAAGCAAACACGCTTAACATAAGCACACTGCTCGCACATGTAACGGAGCTGAACTTTTCGGGTAATGCAAACCACAGAGCTAATAAACTGTCCGAGGCGGTTAAGATGGCTTGTGATGCATCAATGTCTAAGACACGCAGGGGAACAAATAGACACAAATCGGTCCCGTGGTGGAACGAAGACATCGCTAAAGCCCGAACTGACTGTAACGCTGCCAGACGAAAATGCCAGAGGTCGAGACAGGACCCGACCTACCATCACCTCAGCGAAATATTTAAGGCTAAAAGGAAGATCTTAAAGGAGACTATAAAGAGAAGCAAAGCTAGATGTTTCCAAGAGCTCTGCGATGCTGCAGACGCACAACCCTTTGGAGCGGCGTATAAGTTAGTAATGGGGAAACTGCACAGGCAACCAATGCCTACATGCCCCAGACAACTGGAAAGCATTGTACACACCCTCTTCCCGCAGCAGCCACCTGTAACAGTTCCTGAGGCAAGTGGCGAAGACGGAGACGCTGTCCTTACCAACTCTACTGAAGTCCTGCAAATCTTGAGAGGAATTAAGCAGGACAAGGCGCCAGGTCCAGATGGTGTGCCTAATAACGCCCTAAGAGCCGTCATTACTGCTCACCCCAATGCGTTTGTAGAGCTCTACAACAAATGCATCACAGAGCGGACTGTCCCACGGATATGGAAGCGTCAGCGCCTAGTCCTCATCCCCAAACCTTCGAAAGAGCTTGAAAACCCCTCATCGTACAGACCCTTGTGCATGCTTGATACGACTGGCAAGATATTCGAAAGAATAATATGCAACCGACTGGAGAGCGAGCTGGAATATCAAAGCGGCCTTTCTGATCACCAATACGGCTTCCGAAAGCACCGAAGCACAACAGACGCCATAGGTGCAAGTTATGTCGAGACTTGCCAATAATGCCATTGAAGGAACGAGATGGACGGGAGGAGCAAAGCAATACTGCCTAATCTGCACAATCGATGTAAAAAATGCTTTCAATTCTGCAAACTGGACCAAGGTATTGCAGGCACTTAGCGACCGAAGGATCTCTCAATACCTTATTCAGCTAATTGCTAGCTATTTTAAGGACAGAATTCTGCTGTATAGTTCCGAAGCAGGACAGCACCAATACACTGTCTCAGGAGGAGTACCTCAAGGCTCTGTGCTAGGTCCTACACTTTGGAACGTCATGTACGATGGAGTTCTGAGGCTCGACCTGCCCGATGGATGCACTTTAGTAGGCTTCGCTGATGACATAGCCCTTGTGACTGCGGCGAAACAATTGGGTGAAGTCACAGAACGATGCAGCCTAGCGATTGACCGAATTATGGAGTGGCTAACCGCGAATGGGCTCAGTCTAGCCGAACACAAAACAGAGGCCGTCCTAGTAAGCAGTAGGAAAAAAGTGGAAAGGGCAACGGTACGGGTTGGCTCCATCACAATCGAATCACAGCCAGCCATCAAATATTTAGGAGTCCTGCTCGACCATAGGATGACGTTCAAACAACACCTTGAGCACGTGAGCGCCAAAGCTGCGAAGGCGACAGCGGCTGTAACAAGGATGATGGCAAACACCCGAGGGCCAAAACAGCGTAGCAGACAGTTCATAGCGAGCGTGGTCACCTCCATTATCCTACAATATATGGGGCGACGATTTGGGCACCTGCTACGAACATAGCGGCTATAGCCGCCAATGCAAGTCGATATACAGACTCTGCGGGCTCAGAATCATGCTGTTTCTGCACCGTATCGGAGGAGGCTGCTCTAGTTGTTGCTGGAACAGTCCCCATCGACCTGCTAGCAGCGGAAAGACGGAGCGGACGCACTGGAAGCCGGACACAGCGTGACTTAACAGTCTCACAATGGCAGAGCAGATGGGATCGCGGTATAAGCGGTAGGTGGACTCACCGGCTGATACCACACTTGGATTCCTGGATGAATAGAAAGCACGGCCAGGTTGACTTCAAGGCGTACCTGCACCGCTTCAAGCACGAGGAGGACCATGATTATGAAGGACGCAGAGAGAAGACTCGGCGGGCAGCCATATCGGTTTGAGCGGATAACTAGACCGCCATCCGCCCCGCGAAGTAATGCTTTGCGGCGGTCCCGCGGGTGCGGAATCTTGAAACTTTGATGTTTTTGCTCGGATCTTGTTGTGCTTTTCAGAATAGGTAGACTTAAGGCCTAAGAAAATACATATTAAGCGACGAGGTTGTAACTTTAAAATTGTGGCTCTGACAGTTTTTTGCGGTTTAAGGGGGAAGGGGGAAATTTTGCAAATCTGAAACAAACTCGATCTGGGTTCGGCATACACCTATCTTCATGAAAAAATTTGTGGCTCCATCTCTTATAGTCTCTGAGATCGACGCGTTCATACAGACAGACAGACGGACGGACAGACGGACATCGCTAAATCGATTCGGCTGTTGATGCTGTTCAAAAATATATATACTTTATAGGTTCGGAAATGTTTCCTTCTCCCTGTTACATACATTTGCACAACTTCATGATAACCTTTTACCCATTTTCAAGGGGTACAGGGTATAATAAAGACCTAGGTGAGGTAAACGGTACTCCAATTTTAAAATAACGGAGGCGAGACACCGACCGACCGCAGCACCCACTTTTTCTCCAATGTAATTTATTTTAAGAAACCATTTTTATACCCTTTACAATATCGTGGCTTAATATATATTATCTTAGGATTTATTTCTATTCTGAAAAGCGAAATATGATCCGAGCAAAAACACTAAAGTTATGCACGAAACATTTTTGCTGTCGAGAGGGAGGGGGAGTCAACAGGTGCGCGCATGTGCGTTTGTGAACGTGTGTGTGTGTGTACATGGTATTTCAAAGTCGGGCCACTCGACTCCAACGCTCTTACTTGTTTTTACTTACTTAACTGGGACTTGAACTCGGGACCTCGAAGACTGGACACACGGACTACCCCTTAGCCCACTGGACTATTAGCCATCAGCAAAACCTGGGGTGAAAATTATACTTAAGAACGTAAGCTGTTTGCATTTGGCCACTCACCAAGAAACAAGAACCGTGGTCAAGTCGACACAATTCGCTGAGAAAACATCGAGGTCGTGGGATCAAGTTTCCGTAGGAGCATAGTTTTTTATTATTTCTCCGAAGGGAGATGAGAATGCGATAAATATGCGATATCGCTAGAGTAACGCGATACCTACTGGAAGAATCGCATTCTAAAAATGTTTGCTGGGAATTGACTTGGCTGTTACATACATTTGGACGACTTTAGTATACACTTTCTACTCTATGATTAGATTAACCGGGTGTTATAACTCAGAGAGCGAAAATGAAATAGATCGATTTCGTAAAAATTGTACTAGTAATTTAACATTTTTTATTGTGAGGGCGGCTGTTGGATGGGCGCTGTGCGGAAGGACAGACAGACATAACTATATCGACTCGGCAGTTAATGCTGATCAATCTTGTTTTTGGGAATGCTTTCTCCTGCCCTTTACATACATTTGCATTTGCACGACCTCAGTAAACCCACTTTACTGTACGAGTAACGAGCATAAAATAATGGTTTTATTTTTTGGTCCAGCCTTGTTATAAACATTCCTGCTTTAAGCGGCTAAGGGAAAACTCACTTGGATAATGAAGATCAAACCAAGCGTACAAGGTAATAAAAATTAACGTTAAATTAGTAACACATGCTGCAGTGGTGCACGAAAAGGTGGTTGAAGGTAACGCTAAATTATGCCAATACTCTGGCACCGAGAATGGCCCCATGGGCAATCCGAATATCCGAGACCAAACACTACTGCCAACATTTTTATTTCAAATCCAATTATTTCACATCGAACTGCAATCGAATGATTGCGTCCAGCAACAGGAAGCGCTCACATGTGTGTGTGTGATTGCGTTTTGGTGTGGGGGCGCTGCTGAACGACAAACGACGCTGGGAAAATGGCCGACAAAATGAAAGTCAATTGGTATTTTTTTCTTGCGCTTTGTGCCTTTTTATTTCGTATTCATTGCCAGCATTGGGAATGGGCCTGACTGAAGTCATAGCTGGCTGGCATCGCGTTGGGGCCCGCACATGTCAAGAAATTGTTGTGCCTTCATTTGTATGTGTGCGGCTGGCCAGGAATTAAATATTCAATATTGAAAATTCCAATAACACTAGAATTCAGAACATGGCGAATAAAAGTTATGGGAGCTTTTAATGGAAAAATGCTAAAAATAGCTTTATGGTGATTTTTTAGAAGAAACGGTAGTTTATTTTATATGTTTACATGCCCATGTGACAGAAAAAGATCCAAGTGGAGCCAGATGTAAAACGTAAATAAATCGCAAATAAATAAATCGTTTTGTGTTTTTTTTGGCGACCACAATGAAAAGGGCAAGGGTATCGACTGTTTTGGCCATGGCATCTCGATGTTATGTATTTATAATGCAACGGCATAGATTAGAAGATGTTGACACGACTTGCGGCGACAAAGAAGTCCCCAGTCTGACCATTGAAAAGTTCTGAGGCTCATCCGTTCGACATACGGAATCGCCTACGTCCACAATTGAATCTTCTTGTGCTGGGCCAAGATCCTCATCATCAGCCCTCTCGAATGAGGAACTAATGTTCTTGAAAAGAGAATCAGCACTTATTTGTTTATATGCATGGCATACGCACACATTCCTTGTGCCGACATGAGTGGAGCTAACTGCCACTTCACATCGCTGCCTCCTTGAGTTGCGATGGATACTACACCACCGCTTTCATTCTTACACACACTTTCGCGTTGCAATGATCTCCTAGCAAAAACAATCAATTGTGAATAGCATAATTAAACTCAATAAATATCTATACTTTCCCAGATAATTGTTCTCAACCCGCTATCATAATGCTTTTCATGAATGAGCTAGGGCCACCTTCTCCTCCAATGAAAAGTTGTTCAGCCTTTTTAATGTTTTTTGTATAGTTGTCCTACTCATTTTAAAACTCCGCGCCAAAACACTTGTATGTACAAATATGGTGCCTACTGCCATGAGTACGAAAAATATGTTTTACATATATTTCACACCTACGAAATCATCTCTCATCGCGTGACTATCGCGTGACACATTAACGTCGGGTGGCAACGCTCTGTTATCGATATGACAATTTCGCGCGTGAACTCCATACCAACTCACGAAACAGCAACCCGCGAAATCCGTGCGAAATCATTTTTTTTATATGGACTTTTTCATTCCGCGGGCATTTCGCGGGTATCTCCATACCAAGCTTAACCGCAAAGAGCTGTCAAAGCCACAATTTTAAAGTTACAACCTCTTCGATCAATATACAGGGTTGCCCATACTCGACGGACCCATCTGGCAACGCCATAACTTTTGACAGAGATGTCAGATCGCTTAATGACATACCGCGTTTGAAGCGTCAGTCCAAGCAGATTTTTACCATGGAACAATACACGCCACGCGAGCGCTCTGAAATAGTTGAAATTTACATTCAACAGAACAAGTCAATTGTGAAAACTCAACGTGCTTTTAAAAAATTAAAATATGTGAAAAGTTCTCATTGAATGGGACCGTAAATAAGCAAAATTGCCGTATTTACGCCACTGAAAATCCTCAGGAGATTCAAGAAATTTAAAAAAAAAAAAATGGGTCCGTCGAATATGGGCAACCCTGTATATTATCTTAGGCTTTAAAAATAACTATTCTGAAAAGCACAGTCAGATACGAGCAAAATCACCAAAGTTATACACGAAACAATGTTGCTTGTGGGAGCGCGAGGGGAAGCACTGTGCTTATTGCAGGCAGCTTAGGCGTGTGAGTCAGTATGGGCGCGCGTTGTACAGGGTATTTTGAAGTCGGGCCACTTGACTGCAACGCTCTAACTTGTTTTATATCTAAAGTAAAGTTATTAATATCTAAAACTAAAATTTGTTTAAAGTGATAATCATCTTTAAATCCTTTTAGAGGAATATCATAGCAACATTTTAAATATAAATGTTGGATATTTTAGGCGTAAACTTGGTCAGAATCATATAGAACAGCCAATACAGACCTCATACAGCCCGCAACCATCTATCCAAAAATTAATAACATTTTATTTGAACATTGTCTTCCTGGAATAACAATTTAATTGTAACTTTATTATGTGCCGACGCTAGTGGAAGCTCATTATGGAAGTGGAAAGTAGGAAAATCAAAGAGCCTAAGCTACTTCAACACTGCCAATGCTAATTACAGTTACCTCTCTGCTGATCTCATTTTTCGCCTTGCAATATTTCTACCCTAATGAGCAAGGGCCAAAGAAAAGACAGGGGAAACTAAGTGAAGCAAATTGAAATGCCAGCCAATGGAATAATTGCCTGGGTAACCATTGAACTGTTAATTTTTATGCAATTTGCTGCCAGTGCACCCTAAAGTGAAGTGAAAAATGTTTGTCTGTGTGTGTGTTGTTGGCGCAGCTGGAGGAAAACTTTATCTAATTGATTTCGAAACTGCACTGGAGCCAAATGGCGCTCCATTAGCGTCAACCAAGCTGAAACAGGAGAAAAAACGAACGAGCGAACTTACGTTTTTTTCCTTATAAATATGCAAAAATTTGCGAGGTTGTTTGTGTGGTTGGTGACAAAAAATACACCCGCACACATTCAACCTTAAATTGCATTCATTTTTAATGCAGCCCGCCAAAAGCACGGCCACATTACGTATACGCAATATCGAGCACTCTTGGGACACATTGCTTAATTTCTGTCGGCCCCCAGGCAGGGAACAGGCAGAGTCATGTGTGACACACACCCACATACAACCAAATGTCAAATGTTAAAAAAATCGCATTATTTCGTTTTTTATTTTTTTGCTACATTTGCGTGCAAAATGGGCGAGAAGTGAAGGCCGAGCAGAGGCAGGGCTGGTAACGATTTCATTTCATGGTTTTGCACTCGTTATGACTTTTGCCTCGTGCGCTTCTCGCTTTGCTTGCTTTTATTGTCGCCCAGTTGCGACTGGGCGTCCCCAAAGTGTGCAGCATTTCATGTTTACTAGAGGTAGAACTCAGCTCTTCCCGCACTCACACACACTAACAACCACACACATTTATGTTAAAACATCGACCAAGCTGCCACACGCTGCAAAGTTCCTGAGCGCGGCAAGTTTTTTTTTTTTTTTCAATTTAAATTTAAGTTTTCGGTTATTTTTTGATATTACACATTTTGAATGTCAATGACGCCAGCTGTGGCCCCTGGCGCACAGGTGTTGCTTAAAGTTTTATTTGCCAAATTTTGTTTAAACAAACTAAGTGTAAGTTGACATCTGCATTGTCAATAGAAATGTCTAAACTGAATAAATGTAGGAATTACAACTACTCTCTGTTGATGTTTCAATCTTATGGTGAGGAACAGAAGTTGAAGTTTTAAGCGCAACACATTACCAAGCCGGAATACAGTCCTGAAAAAGTTTTGAATATGTTGTTACGGGATATTAAAAAAACAGATTGATTTTTTAGCTACAATCTCTATCTCTTACCATGACAAATATCTATAAGTTTATATGGACAGACAGATAAGAGATAGAGGTTCGACATGTATGGGACAAATACTTTTTGGACTTGCAGACAAAAAAAATTTGATTGTCACAGTTTGCCAAGCCCCCTTTCGTTCCCGCAAGAAAAAACGTCATATCTCCCACAGTTTGAGAATTGATGATTCGCACCTTCTAGTAACTAGCATTATTTATCGATTTGCCGTAGAAATGATAAAGATCGGATTAACGATACTCGAGTTATGACCAAAAGTCAGGTCAGTTTTGAAATCGTGTGGCTACGGCACTTTAACTATTTAGTTTAATACACAGATTAGTTTTAAGTTCGGTTTATTGGAGACGGCGAGTTGACGGTAAGAGTGAGGGTCACAGAATGGCAGTGAGTTAAGTGTGTGAGTGTGTGAGTTAGAGATGTGAGATACATAAAATTTTACTTGCAGGCAGATCAATTTGGAAAAAAATTTTCAAAGCTATTGCTCCCAGCCTTGATATTTATAAATATTACTAGCAAGTACCCGGCGTGCATTGCTACGCCCCCTTTAGAATTTTAAACACAAAACGAAGAAGTGACGAAGTGACGCTTTATTGTCAATTCCCATCAATTCAGTCACTCATAACAACTTTATTTTAAATTTCGCGATTTTTCGGTCCGTTTATAAATAGATCTAACTTCATATTAATCTAAATTCATATAAAAATATACAATAGCAAATGTTATTTCCCAAAACTGGTTTACCGGCACCTCTTATTTACCATTTTCATGATAATCTGAACTAATCATTAAATGCTGTGTATTTCCGGATTTTTTGGAACGCTTAATCTTGACCAGCCAATTTACCCGTCTACTTAGTAGTCTAACGCATACAAAAATATTGAAAATTTCGCAATTGTTTTGACAATCTTGACCCGCCAATTTACCCGTCTACTTAGTAGTCTAACGCATACAAAAATATTGAAAATTTCGCAATTTTTTTGACAGTCCGATTTAACGTCTACACGTCTACAATTGTCGTCTGTCCAATCTTAATGATTCTCAAAACTCTTATAATTTCACGAATTTCGCGATAAATCTAAGCTCAAATGACAATTTTGTAAATTTCGCCATTTTTTCGACAGTTAGGTCTATATCGGGGGTGCCACAGAAATCTCTAGAGATTTTGCCGACGGTTGGTTTGTATATCTCTCGAAAAATTCGTTGGTGCCACAGAACTTCTACAGATTTCATTTTCTAATTAGAAAATCTAGTTGGAACACCAGATGTTCCAATTGATGTTCCATCTCTAAAAACAGGGCTGAATCTCTCGCCAAAAAATTTCCCTTATTTTTGATGTGGGTTAGTTTAATGATTAACTGAATTTTTTTGATTGTGTTATATGTTTTATGATGCATTTTTAAATAATAATTAAATTTTAAGTCGCATTATCCACCAATATAATGCAAAATTTAAAAATTTGTTGGCATGAACATAAGGAATTTGTTTCCAGCCCTCAATCAGCTAGCTCTTAATCCGCTAGCTGTAGAGGGCGCCACTTCGACAAAAGGCGCTAGTGAGAAAAGAGCTTTGCAAAATCTCTTAACAAAACAAAAGAGGTTTGAAACCAACCAATAGAAATTTCTGTGGCACCTAAGAATTGGTATTCGGTTGGAATTTGGTTGGAAGAGGTTTCTGTGGCACCCCCGTATATAAGGTAAAAGTCTTGCGGTATTTTTATTGAATTTTCAATTGTTCATAAAATTGGTTATAATAATGCGATTTAAGTCAAATATGCGCCGTTTTGTTCGATGACGAGTTCCCAACGAGATGCCAACTTCATAATGTCCCTCTTATAGAAGCTCGCTTCCCTATTGGCAAAAAACTTGGAGAGCCAATTTTCATAGGACTCTCTTGTGGCCAACTTCCGACTACCAAGCTCGTTCGCCATGGACAGAAATAGGTGGTAATTACTTGGTGCGAGATCCGGACTATACGGTGGATGCAAAAGAACCTCCCATCCGAGCTCCCGGAGCTTCTGGCGCGTCACCAAAGATGTGTGTGGCCTGGCGTTGTCCTGATGGAAGACAATTCGGCCTCTGTTGATCAAAGATGGCCTCTTCTGCATGAGTGCTGCATTCAAGCGGTCCAGTTGTTGGCAGTACAGGTCCGAATTGAGCGTTTGGCCATAGGGGAGCAGCTCATAGTGGATGATTTCCTGCCAATCCCACCAAACACACAGAAGAACCTTCCTGGCCGTCAATCCAGGCTTGGCCACCGTCTGGGCAGCTTCACCGCTTTTCGACCCCGACCGTTTGCGCTTCACGTTGTCGTAAGTGACCCACTTTTCATCGCCAGTCACCATCCGCTTCAAAAACGGGTCGATTTTGTTGCGATTCAGAAGCGATTCGCATGCATCCATACGGCCAAAAATGTTTTTTTGCGTCAAGTCGTGTGGCACCCATACATCGAGCTTCTTGTTGAATCCAAGCTTCTTCAAATGGTTTATAACGGTTTGATGACTCATGCCCAGCTCTTGGCCGATGCTACGGCTGCTACTATGCCGGTCTCTTTCGATCAATTTAGCGATTTTATCGCAATTTTCGACGACAGGCCTATCCGGACCGTGGAAACCATCGTTGGGCGGTGAAAATGGAAACTGTATCGGGTCCATAAACTGCACAAATTTTATTGGCATCATGAGATGCATTTTTGCCTTTATCGTAGTAGTACTGTAAAATATGCCGTATTTTCTCTTTATTTTGCTCCATGTTTGCGACGCTATAACTCACGAACGACTAAAAACAAACAACAATAAATCAAACACGTGTAAGCGCGTGAAAAGAGCTTTCCAAAAAGCTCTAGCGTGAACCGATGCGACGAATACAACTAGAACTGCGCGCTTGCAAAGACAAGCTTGCGGAAATACCGCAAGACTTTTTTGACAACCTTATATATTCCAATATTTACCAGTCTATTACTACCGTCCAATAAGTCTGAGAATTTTTAAAATTCATATATTATATATCTTCTTATCGTCTTTGTTCATCTAAACTCAAATGAGAAGATTGAAAATTTATCGCCCCTGCGCCTCTAATTTATCAACGCCTGCGCTTTCATAAACATTCAAAAGAGAATTTGGCAAATTTCGCGGTTTTTGGATTACATTTCTAATATATGCGTCTTCAACTGGCATTTATCCAATCTTCATAATAATCTTAGGTCCCATGATAATTTTGCAAATTTCGGGTTTTTTTTGTATCACTGGATGAACTCCTGCATTGTCATCTAATAATCAAGGCCAGCATTAAGATTGTGGCTGTCCCACTTCATCCTGCTACAATTCCAGTCCCAGCTCATCCAGCTCCAGTCGCGGATACGGTTCATCTGGCTGGTTCCCACATCACTAACAACTATCGACGCTCGATACCTCCGCTCTTTTATAATACACATCACTAACTCACACACACACTGACTTAACTCTTCGCCATTCTTACTATGTTTATGCATGCAAAAAACCATGATTGCAGATCATGATTTTTCAAAAAAAAAATGCAAGCATAAACACCAAATGTATGGGTTTTATACCTTTGCAAAGGGTATTATAATTTTTCCCAGAAGTTTGCAACGCAAAGAAATATTCATTTCCGACCCTATAAACTATATATATTCTTGATCAGGGTGACGAGCTGAATCGATTGAGCTTTGTCCGTCCGTCCGTCTGTCCGTCTGTCTGTTTCTACGCAAACTAGTCTCTCAGTTTTAAAGCTATCGAGCTGAAACTTTGCACAGAGTCTTCTTTTTACTGCACACTGCTAATATGTCGGAACCGACCGGATCGGATGACTATATCTTATTGCTGTCATAGGAACTATCGGTCGAAAAGTGGGTTTTAATAAAAAAAACTTTTTTGTTTTCAATGTTAACGTGTCTCACTTCTGCAATTATTAATATTACGCGCTTTTACAAAGATTTGGAAGTTTTGGTCAAAGTCGGATGACTATATCTTACAGCTGTCATAGGAAGTATCGGTCGAAAAGTGCGTTTTATTTAGAAAAATTGTTTGTTTTAATGCTGGCGTTCCTAAACTCTGATGTATTAAAACACTTGCAAGGGTATAAAAACTTCGGCAAAGACGAAGTTAGCTTGGCCTTCTCGTAATAAATATGAATAAACAGGCGCATTTTAAAAAGCGTGATTTTAAAAAACCATAATATTAATTGCATAAACGTAGTATATGTGACACTCTTTCTTACCGTCGTCTCCAATAATCCGAACTCAAATGCTATCTGTGTTTTAAACTACATAGTTAACGTGGCGGAGCCTGTGGCATCCCCGATGAGTTCCCTCACGCGATAGCTGCAGCCACCTATCGATATTCATCGCACGTCTTCGAGATGAAGCTTGTTCCATCGCTGACGACGATTCTCTCCCGCGAATTCTGCCAGCATTGCTTTAATCGTATTCAGTTTATTGTATTTAGCGAGTAATGTTATTATTTAATAAAGATAGTTATAAAGATAACTAAAAGCCACAAAAAAGTGCCGCCATCTGTTGTTGAGTTTGGGGAATCACTCAGCTCATATTGTTCATGTGAAAATTAAATTGTTGAATATAACTAGGGGAAAGCTAACTTCGGCTCGACCGAAATTTATATACCCTTGGAGCATGATATATTTCTCCTAGTTTTTTATATGGCAGCTATACGATATATTCATCCGAATTTAAACAAACTCTCTAAAATTATGTTAAGACAGATAATTTTTATAAATGAAACGTACAAACACGCTACTATTGAAAATAAAAAAGTTTTTCTCTATATAAACTGTGACCGAGCCGCTATTTTTATACCCATGGAGGAGAATATTAAAATTGTCCGGATTCAGCAAGACAAAATCGTTAGTTTAAGTCGGAACTGCCCGAAAAGTATTGAGCAATCTTAACTTATATTAGTTAATAGAGCATTAATAATGTAAAGTTACCAAATTAAATGCTTCAATCACCTTAAGGATTAAAATTAAACCAGATAAGCCAAATAATTCTAAGGTATGATTGTCGGTTCATTTTCCCATGTCGAATGAAAGTGTTACAGAGTCTGGCTCTCGACGTTTTCGTCATAGTAATTTCCGATAATTGTGCATATTTTGCTAAATTTAAACGGATTTAATTTAGACACGTTCTAATAAGTATATTAGTTCATATTAACCATTAGCATTTGATGTGGTTTTAAATTGAATACGAAATGATTTCGTATTCCAAAAGTCAAAACGATTTTCAATAATTGCATAAAAAGACAATTCAATGATTTGGCAGCACAAAGGACGGACAATCGAATCATCATAAACTGATAAGCGCTATTAAAATGAAACTTACGAGCAATCAAACTGGAAAAAGAAAAGCCAAATGAAAGGCAAATCAGTGTCAAAGCAGCGGCAAGTCATGTCACCTAATTGAGTAAGTGTCGGCACCGGACCACAACCAGTCGACCAGTGTATGTGTGTGTGCATGTGATGTATCCCACAAAACGGCATTTGCTTTGGCACCCCGCTCCAGGAACAGTAGACATACCCGTGTCAACTTGCAAATGTACTAAGAGAGCCCTGTCGTTTGTCCAAGTGACTCTGTTCCATTTCTGTGGTGTTCTGTTGTGGATATTTTATTCCATTTTATTGTATTTTATTCTTTTTTACACCAACACGCGCACTTTCTGTTGTGTTTGGTGTACTCTCTTTTCGTGCTTTTGTTTTTATTTGTGTTCATAACATAAACTTTGTATTTTTATGTGAGACAAAGGAGAGGAACAGGACAACGACGACGTTGGCGAGACCAACTTGTTTGCGCTGGGAAATCAGTTAAGGACTTGGCTCACAGACTTGGCAGGACTTGAAGTATACACATACATACATACACAACTGAGTTCTGTCCCCGTTAATGCTCTGCGCTTTCTGTTTTAACACTTGAGTGGATTTTTGTGTTATTTTTGTCCGACTCTTTGGCGTTGATTTGGCTTGCTGGAGTTTTCGGTAAGGGAAGGAAGGAGCACGCTAATCGAAATCAGCTAAGCAACTTGATTAAGATTTAACTAAGCAAACAGACGAACACACATTTTCCCGCTCCACCTGTTTTATTTTGTTTTGTTCCTTTTGCAATAGAGAGATGGCATTAATATTGAATTCCAATTAAAAATGAAACAAAGCAAAAGATACAAATAGAAATGGACAAGCTCCATAAATTATGCAACAATGTCAATGCGCTTTTATTTGCCTTGACTTTTAAGGCAGATTGTGCAATGCAAAATTAAAACAAAATCACCATAAAAATGCGTAAGTTTTAAATCGGGCCGGATTGGTATATCGAATCCGGTTATACGAGGAAATTAAATATCTTTAATTTATGTAAATTAACAGATAACACTAGTTTTCAGCCAAAAAGCCCCATTTCTACTAAAAATTTTTTAAGTGTAGTTTGAAATTGTGATCTCAAAAATCGATTTCAAAAATTTTTCATGGCTCCGTTTTCGAAATATGAATTTTGTTTAATTTTTTTGGTAGGTGCTCTTACGATTTAAGCCATATCTCACTTCATATTTGTCAGGTAGAGTCAAGCAAGATATAAATCGAAAGGTCATTAAACTGCCAGTAATCGCGTAAAACATTGTTTTTAAATCGGCTTAGTAGTTTGAATACAATAACCAAAAATATTTTTAAAAAATCCATTTTTTGCTCGAAAATGCGAGAAATTTCATTTTTGAACGCTTGGAAAAAATATAAGAAAAATAAAAAAAAAACTATTTTTATTTTTTCTTCTAAAGAATCGCACTTCTACAAAGAAACCTAGATAACGATTATCAAAATCTATGAACAAACACAGGAGCTGTGAGCAATTTAGTGCAAAAAAATGTGGTATTTTCGTGATTATTCAAAAATAAATTTCCGTTTGTTTCGAATTTTGTTCGGTTCTTGATTATAATTTTTGTTCTGGCTTTTCGCTAACTTTATAAGGTGAGCAAAAGACGAAGAAAAATACAAGTTTATTTTTTGTGAACACTCAAAATATTCAAAAATTGACTGTTAGTTCTTCTACTCAATTTCATCCATCTACGGTACGTGAGACACGATTTTCCTCACCAATACCTTATTGTCTTCGTAAAAGTGCGCTTCTTACGTAGAAAAAAATAAAAATAACTTTTTTGGATTTTTATATATTTTTCAAGGCGATGAAAAATGAAATTCTTGCATTTTCGAGCAAAAAATTAATTTTTGAAATATATTTGGTCGTTGAATCAAAGCTACTCCACCGATTTCAAAATAATGTTCAACGCGATCATTGGAAGCTGAATTACCTTTCGATGCAT
The DNA here is from genome assembly GCA_018904235.1 of Lordiphosa stackelbergi. Lineage (NCBI taxonomy): Eukaryota > Metazoa > Arthropoda > Insecta > Diptera > Drosophilidae > Lordiphosa > Lordiphosa stackelbergi. The sequence goes on from JAEIFU010000132.1 coordinate 142,944, forward strand.
ATCTGGCTTGACACTATCTGACAATTATGAAATCAGATATGGCTTAAAATGTAAGAGCACCTACCGAAGAAGTGAAAAAATTCATATTTCAAAAACGGAGCCATGAAAATTTTTTTGAAATTGATTTTTGAGATCACCATTTCAAACTAGACCACAAAAATATTTCATTAGAAATGGGTCATTTATTTTTTTATTTTTGTAAACTAGTGTAATTAGCTTAAACATTAATTTATTAACATAATTTTAGCAGAGAGCGCATGCCGAACTCTAAGGCCCCCCGCACACAGACAGCGCATAATCCACTTTTAGCTTTGAATGCACCGCAACACAGAGAGCAGATTGCAAGCGAAGAGCTGATACATCAATTCGTCTGTTAAATGTTTGATTGTTTCTGGATTTAAACAACATTTTTATATTTGATTAATGGCTTTTCTCTGTTAAGAGATATTGATATTTCAAACCAACGCCAATTTGCTTTTTTCTATTTCCTTAAACCGACAATGCATGATGCCTTCATACATTTCACACTTTTTTAATTAAATTTCTCTTTTATCTAAACCCAAATTTATTTCACAACATCTCCTCCCAGAACTGCAATTTTAATTTAACTCCCATCCCATTTCGATTGCGACCTAAAATTACTACTTACTATGATAATGATATTGTTTTGATGTTCCATCTCTAAAAACAGGGCTGAATCTCTCGCCCAAAAATGTCCCTTATTTTAGATGTGGGTTAATTTAATGATTAACTGAAATTTTTGATTGTGGTTTATTTTTCAAGGCGCATTCTCCACCAATATAATGCAAAATTTAAAAATTTGTTGGCGCCAAATATGAGTTATTTGTTTCCATCCCTTAATCCGCTAGCTGTCATGTAGAGGGTGCCAAAATCTCATAACAAAACATTAGAGGTTTAAAACCAACCAAAAGAATTTCTGTGGCACCTAAGAATTGGAATTCGGTTGGAATTTGGTTGGAAGAGGTTTCCCCCGATACTGAAAAAGAAAGCCATATGATAAGGCTTCAAAATAAAGTTGGAGGTAACATTGTCGGATTCGATTTAATACTAGAGACGCCATATCTTACAAATACTTAAAATCTTTTTGTACAGGTAATAATAAAATGTTGACCAGACAAAAACGGCTTGAGGAATGGCCACTTTCGGGGACTGGAAAGCATTTGATGGCTCAACATATTAAATGTGTTGCGTTTTCTTTTGTAAAATTGCACATTGTTACAGCCGGATAGATGTCAACTGACCATCAATCTATTGACTGCCGGCGGGCATTAAGCTGTGCTGCAAGTCCAACGAAGGCTGCTAGAATGAGACGCGGTTTTTATTTGGGATTTAGCGTCAGTTCTAAAAACGATGATGCAGACACAAAGGGAAACGCTTTAAGCACTGCGTTTCTCTTTTATGTGGACGAACGGACATAGAGGACAGCATTCCATGTGCTTCAAGGCACAGACGACAGTTCACACAACATACACATTTTTTTTGTCCCCTTGCGAATGTTTTCATTTAATCCTCAACCCAAAACAAGTAAGAGCGCTGTAGTCGAGTAGCCAGACTCCGAAATACCCTGTACAATTAAGTCATCGATCTTAATTTGATTGTCTTTATCTCTAATAGTCTCTGAGATCGACGCGTTCGTACAGACATACGGACGGACGGAAGAATATATATATTCTTTATAGGGTCGGAGATGTTTCCTTCTGGCTGTTACATACGTCTTTAGAATTTCATGATCCCCTTTTATCCATTTTTAATGGGTACAGGGTAATGACACTTCAATGAAGAATGGAAATCGATGAAAACATTTTTAAAGTATCGGCAATAATCTTCAAACAAGGTTAATTTTTATACACTTGAAAAGTGTATTATTATTTTGCCCAGAAGTTTGCAACGCTTAGAAGGACTCATCTGCGACCACACAGAGTATATATATCCTTGATCAGCATGACGAGCTGAGTCGATTTTGTCCGTCTGTCGTCTGTTTCTATGCGAGCTAGTCTCTCAGTTTGGAAGCTATCGAGCTGATATTATGCACAGAGTATTCTTTTGACTGCACTTTGTCAATATGTCGGAACCGACCGGATAGATGTATACTTCTTGTAGCTGCCATAGAAATGATCGCTCGGAAAACGAGTTTTAGTGAGAAAAACAGTTCTGATGTCTATATAAGCGCTCTTTAATTCGGTCATTGTTAATATTATGTGATTTTAAGCTGATCTGCGAAGTTTGGTCGAAATCGCAAGTCGTTGAAGCAAGCTTTTTCAAGTGTCGGCACAGACGAAGTTAGCTTTGCTTTAACGCAAAAGAAATTTTATAATTAAAACAAATGAGAAAGTCGGTCAAACCCGACCATAACATACTCTGTACCTGAAGTAGGAGCTGAATGCAGCGCTGCTGCTGCGCTCATCTCAAAGTTTCCCTCTCTCTCTCTCTGTCTGAAATGCGGTGTTGGTAGTGGGGGAGGGGGAACGGGGATATTGGTCTTTTTTGCTTATAACTTCAGAACCGGTCATCCGATCTTTATCATTTCTTCTGCAAAATTACTAACTATCTCTAGAACCGGTGCATCGCGTTATTTTCAAATTTCGGGGGCGGGAGGGGCCTTGGCAAAAATTGAAAATAAACTTGATTTGCCTCCAAGTATAAGAAGTTTTTGTTCCATACATGTCAAACCACAATTTCATACCATCTCTGAGATCTGTTTGTTAATTCGGACGGACGGACAGAAAGACGGACTCGGCTGTTGATGAGGATTTTTAGGTAGTAATGATCTTAAGTACATCCCGATGTAAGGAATATTCTTAATTCAAGTCTAATAAATTCTAAAGTCAACCCCAAAACATTCTTAAAAAAAAAAAAAACTTAAATTAGGCACAAAATGTTCTTGGTTTAAGCCTATTAAATTCTAAAGCTATTCCCTAATGCCTCTTCATAAAACTTTACAAGGCTGGAAAAATCCAAGAGAAATTAAATAGCCAACGACCAAAATGGTTTCACCGTAGGTCAGAAATTCATCCTAACTTCATAATCAAAGTGTTGGAACCAGGAGGGAATTTAAAAAACCGATTCTATTTAAAATAATTCTCATTTTCCGTAGCACACATTGTGGAGCTAGCATTGTAAATCTATTTGGTCTCAATCCAGGATACTTGAACTTAGATCGCGCTTTTCTTAAATGTTTCGGTTCACTGTAAGTAGGAAAAGTTGTTGAATCAAGAACGTTTGTTCGCATTTTATAAATATAAACAGTGGTTTTTCGAACCTAGAATATGTCGTACTTAACTTAAGTACATTCAAGAACAAAACAAAGCTGAAATTTTAAGTCAAAATAATAATATATATAATATATACCTATAATTCGATCGGTTTAGAACTCTGAAAACCGTCTTTTTCTGAGTGCACTCATAAAGTTTGCCAACCCCCAAACTATTGACTCCAAGTTCCTGCTCCAAAATGTATGCAACAAAGAACTTAAAAGTATAATTCTCCAAATGTTGGTCACACCTATATATAGAGGGTTTGTCCGGAATAGAACTGATATTCTTCCGCCGAGACAGTACTTCGGAGCGTGCGCGCTCCGATTGGATTCGGTAGAGGGCATTCCTAACTAACGAACGAGCGGCTGGTCAGTTGTCTCCGAGCACCTGAAAGCGTGTGACCTGTTTCTGTGAGTGGTGCAAGACAGCAAGAGGTACGCGATTAAATTCTGTGTCAAACTCGGTAAATCTACGACAGAGACGTTTTGATATAATCGAGCAGGCTTACCTAGATGTTGCTTTGGCAAGAAGTGGTGTGTTTCGGTGGCACCAGGCGTTTTTGGAGGGCCGGAAAGAGGTCGCCGATGAAGACCGTGCTGGAAGACCTTCGACTTCGACAAACACTTACAATGTGGCTCGTGTGCGCAAAATTTTGAACTCAGACCGTCGGCTAAGTATTCGTTTAATTGTTCAGATGTTAAATTTACCAAAATCTGTGGTTTATGACATTGTGACGGAGCATTTAAACATGCGCAAGGTGTGCGCGAAGATGGTCCCAAAAGTGAACTTGAAAAGGGACTTCTTGTAAACAGCTACCTGACCAAGGCCGGCATCCCAACGCTTCCGCAGGCGCCCTACAGCCCAGATGTGCCACCACCCCCGGATTTTTTTGTTTCCTCGCCTGAAAAGGCCGATGAGACGACAGAGGGGATCCAAGCAGCATGAACCGCGGCTCTCAAGGCTATTCCGGAGAATGCCTTCCGTGACGCCTTCAATGCTTGGTAATCGAGCTGGCAGCGCTGCATCGACGCAGAAGTAGCCTATTTTGAAAGTTTTTAAAGAATTGTAACGATTGGCTCAATAAATTTTTTTAAATCAACTCAGTTCTATTACTTTCCGGACAATCCCTGTACGCATAAAAAATGCACAAATATGTGTGTTAAGTTTCAAGAAAGTTTCAAAACAATGTTAAATAGGCAAATGTCCAAAATCAAATAAAATTCGATCTCAAAATTTTTTTGCGGATTCGACGTTGGCTAAGTGGTATTTGACAAGTGAATATTAGTGGATTTCGCGTTGTTACGTTTACACATTTTAAAATTTTAAGTTTCAATAAATCCATTGCCCACATTCGTAATTTACTTTACTGAGCGGAAATAATAAATTTCGCACGTAAAAATCTCGATTAACAGTAGTTGAAACGTTGCAAACTTCGCCGTTCTTAAACGACTTCAGTGACTGCTGAATTGTATATATTTCATTAAATGTCAGCAATGGATGCGCTTTAAGACGCTTGTCAAAAAGTTTTGGCAGAAGTGGTGCTGCTGCACAATGTACGTAATGTACCAGCTAGAAAACTGTCAGCTGCGGTCTAGCGATAAGGCATATTGCTTACACATTTTAAGAATCTGACAGACATGTCGAAAATCGCAGATCGATCGACAACTTTTTTATTATATAAACAAAGTCGCGAGGCTTTTGCAATTCAGGTGCAGCGACAGCAAATTGAAAAGTCATGTCACACTAAGCTGCCGGGATGATAAAATAAAATACAGACAGAAAATTGTCAACGCTTCGCTGGCATTAAAATTGAACGATGGCAGACAACAAAAATTTTACAAGCCAATGCACTTGGCAGGAAAGAGCCCTATAAAACGCGAAAAAATAAAACAATTACGCGCTTAATACATTTTCATTTAGCGCAGCCCATCCAGGCCAAGGCAACAATCAACAGCAGCCCCAGCAGTAACAGCCAGCCAGTGACTACTGAATTATAGAGGAGGCAGGACAGAGCTGGTCCTGTGCTGCCATTTTTTACTTTTAATGAAGCGCAAGAATTTCAGCTGGATAATTTGTTAAGCGCACTTCGTCGACAAGAAGGGCAAAGAATGGCCAAAAGGCAAAAAGCCAAAAGAGCCTGCACAAACTTAGACAATGCCAAGCGAAATGCAACAAGGCACACACACACACACCGGAGTATACTGCAAAAGTTGCGCTATAATTTGGCTTATTTCAGCTAACAAATTTATAGAGTGGAGATGCAAAATGGTGCGCCGGAAGTGGCCACGACTGGCCAACCAGGACACCAGAGACAGCGCAAGATAAATGACACGCAAAAGCCAAGTGGCAGATTTTCATTTTTAATTAAAACAACGGTCAGACAGCGATGGAGCAAAAATTCTGCGGGTATTCCTTCATAATGCATAGTAATAAACAATAATTAAAATGGAGCCAGCGGGGAAGCTGAATCGCGGCTTCGGTGCGTCCTGCACTCACCTGTTGTAATATTGTGCATGAAAATCTCACGCAACAGCAGCAGCTCATCTTCCGGCGCAGCGGAAATTGCACCAAACACATCGTTCTCCGGCCAGACCTCCCTGTGGGTAGAGAAAAACATTGGTACATAAGAGAAATGCAAGATGGCAAGTAAAAAGTCTTGCAAGTATTTCAGATGAAGGTGAGTATAGCAAATGAAATATAATTCGAGTTACCAAGTCTGTCATTGTGCATTGTTATATGGGAAACTAATTATAATCTTATGAAAAGGGATACTTTGTTTTATCAATTTCTTGAGGTAAGAATGTAACCAAATCAACGGTTTTGGACTCACTTTTGGCCAAACGGATACTCAGTTACTCATTGAGCGGAAATACAACTTTAATTAGAAACTCAAACGGGCTTACAATATCTTTACAGATTCCCGGCACCCTCGCACTAACGTCCCATTACAAACTCAGCATCAAAAGCTTAGTCTGTCCGTCCGTATAAGCAAGTAAATCTGAGATATTGTAAGAGGTTTGACATGTATGGAATATAAACGCCATATCTACAATAGCAGTCTAGAGATAGTTAGTAATTAGCATAAATAATGCTGAATTGCTGAAAAAATGATATAGATCGGATGAGCGTTTCTCAAGTTATGAGCAAAAAGGACCATTTATATTCGCATTATCTATAATCCCTGAAATTTTCATAAGGCTCGGATATTAAATAGCCGAGTGGACAAATGTTGCATACTTTTCGGCTTACCCCTCAGAAATACCGGAAGGCTATTAAACATATCTTCCCATTAGTAACGGGTATATCGAAATCAGTTAAAGCCGACTTTGACTTGATTATATAAGGTTGTCAAAAAAGTCTTGCAGTATTTTTATTGAATTTTCAATTGTTCATAAAATTGGTTATAATAATGCGATTTAAGTCAAATATGCGCCGTTTTGTTCGATGACGAGTTCCCAACGAGATGCCAACTTCATAATGCCCCTCTTATAGAAGCTCGCTTCCCTATTGGCAAAAAAACTCGGAGAGCCAATTTTCACAGGACTCTCTTGTGGCCAACTTCCGACTACCAAGCTCGTTCGCCATGGACAGAAATAGGTGGTAATCACTTGGTGCGAGATCCGGACTATACGGTGGATGCAAAAGAACCTCCCATCCGAGCTCCCGGAGCTTCTGGCGCGTCACCAAAGATGTGTGTGGCCTGGCGTTGTCCTGATGGAAGACAATTCGGCCTCTGTTGATCAAAGATGGCCTCTTCTGCATGAGTGCTGCATTCAAGCGGTCCAGTTGTTGGCAGTACAGGTCCGAATTGAGCGTTTGGCCATAGGGGAGCAGCTCATAGTGGATGATTCCCTGCCAATCCCACCAAACACACAGAAGAACCTTCCTGGCCGTCAATCCAGGCTTGGCCACCGTCTGGGCAGCTTCACCGCTTTTCGACCACGACCGTTTGCGCTTCACGTTGTCGTAAGTGACCCACTTTTCATCGCCAGTCACCATCCGCTTCAAAAACGGGTCGATTTTGTTGCGATTCAGAAGCGATTCGCATGCATCCATACGGGCAAAAATGTTTTTTTGCGTCAAGTCGTGTGGCACCCATACATCGAGCTTCTTTTTTGAATCCAAGCTTCTTTAAATGGTTTATAACGGTTTGATGACTCATGCCCAGCTCTTGGCCGATGCTACGGCTGCTACTATGCCGGTCTCTTTCGATCAATTCAGCGATTTTATCGCAATTTTCGACGACAGGCCTTCCGGACCGTGGCGCATCTTCGATCACCTCTGCACCAGAACGAAAACGTTGAAACCATCGTTGTGCGGTGAATATGGAAACTGTATCGGGTCCATAAACTGCACAAATTTTATTGGCAGCATGAGATGCATTTTTGCCTTTATCGTAGTAGTACTGTAAAATATGCCGTATTTTCTCTTTATTTTGCTCCATGTTTGCGACGCTATAACTCACGAACGACTAAAAACAAACAACAATAAATCAAACACGCGTAAGCGTGAAAAGAGCTTTCCAAAGAGCTTTCAAAAAGCTCTAGCGTGAACCGATGCGACGAGTACAACCTAGAACTACGCGCTTGCAAAAAGCCATGTTTGGGGAAAACCCCAATTTTTTTAAAATTTATATTTTTTTTTTTTTTTTTTTTTTTTTTTTGGGTTGTTTTTGTTTATATAATTAATAAAATTTTTTTTTTTTTGTATTTTTTTTTTTTTGCATTATATTGAAGCCTACCAAATTGATATATATCGATATGTTCATCCGATTTTGATCAAATTCTCCAAAATTGTGTTAAAACAGATAACATTCCTATATGGAAAGTATAAAGACGCTACCATTGAAAACATAATGTTTTTCTCAGTTGAACTATTTTTTCGATCGATTGTTCCTATGGCAGCTATATGCTTAAGTCATCCGCTTTGGATCAAACTTGACAGAATTGTGTGTTAGCATATAATATTTAACAGTAACGAGTGTGAGAGCGATAGCATTGAAAACAAAAAAGTTTTTCATACTAAGACTTTTTTCCATTACTGTCTTTTGTATGGCAGCTGTAGTTGCCCAATTTTTTATATAACTTGCTGAAATTATGTGAAAGCATAGAAAACTTATAAATACGAGGTTCGGAGACGTTTGCATTGAAAACAGACAAGTTATTCTCACTAAAACTATTTCTTCGACTGATCGTTCCGATCCGATCCGGCCGGTTCGGACAAATGTGCAGCATATTTGTACCAAAAGACTTCGTGCAAAGTTTGGTTAAGATATCTTTGAAACTGGCGGAGGAGATAGCATATATCAACCCAGCTCGTCATGCTGATCAAGAATATATATATATGTGGTCGGAGAAGCTTCCTTCTATGCGTTACAAACATCCGGACATTTTTAATAAACCCTCTCCAAGGTTAAAACAATTAAGTCCTTCAAGTTGCTTCCTCTGCCTTACAGTACTTCTTCCCGTCCCTTAATTGTTGAGCACATTTTCGATGATTTCGCCGCCTATCTCGCCCACTAGATTTGCAGAGTTATGTTTATAATTTATGTTATGTGTCCGGCAGTTCTGCAGTCGATATGGAAGTGCATTTCATCTGAAAAGATGATTATTCGATTTTTCCAAAATCAAATTGTCCCGGTAACAGAGCACTGAACATAAGTTTTTATACCCGTTACTCGTAGAGTAAAAAGGGTATACTAAAGTCGTGCAAATGTATGTAACAGGCAGAAGGAATCATTTCCGACCATATAAAGTATATATTTTCTTGATCAGCATCAACAGCCGAGTCGATTTAGCCTTGTCCGTCTGTCCGTCCGTCCGTCTGTATGAACACCTAGATCTCAGAGATTGTAAGAGATAGATTTTGGCCGAGCCCCCTGCCGCCATTGTCATTTGGAAAAAACGTTATATCTCCTACAGTTTTAAAGATAGACATACAGACAGACAGATAGATAGATTTGTACCTTCTAGAGATAGTTAGTAATTAGCAAAATGAATCGATTTGCCGAAGAAATGATAAAGATCGGATGAACGGTTCTCAAGTTATGAGCAAAAGAGTGAACCAAGCCCCTCCCACCCTAAAAAAAGGTTGCATACTTTTCGGATGGTCACACTAAGGAACGCAGGAACACTGTTAAACATTTTTTTTCAAGTCGGTTAGAGCCGACTTTAATTTTCGCTCTCGTTAATATTTCAAAGCGTTCTTTAAGTAAAACCATATTTGATCGTAAATTGGAAAATATGGCAAATGAACTGGAAAAATATGTGGACTACAGTTTTTGGTATGACCATAGTTCAAACCAGCAAACGTCCCACCTTTATATAATCTCTGAAATTTTCATAAAAGCGTAATTGTAAAAAAATCGGCTTTTCCTTAAGAAACCCAACACTATTTGCTAACATAAAGTTAATATGTTAACATTAATATGAATGCTCTGTTAATTGACATAAGGGAAAATTAAATATTCTCTCCAGAGTAACAGGTAAATCAAAGTCGGGCAGGGAAGACAGTAACTCACACTCTCGTTGAAGATGCAAAGCTTCAGTCTTACATTTGTTATTCGAAGCTATTCTTATCGGTATCTCATATAGAGAGAATCGGTAATAGGGACTCTGGCAGGGCTATTGAATTTCGACACTGTCAAGTGTTAATCGGATTTGATTCTATAGTTTTACCAACTTTAATTGGATTAAACTTTAGCAAAGAAAGCCACACACAGCTAACCGCAGTCCAAAATTTAATCCCTCTAACAAATGGTATGCAGGTGGAGGTAAAAACTACCACAAATGATTGGCTAACCAATAAAATAGTTCGATTTAGTTCAATTTCCGACTTGCATTATGCGTCTCATTAACAATTTGAAACGAACACAATACGCTCTATCCACACCTGGCCAGCTAGGCCACGTGCAACAATGGCTGCAATAACAAGCGTCCATGTCATGCTGCACACGCAACAAGCAAAGCTTTCTGCCACACACAAACTGAAATTGATGCGTTTAAAATTGCGTTAAAATTTCCCGTGTCCCTTGCTTTCGTGTGGACCACCATTCACGCTTTCACAGCTTGTGCTTGTTTTGCTTTTTGCGTTGCACACAAATAATCCCTGCACGCCAGGGACGCTTGCGCGATTTTGCGTCACTGTTAATTTAATATTTGATAATCAGCTTAATATGCAATGTACATGCCCAGAAAAGCCCAATTATGGACTGGGTCTTTAGTATGTCCGCCGCTGTGAATTGAAACTGAAGCTCCTCTGCTCGTATCAGTTACGTCCAGGCCACAGCCTCGTGAGAGAATTGGGTTGACTTTGACTCTGCCATCTCTCTAAGAGACATATTTATGCTTATTTGTGGCAGTGTTTGTAGACGATAGTGCGACTTATGTTTTCCGCTGTCGAGCAACCAATAAATTGACTGACATACAAAACGGCCACGCCCTCCCTATCGCCCAGCACCAATGGTGTTCTATATTTTTGCATGGCAAATGTTGTCCTCAGAGTATCATTGCGTTCGTTAAATGTACGTTCGGCGGTTGTAATCCTGCGGGCCCCATTTTGGGGCATCTCGTTAGCTACTGCCAGCAGGATGGAACAATAGTGGGGCAATAGGAGTGCAGCGTCAGCATTTTCGTGTGTTCATTTAAAAGTTATGCGACATATTTTATGTGCAACTTTTGTGTTGTGACACTTTTCCCTTTAGAAGGCAGCAGCAACGCAGCAGGCTGATAATTAGCGGTTTTTGTGGCATGGTCAGGGATGCACATGCATATATTGGTTAATTATACACCAGCCAAATCTATGTGAGACCAAGAGGGGGCGTTGGTTGGGTGGGTGCGTGTTAGTTGTTAAACTGTTTAACGAGAAGGCCAAGCTTAATTCGCTGTATTAAAGCTTTTATTCACTTGCAAATGTTTTGAAATATCAAAGTTTAAGAAGAACGCTAGCATTAAAGTCAAAAATATTTTTAAGCGTTCAAAGATAAGCAAAACGCTGCTGTGACATTTATAAAACGCATCAAAGTAAGCATTTTATAATTGAAACTCACCCATATTTATAAGCTTAAACAAGTAAGACCGTTGCAGTCGAGTAGCCCGACTTCAATATACCCTGTACAATTGACAACGAGAGCGTAAGTTAAAGTCGGCTCTAACACTTCGATAAACCCGTTAGTCATGAAAAAAAACACGTTTAATAGTGCTCCTGCGTTCCTTAGGGTATCCGAAAAGTATGCAACATTTTTTGTAAACGTGCTTTTCGCTCATAACTTCTGAACCGTTCATCCGATTTTTATCATTTCTTCGGCAAATCGATTTATTTTGCTAATTACTAAATTACTAAAAGTACGAATCGTCTATCTTCAAAATTTTGGGAGATATAGCGTTTTTACCAAATTGCGTGGGCGGGAGGGGGCGTGGTCAAAATTTGAAACAAACTTGATCTGCGTGCAGATGAAAGAAGCATTTGTTCCATACATGTCAAACCTCTATCTCTTACAATCTCTGAGATCTAGGTGTTCATACAGACAGACGGACAGACGGACGGACGGACAGACGGACATGGCTAAATCGACTCGGCTATTGATGCTGATCAAGAATATATATACTTTATAGGGTCGGAGATGTTTCCTTCTCCCTGTTACATACATTTGCACACTTCATTAATCCCCTTTTACCCATTTTTAATGGGTACAGGGTATAAAGAGACTATTGCAAAACGTGTTCCGTAATTCATTTTTCTACGCTTTCTACAAACTTTGTAAATACTGTTACAAAACAAAAATGTTAGTGAAATTATTAAGCGTTTTAAACCAAGGAAATATAGAAAACAAGGAATCTGACTTGTAAAATTCAAGAATACCTCAATAGAATACCTCAATAGAATACCTGGAGTTTTAGTTGTTAACGATTTTTTGAAGGAAGTTTAGTTTGACATAAGTAGAGTTCGCTCTATTTGATATTACAGATATGCCGAAGCTCTAAAAACAAATTCTTAATGCGAGTTTTCAAAATTCAATTCGAAGAAGAGAATTTTATGAAAGCAATAGCAAAAGAAATAAATATTGGATAGAAAATGTGTAAATGATGTTATAGATTTCTTATAAACTTGTCCAAGAAAACATAAATCGACAAATGTTTTCAAATTTTGCCCTGAATATACTTGCTGTTCCAGCAACTCAGGTATCAGTATAACGGGCTTTTAAGTTTGATATTTCTGATCTAAGAGCTCCTAGAAGATATAATGGGCGTATTCAGCAGATAATTCCGATTAGCGATTACCGATCTGCGACTCAATGGAAAACACTCACACACAATCTCAGATATTTATGGATTTTCATAAAAATTCATATGAATTTTTGAACAAATGCACGCTGACGCAGCAATCGTTAACCAATCATACATTTTGTTCGATTTCTATTCAACAAACATGATTGTCAAATTTTCAAAATCCCAATCGCCAATCACTTTTTTCAGCAGGGAAAATCGGCAATCATAAATCACAATTCGTAAATCGGAATTATCTGCTGAATGCTTATTAACTTAAACTAAGCAGTTCTCAAATGTTGCGAAAAAAATGACAACTAAAACTACATTATTAAAGGATGAAATATTTTTTAAAAAATAAGTAATTTTAAATCGAAACTATTCTTTTATATTCAAGAGAACCGAGGTTCGAACCAAAACCTTGGGTTCAGGGGTTCCGAAAACCGGTCCGCGAACCGATCCTTAGACTTTACAACGTGTTCGAACCTCTGGACCGAACCTTCTGCAAAATTTTAGAGGTTTGCAGCCTTGTTTTAAACATTTAATGTGTGAGTATGGATAATTATGTTTATTAAAAACTAAAATTTAATTTAATTGTCGTTTTCCCTACTTTTAAGGAAAGTACAAAGTCCTCTTTCTTTGCTTCTATTTTCGCAAGTGAAAAATTTCTGCGATGTAATTAAATATAAATGTAAATAGTTGACTTTAGACTGCAAGAATGCATTGTTGCTTACGACTAATGGCAGTAAAGGCTCGAATGCACGGCTTGTCCGCATTAAATTTCCTTAAAATTGATGTTGACAATTGTTTATAATCCACTTTCTTAATGTTTTCTTAATATTTTTGCTGCCGACATTAAATAAATTCAAACCCGCACTTACTGTTTTAAAGAAGAATTTTTAACTTGTTCGCTCTTTAAAAATGACAACGAGAATGAGATACACAATTGTTATACCCTTGCAAAGGGTATTATAATTTTGCCCAGAAGTTTGCAACGCATAGAAATATTCATTTCCGACCCTATAAACTATATATATTCTTGATCAGGGTGACGAGCTGAGTCGATTGAGCTTTGTCCGTCCTTCTGTCTGTCCGTCTGTTTCTACGCAAACTAGGCTCTCAGTTTTAAAGCTATCGAGCTGAAACTTTGCACAGAGCCTTCTTTTTGCTGCACACTGCTAATATGTCGGAACCGACCGGATCGGATGACTATATCTTATAGCTGCCATAGGAACTAACGGTCGAAATGTGGCTCTTTGTGAGAAAAACTTTTTTGTTTTTAATGTTAACTTGTCTTCCACTTCACTAACAATATTAAGCTGTCAGAACTATCAGTCGAAAAGTGGGTTTTAATTTTAATTAACTTATGCGCCTTCAGTTTTTTTAAAAGATTTGGAAGTTTTGGTCAAAATCGGATGACTATATCTTATAGCTGTCATAGGAACTATCGGTCAAAAAGTGGGTTTTACTTAGAAAAATTGTTTGTTTTAATGCTGGCGTTCTTAAACTTTGATGTATTAAAACATTTGCTAGGGTATAAAAACTTCGGCAAAGACGAAGTTAGCTTGGCCTTCTCGTTTTCTTTCCTTTGCTCAATGCTACCTTTTTGTGGCTGCCTTGACAGTTGCAGCTGCCTAGCACTGAAAGGTCAGAAGTTTTGCCAAGAGAGCGAGAGAGGGAGAGTGAGTACGAGATTTCATTCGGTCGCCGAAACGACATGCCCAAATCGCTAACCATAGCAAGTGTGCTGTGATATAATCAACACACCCTCGCATCCAGTCAAGGATCAACAACAATTCGACGCGTTCGTCGTCGGGCGACCTCGACACCAAAAACTATTCGATCAAACAACACGAGTCTCTACTCGGGGTACAATGCCCAGTACTACAGACTCAGCCATCTCAACGCTCAACCAGAGCATCGATTTTGGAGTCCTTGTGCAGTTTATCGACGTCACCAGAACTCCAAACACATCACAAAAAGTACGCACAAAATTTCTCATCATATAGAGACATTAAGTACAACTCCATACTCGGTAGCTGCAGCCATCTATCGATATCGGAAAAATCTCAGCTAAGAACGGTCGAATGTCATTTAAAACCTTTATTTATATAAATTGTACAAGCAGCAAGGATATTCAAACTTCGGTCAAGCGTCAAGCCGAAGTTAACTTTCCTCTATTTTCTTGTCTTACCTTTTGGAAGACTTCTTTGAAAATATATCCATAAAATTTTAAGTATGCAAAACTCCCCAGATATTTGACTATCAAGTCTCATGAATACAGTCGTGTTCGGTGCAATTCGTAATATTTTCTAGTTCAAAAAAATATATTAGTAAAATTCGTTAAACAAACGCTACACGCCAGTTTAAAAGCTTTAAATGCAAAAATATTCACAGCCAACAAAATCAACAAGAGGAACAACAACAACTAGCAGTTGCCATACTAAATAAGCGAAGGAGCAGCAGACGCTTAAATAAGCTTAGTTAAGAGGCGGCAAGCTGGCAGGGTGCAGAGTGCGAGAAAGGAAAATGGACTGAAAGTTGTAGCTAAAGTGAAGTTTGAATAAACATTTTGCGCATTTACTTTACTTAAAAGTTTATTTTTTTTTTGCCAAGCTGACATTTCGGTGTGCTTTGTGCCGCCATTAAGCCGGAGTTGAGGAAGACGCAAAAAAAACCAAACCATTTCGTTTTATATAACGAAAAACTCATAATAGTGTGACTCGGCAAGTATTTAAAAATTCTGGGCAGACACGAGACGAACTCACGCACACATATACACAATCATATGTGTGTGGAAGCTTTTTCAGTTTATTTTCAATATATTGTTTACCCAAATAAACTCTTAGTAGCAACAAAAATGGAAAACTAAAAGTAACTCCCCGAACAAAAAACTTTCAGACAAAGACCAGACAAAGTGTGAGCTGCTTGCGGGCCGTGGGTACACTTTCGGGCTCTATACATATCGCATTTTAATTTATTAGCACAAAAAGCGTCTAGACCTTTTTAAGCTGCAGTTACTACGGCAGCAGCAACAGCAACCACCAGTTTCATTCATTTTGATGCAATAATTTCCGTTAGCAACAATTAAAATGTACATAAATTTCAGACTGACAATTGAAATTGCATATAAGCTCAAAGCAATGTGGCACCAATAAATTGGTACTTTTTGCCTTCGCCATAGTTATATTATTTTACATAATTGAAGAAAAGATGAAGCATCTAGTGAAAAAACGCTTTAAAGAATTTACGCTCATTTAATAAAATAGTTCTAAATTGGAAACATGCATGTAATCCAATTCGAAGATACCCTTGCAAAGGGTATTATAATTTTGCCCAGGAGTTTGCAACGCATAGAAATATTCATTTCCGTCCCTATTAACAACTATATATATTCTTGATCAGGGCGACGAGCTGAGTCGATTGAGCTTTGTCCGTCCGTCTGTCTGTTTCTACG
This sequence comes from Lordiphosa stackelbergi, assembly GCA_018904235.1. Lineage (NCBI taxonomy): Eukaryota > Metazoa > Arthropoda > Insecta > Diptera > Drosophilidae > Lordiphosa > Lordiphosa stackelbergi. The sequence continues at coordinate 158,939 of JAEIFU010000132.1, forward strand.
CAAACTAGTCTCTCAGTTTTAAAGCTATCAAACTGAAACTTTGCACAGAGTCTTCTTTTTACTGTACATGCTATGTACATGTCATATGTCAATATGTCAGAACCGACCGGATAGTCGCCATAGGAACTATCGGTTGAAAAGTGGGTCCTTGTGAGAAATACTTTTTTTATGTTAACGTCTCCCAACTCAGCGATTATTAATGTTATATGCTTTCACACAGATTTGTTAGTTTTGGTCAAAATCGGATGACTATATCTTATAGCTGCCATAGGAACTATCGATCGGAAAATGGGTTTTATTTTGACAAATTGTTTGTTTTAATGCTGGCGTTTTAAAACTTTGATATATTAAAAAATTTTTAAGGGTACTTCTCGTTTTCTGTAGCGCAACCTAGATGCAACCTAAGAGAAAATTTTATTGAATGCGGACTTTCCTCATATATTCATTCGGTTCTCTCTTAATATAGCGAAGCTCTCCCGTAAATTGCAAAGACACAATAAAACAACTGCATTCTAATTTAGTGCCAGCATTACCGTCCGAGTACTGAAGATGTTTGAAATAGTCCTGCCGTCTTATTGGTCTTAAAATAACAGCTTTTCTGCAGGTTGTGGTTTATTTGGAAACAGGTGCTGCGAAAATGCACAGCACACAAAGACCAATTTGCAAGCAAAGAGCTGATACAAAAATTCTTTTTTATGCCCGTTACTCGTACAGTAAAAAGGGTATACTAAAGTCGTGTAACAGGCAGAAGGAATCATTTCCGACCAAATAAAGTATATATATTCTTGAAATACCCATGTCCGTTTGTCCGTCCGTCACTCTGTCTGTATATCTCAGGACCTAGAAGAGCTAAAGCAACCAAATGTAAAATGTAGACTCCTATTGTCTGCACGCAGAACAAGTTTATTCCAAATTTTTTCACGCCTTTCCTGTTAAAGCACGGTACGGAGTACTCAAAAAAGCGTTCGCAAACAAAACACTCCTTATAAAAACAAATGAGAAAGTCGGTCAAGCCCGACTATATCGTACTCTGTACCAGGAGTAGAAGCTGAATGCAGTGCTGCTGCTGCGCTCATCCCTAAGTTTCTCTCTCTCTCTCTTTGCTGAATGAAATTCTGTGTTGGTTGTTGCGGAAGGGGCTTTTGGACTTTTTTTGCTCACAACTTGAGAACTGCACATCAGATCTTTATCATTTCTTCGGCAAATCGATACATATTACTCATAAAATATCTGTAACGTCAGGGAGGAAGGGGCAAATATTGAAAATAAACTTGATCTGCCTGCAAATATAAGAAGCATTTGTCTCATTTATGTTAAACCTCTATCTCTTACTATCTCTGAGATCGGTTTGTTCGTACGGACGGACGGACGGACAGACAGACAGGCGGACATGGATATATCGACTCGGGTGTTGATGCTCATCAAGAATACTTAATATGTCATGTGACACACTGAGCCGCGTGCGTACCTTGGCTGCAAACAACATTTGTCAAAGGATTGAAAATTAATAATAGCAGATTTTACGAACGCAACCATTGAAAACAAAAAAGTTTTTCTCACTGAGACACTTTTTCCGACCCATCGGACCTATGGCAGCTTCAGATAGTCATCTGATTAAGACCAAATTTTGAAAATAGCTTGAAAAAACTTAATATTAACACTGGCAGCGATAGGGTACATTGAAACCTAGAACGTTTATCTCTATCAGACTCATTTTTCGATCAATCGTTCCTATGACAGCTCTGACATATAAGCTGTGTGCTGAAAAAATAAGACTCTGTGTTAAATTTCGGATCAACTACAGTGATATCAACTACAGCCTCAGCTCAACAGGCAGCAGGTGGAAAATTTGTAATGAAGTTGTAATTAAATGACATGAAAATATTTAAGTAACGTTTCGATTGCCGTGACAGACCTTTGGCTCTGGTGGCTGTGACATCTGTTGCGAATGTCGAGCTCCGTTTGTCCTTGTCGGTCTTATTTAAATGTTGACGCGCAAAAGATAAATTATTTTCACGCAATTTCGCAGCACAAACAATAAACATTTCTTGAACGCGTCTTCAATGGGCTTTGCATAATTGAGCGGGCAATTAAATTGAAAGGCAGGCGCCAATCCATTCAACTGGGCTCTGGCCTAGGTCAGCGGAGAATCTTCATCCGGGCAACTGAGGTTTGTTGACTGAAAAATTGCACAAGAACGACAAAGATCAAGAGACGGAATTGTCTGCGCATTGCCCTGACCCCATCTCCTGGTCATTATGAAAGCTCTGGAATTCCGTTCGGTCTTATTATCTATAGTTACCGCACCACCTTAACACCTGGCAGTCGATGGAGGGTGCGCCACCTTAACAATAAATAAAAACTATTTAATTTCAGGGCAGCAGTCAGCCAGGCCTGGGAGAGTCACGAGAAAAAATGAAAAATAAACTTGAAAAGAGTAAAGCGTGATAAAAGCCTGAAAAAGCAAAATGGGAGGAGTGGGTGGAGTGGGTGGCATGTTGGCTGGCTGCTGCTGCCTTTTTACAAGAGTTAATTTATTATGCGAATTGCTTTTGTACCTTTTCTGCGATGGCGACAAGGACAAGCGAGCAGGACCTGGCAACAGCAACAGTCAATGTCAAGTTATTAAAAGAAGGATTTTCAAAAGGATTACTGCTGCAAGTCGTTGCTCAATTTAAGGCCAACGACAAAGGCAGCGACCACATGGCAACAGCAAAGACTACTTTTAATGCCATCCTCGTTGAAGACTCACCTGGCGGCACGCAGCAAGGCAACGGCCTGTTCCAATTTCCCCACGCGCAGCAATTTATTAATGCGGATCATGCAATCCTCGCTGTAAGTAAAAGAAAGTTGAAATTAATAATGTGTAGTAAGACGTCGTGTCTCGGGGTAGTCTCAAAAGTAGGACTGCAAACCAAAACAGAACCAAAATTTATATAGAATAGAAAATTATTTGTGTAGTATCCAACATAAAGTTTACACAGACAAAAAAAAAACAAATTATTTTTGATATTCACCTTATTTAAATTAACTTTTCAAAAAAAAAAATCTACATTTTCATTTTATTAGTTTGGTGAATAACTTTGGTGTTTTTGCTCGGATCGTGTCGCGCTATTTAGAACAGGTAGATATACGGCCAAAAATGAAATATACTAAGCCACGATGTTGTAACTTTCAAATTGTAAATCTGACAGTTTTTTGCGGTTTAAGGGGGAGGGGGGAAATTTTGCAAATCTGAAACAAACCCGATCAGGGTACGGTATACACCTATGTTCATGCAAAAATTTGGGTCTCTATCTTGTATAGTCTCTGAGATCGACGCGTTCATACAGACAGACGGACATGGCTAAACAATATATATAATTTATAGCGTCGAAAATGTTTCCTTCTCCCTGTTACCTATTTTCAATGGGTACAAGGTATAAAAACGAGAGCGTAAGTCGGCTTTTACCGACTTTGATATACCCTTACTCATAGGAAGAAATGTTTGATAGCGTTCCTGTGCTTCTGAGGGAGGACATCCGAAAAGTATTGAACAATAAGTTTGTGGAAAGAATGTATGTAAGTATGTATGGCAGCGCTGCTTTCAGCTGCTACTGCTAATACAGAGTATATGAGAGTCGGGCTTGAACGACTTTCTTGTTAACGATTCTTTATGAGATAATCAGTCATCGCTAAATTGGAAGAATACAGACAATTGATCCAGTGTTCGCATCCCAAACACCAATTTTTTGAATACAAACATTCTAAGCAATTTCGTAAGTACATATATAACAGTCGGACTTGACCGACTTTCTTACTTGTTTTGGGATAGAACTAGTGTAAACAGTGAGAATTCTTAGAATTAGAAAACGCTTTTTGTTATATGCAGCGCAAAAGCGTTCATATTCTTACAACTCACCGCTGATCATCAATGGATTTTTCGGCAGTGGCATCAAAGGGGATGGGTTGCTCACCCTCGGGAAACTCTAATTCTGTAGACAGAAGGGTGCATACTTCTGAGGCCATTTCAGCCCATTTGCTAGATAATTCTTCCTGCAATCATAAATAAATCAAATATGTTTGTAAAAAAATTTAATATTAAATGAAATGAACAAAACTCATCAATATCATACCAGTAGGGAGAAAAATTAATTATAACTAAAAACTATATTTGCCCTTTAAAACTGTTTTTGTTTTGTTTTTACTGATGCAAAAAGGGAATACATCGAAATAAAATGCCAAAAAAATGTGCATCGTCAACTGCACATTCATTTTTATGGGTAAAAAAAAATCAATTATATGGACTCGTTCCTTTTTTTGAACCCCAAACACTGTCCCCGCTGTGTTAACAATGCATATTTAATTTTACATCGATCTAAATACAATACCATTTGGGATATCTCTGTGGGCGGCAGAGAATTTTAAAATTATGACATTATAAATGGCACAAAACGCATTTATTTGTTTTTCACTTTACAACATTTTTCCTGTTTTTTTTTTATCAGTCGATTAATTGTCATTAAAAAAGTTAAACATGTAAACATTTGCGCAAGGATGTGCGTTTATCATGTTTTTGCCTTTATGTCAGTAATAACAAATATTTAGAAAGCAATTTTTCACAAAAAGAGGAATAACTTGTGACAAAATTAAATCAAAGTTGGAAGCTGAAAATTAAAACGATCTTTCGGCAAGAAATGATGTAATTCTGGTGTGCGCTAGGATATTTTGGATCACTCAATGAAACATGTCAATCTGCATACACAAAAATAGAGAAAAAAAAAACGAGAAAGGCAAAGCTAACTTCGTCTGTACCGAAGTTTTGATACACTTGAAATAGCTTGTCTCAACGGTTAGCGATTTCGACCAAACTTCGCAGATCAGCTTAAAAACATTACATTTTACCCATGACCGTGTTTGAGAGCAGTAATATTGAGAATAAAACAGTTTTTCTTACTAAAATCCATTTTTCGAACGAACATTTGTATGGCAGCTACAAGAAGTAGTCATCCGATCCGGTCGGTTTTGACATATTAGCAGCGTGCAGTAAAAAGAAGACTCTGTGCAAAGTTTCAGCTCGATAGCTCCAAAACTGAGGGACTAGTTCGCGTAGAAACAGACAGACGGACAGACGGACGGACAAAGCTTAATCGACTCAGCTCGTCATGCTGATCAAGAATATATATACTTTATGTGGTCGGAGATGATTCCTTCTATGCGTTGCAAACTTCTGGGCAAAATTATAATAGTTTTTGTCACTTTGGTTAAAATCAAAACGATAGCTGTCACGCTTACCATTTTTACCTTAATACTTCATCAAAGCGTTGAACAAAATCCAATTAATATTTTTTGATGGATGATGTTTGATGTACGCTGGTGAACAAGGCCAATGATTGTTACTATCTAAGTGTCTCGACATCGTTACCAATATTAGCTGCATTGTTCTTAGACCCGATATTTAAAGCTTTGTTAACTTCTGACAAAAAAATAGCAAAGCAGCGCATTGCAAACATGATAAAGCGTCAAAAAGAAATTCTTTATGAGTTTTACATTTTTAATGACTCAACGTTTGATTCGGAAGAAGAGAAGTTTATGAAATCAATAAAAAGATATAAACAAATATCAAATATAAATTCTGTAAATGATGTTATAGATTCCTGCGAAAATTATTCGAGAGAACACTCATCGGCAATGTTTTAAAATTTAGGAAAGGTAGAAAAAACGAGGTCTTAAAAAATGATGCTTTAACTTTACTTGCTGTTCCAGCAACTCAGATATCAGGGGTTCCAGAAAATGGTCCGCAAGCAGATTAAATTAATTTTGAACTTTTGCTACGCCCCCTCCCGCTCTTGGAATTAAAAAAAAAAAACATATCTTCCACACTTCTGTAAATAGATGGTTCGAATCTTCTAGAGATATTTAGTAATCAGCATTACTTATCGATCTGACAAAGGAATGGTAAAGATCGGACAAACGATGGTAAATTTATAACTAAAAGAATTTTCGCTGTCGCAGAGCAGCAGCTCAGTTGCGTTCTTGTGTTACTGCAGCAGCAAAATACACACTGAGCATTTTTCATCGCAGGAGTAGCATTTGGGCTTGACCGATTTTCTTACTATTTTGTTTTTGCAAAATTAACCAAAAATATGTAAATACAATGTTGCCGTCTGCAACAATATCAAATATTCAAAAAACGAGCAAAATTTAAAAAATTTAAATTAAATTAAAAATTAAAAAATTTATTAATTACACCATATCATATACATGTTAACAACACAATTACCTGTTTAGTTGTGAGAAGCAATGAGAAGCTGCCCACTTTAACTCCACGGAAAAAGTGACATTTAGGTTAGGTTCGCCTAAAAAATACGACTGCAACCACACATAAGAACGGAGACACAATACAAAACGTCACCAAACTTATTTATTTCCTAAAATTTACAAACCTTTTGATACATTTTGGTATTTCACAACATTCTATATATATAAAAGAGTTTCAACCTGACTGACTGACTGACTGGTGACCGTCGCACAGCCTAAACCATAAAAGATAACAAAATGAGATTTTCACAGAAGTTTTATCTTATGCTGAAAGTGAGTACTAAGCACGGATTTTGGAAAATTCTGTCGGGAAATGTGGGAAATTCACGGAAAACTGTTGTATGAAAGTTTTTTGTTGTTCATCCGATCGAGTTCAAAGTCATTTTCAGAGAACTATATGAAAATTCAACAACAACTGCATACCAATCTTTCGGAAAATTTACCTCCGCTGGGTGGAAAGTGGGTGGTCAAGGTTGTTTGGGCGAAACTTTAGTTGCCAGCGATTAGAGCCTATTAGAACTCACTTTCAAAATTACACATAACAAAACATAAAAAAAGTGACTTTAAAATTTTGGAAAATCTATCCCTGTTGTATGAAACTTTTTTGTTTATTATCCGATCAGATTCAAACTCATTTTCAAATATCTTTATGGAAATTCAACAATAACTGTGTTTCAATTTTCCGGAAAATCCCACCCGGAAAAGTGTCGGAAAAGTCTGTATGGTAAAAAATTTATTGTTCATCCGATTGACTTGAAACTTGGTTTGGTGACTTGGTTTGCAAGCATAGTACGCAAAATATTCGACACGTGTTTTCCCAATTTTGTTAACTCCCTTCACGTGGAAAATGGCCGGAAAATTCTGCATGAAAAAAACTATTTTTCACCTGATCGACTTGAATCTTGGTTTGTTAGAATAGTAAATGAAATAAATTGAGATGTGATTTTTCGATGTTGAAAAATTTGACCCAACGGCCGGAAAATTCCTGGAAAACTTTGCATGAAAAAAACTATTTTTCACCCGATTGACTTGAAACTCGGTTTGTAGGGGGGGAATACTAAATAATTAGTGATTGCATTTGCCGATGTTGGAAATACCGGCGGGATGCCCACTGGGAAGTGGGAGAATAGTGGAAGAATAGGTGGGTGGAAAACGGGCGGGGACTGGTGGGATGTGCGAGGGAGGTGGGTGGGAAGTGTACCGGAAGTGGGAGGGATGTGGGTGAGAAGTGAATTATATCTGGGCGGGAAATGTGTGATAAGTGGGTAGGATATAGGCGGGAAGTGGGTGGAAAGTAGGTGGGAAGCGGGTGGAAGCTGTATAAGAAGTGGATGGGGAGTGGGTGGGGTGGTATGTGGGTGGGATGTGGGTGGTATGTAGGTGGGAAGTGGATGGGATGTGGGCGGGAAGTGGGCGGGAAGTGGGAGGGATGTGGGTGGAATGTGGGCGGTAAGTGGGCGGGAAGTGGGCGGGAAGTGGGCGGGAAGTGGGAGAGATGTGAAGGGGAATTTTTTGTGGGAAGTGAGTGGGAAGTGAGTGGGAACTGGGGGGAATTGGGTGTAGAGTGGGTGGGATGTGGGAGGGATGGGGGTGGGATGTAGGTGGGAAGTGGATGGGATGTGGGCGAAAAGTGGGCGGGAAGTGGGAGAGATGTGGGTGGGGAAACGGGTGGAAGTTGTGTAAGAAGTGGATGGGGAGTGGGTGGAGTGGGATGGGGATGGGAAGAACGCAGCAGCAAAGTCGTAATGGTGAAAAAGCAAAGTAGTAAAACGTTGACTTTAAGCCTGTGTATGTATGATTCGATATCTGGGCTCTACAGAGGAAACATATTTAGAGAATATTTTTAAATTTGGTAAATATTTGAATCTCACGATTGACTTCAAACTGATTCTGATATTGGTTGTATACTGTTTAAAGCGCAGCGAAGCGCGACGGGCATTTTGCTAGTACATTATATATTTATAGCTGTTTTTATTATTGAAAGAACAGTTCGAGCCAGAGCAATATAATTATGTTGAAAAAAAAAATCATCCCGTTCAGAATATCAATCATCAATTAATTTGGGTCCAGTCTTATTCCTTTGCTGGAAGTTGATTCATGAACACTAAATAGGCCGACGGTCGAGTGTCATCAACGACTTCAATATTATGATAGACCTTCACATAATTATCCATATGAACTTTAATAGATGAATAGAGATAAGTGAAAGCCTGTTCAGCTACGGTCATTACATACTCAGCCCTGTTTTGGAAAGGATCATGACTGCAGCAATGGTCGTAGGGGTCAATAAATTGAAATTCAACAAAACAAAAATCCGTCTGAACCGTTAAATTACATAAAAGCAGTAAAAAAATTAACGGAACCCAGAACAAAAGAAAAGTTATATGTAATATGGGTCGGACCCCAAAATGTCAAAATGGAAAAAAACAGGTCTCAGCATTCCCAAAGGTAATATTTGGTTTATAAATAATAATGGTGAAAGTCGGAAAATTATATTTTAATTTTAAATGGGCGCGGTCGAGCTTTAAAGTTTTGAAAACGAGAAGGCCAAGCTAACTTCGTCTTTGCCGAAGTTTTTATACCCTTGCAAATGTTTTAATTCATCAGAGTTTAAGAACGCCAGCATAAGAACAAACAATTTTTCTAAATAAAACCCACTTTTCGACCGATAGTTCCTATGACAGCTATAAGATATAAGATATAGTCATCCGATTTTGACCAAAACTTACAAATCTGTGTAAAAGCGCATAATATTAATAATCGCTGAAGTGAGACACGTTAACATTAAAAACAAAAAAGTTTTTCTCATTAGAACCCACTTTTCGACCGATAGTTCCTATGGCAGCTATAAGATATAAGATATAGTCATCCGATTTTGACCAAAACTTCCGAATCTGTATAAAAGCGTATAGTATTAATAATCGCTGAAGTGAGACACGTTAACATTAAAAATAAAACATTTTTTCTCATTAAAACCCACTTTTCGACCGATAGTTCCTATGGCAGCTATAAGATATAGTCATCCGATCCGGTCGGTTCCGACATATTAGCAGTGTGCAGTAAAAAGAAGACTCTGTGCAAAGTTTCAGCTCGATAGCTTTAAAACTGAGAGACTAGTTTGCGTAGAAACAGACAGACGGACAGACAGACGGACGGACAAAGCTCAATCGACTCAGCTCGCCATCCTGATCAAGAATATATATAGTTTATAGGGTCGGAAATGAATATTTCTATGCGTTGCAAACTTCTAGGCAAAATTATAATACCCTTTGCAAGGGTATAAAAATTACTCATACTACACGTTCATTGAGTACTAATTTTTACAACGAAATTATTTGTTCATTTCAATTGCAGTCATCTTTTGAAATACCGTGTCCTTAACGGACTCGGAACTTGACTTTTTTACTTTTGTTCTTTTTACTATTATTATACATCAAAAAGTATCAGATAGGGGGGTAAAAGCATGACTTTAAAAACATTAGGGTGTCCAAAAAACATTTTTTTCAATCTCTCTCATAAGTAAACTTCAAAAACAGTACGGAAAATCCAATTTTTGGGGAAAATTCGACTTGAGCGACCTACAAATGTCTTTCGAAAAATCTGAAAAAAATCTGAAAAATACTTTACTCTATAAGCTTTCAGAAAATACTTGTGAAAAAACAAATTTTTAATGTACATATGTGGGTAGTAACCATATGCCATTGTACACTATAAAAATAGTACATACACAATGTAGAAAATAAATAAATAAAAAGGCAAATAAAATAAAACCGCCAGCAGCGCACTTGGTCTTTTTGCCATATTTTCAGTAAATTAAATTTTACAATCAAACGCATAAATCTTGGCCGGCATAGACGACAATTGTTTTTAGCCGCCGACGCATTTTAGCTATTTGTTTTAAATTTTATTGGCAATTTAGAGTTTTTTATGGCGCACGCAGCAGGCGATGTTGACCAGCAACCCGAAATAAAGTTATTTAATGCGGCAATTTATTTTTAAGGCATTAACTATTTCAATTTGGTGCGTCTTACCTCTGTTGGCTGTGCAGCCGTCGCTTGCTTGGACTTGGCCGCTTGCTTCTTGCCGGCACCGCGCTTGCCACCCCGTCGCTTGTCCTGCACGACAACTGAATTCTGGCAGAAGCGCTCCATCATTTTAATGAAAACATTGGCCGTTTCAACCACGTCGCGCAGAAAGACCCTGCAAGTGAGTGCAAGAGTGAGTGTGTGGGTTAGTAAATGAATATATTGTAATTAAATTTTTTGCTATATGTGTATAAATTGATTTTTGCAGTTTTTGCTGTGTGTGAAATCAATATGAAAAATGAATGCGCATTTTCAAAATTCAATTAATTGCGGCAACTGTATTATTTTTTCATAACAATATTTTATTACCCAGAGAATGGGTCAATTTATGCGCTTTGAAATTCACATGATGTCAACAAAGGGAATAATCATTTATGGCGCATTTATGGTTAAAACAAATTAAACCAATAGCGCCTCTATTTTAAAGTTGGTGAAATTTTCAGTTAAGGCTTCACTTCAGTTTATTGAATATCATCGAGCACATTAAAAAGCGAAACAAGAACGCCCAAAGGACCCACGTACCGCCCACTTGCCTTGATGCTTGGGGCAACTTTTTGCATGACTAAATAACCCCACTCGATTGAAAGGACGAGCGTAGCTGACTGATGATGCGGCGGCTTCTGCTATTGCTGCTGTCGAAACCGATGACGCCTCCAATTAGCAAATTACCCTCCAAAATTGGAAAGACTCGTGGAAAAAAAAGAAAGACAGCCGCAAAACTGCCAAAATCAGCTGCCGCGCACATTTTCGGAGTTAACTTCCGCTTTGTTTTTAGGCAACCCGAAAATATAAAAAAATAAAAAGCCAACGTCATTGTGCACGTCAATTTGTTAAAATGATTGATTGCCATTTGAATATTGAAAATTGCGCTAGTCATAGGAAAGGACAATGCATAACAGGCCAACATGCAAAATCAGACAAGAAGAGGGGACCGGTTGGAAAATATCCTCTAAAGAGCTAAGAACTTAAATAGCTTGACGTTAAGGCATAATTCAAAAGCAGTAGTAGTAGGTAGGTTCTTTATTGATTTTGTAAATTTTTTTCTTTTAAAGAGTGTGATTTGTAAACAATATGCTATCATATTAAAAAGGTGATATAACTAGCATACCATTGGAGCCGTCTGCATAATAAAAATATACAAATATTTTATACTTAAATTTTACGTACATACACATAATTAGGTTATTCTAAACTGGAAACATATTTAACGTAATTTTATTTGAATTATTCTAAAACCTATCGAAAAGAATTTTTTCGGTAGCGGTCTGATCCGTTTAAAACCGCTTTTATCTGCATTTCAGTAAGCACATATTTTACCCATATGTTGATTCGGACCTCTTTTAATATTGGACAGGTTTGCCAGCATCTCTGTCCGAGCTTTAAAAATGTTTGAGATAGTACTGCAGTCGTATTGGTCTTTGAAGAAATTGCTTTCCTTCAAGTTATGGTTTAGTTGGCTATGGACTTCAAAACTATATCGAGCTCGTTCATCGATTGCTTGTAGCAGGGCACGTTGAGAGACGCTCCAAGTATCGGGCAGCGACAGGTCCAGGTGAATTCCAGAGTGCCGAGCGAGACTTTTCCATGATTTGAAGCATTGTGATTTTCCTTCCAAAAGTGTTTTTACAACAACCCAGGGCAGCCCCCCAGTATGGCGGCCTACGACATTTACAAAACACTTGCTAAAGTTAGCTATTTGAGCATGTCGTTTCGGCGAACGGGAGAAATTTCGTTTCGTTTTGCTTATATTTGAACGCTTACAAAACGTGTATTTATATATGAAATTGTTTGGTGGGCCGTTCTCCTGCAGCTTTATTACTTTGTTTGAGAGAATTTTTATGTTAATCTGTCCAAATTGTACTCCGGTAGCTCTGTCGATATATCATCTACAAATAGCGTAAAATCATATCAGCCAGTCACAAAAAATAATAAATAACAAAGGTTTAGTTGCCACATCCGATCCTGACGTATCTGCCAAATGAGCATCCTAGTTGTACTTAAAGATATTTCGATACGAGGGCTGTTTTAATAAGTTTGAAGACAAAAGTTTTCCTTACTGAACTATTTTTTCGATCGATTGTTCCTATGGCACCTACATGCTATAGTCATCCGACTTGGATTAAACTTGTCAGAATTGTGTTTTAGCATATCAAATTCATCAGCAACAAGTTTGAAAGCGACAGCATTAAAACCAAAAAAGGTTTTAATTTTTAATTTAATTTTATTTCGGTTTTATCCCAACGCTACAGATACATAGGTACTATAAATTGGCGCATTGGTCACATACTAAGACTTCTTTTATAGTTGTCCGATTTTCATAAAACTTGATGAAATTATGTGAAAGCATAGGGAACTTATAAATACGAGGTGTGGAAAGGATAGCATTGAATACAAAAAGCTTTCTCACTAAAACTACTTTTTCAACCAATCACTCCTATGGCAGCTATTTGCTATTGTAGCGAATTTTGGGTGTCCACTTGACACCGCGATCACTTGTTGTTGAGAACAGCAGGAAATACACAGCTAGATTTCTCCAAAGGAACAGTTAACAATTCATTTATTCTTCAGCTTATTTCAATTGACAATTAGGTTAGAAAACGTGTTAGCAAGCCGGGCAGAAAAACTAGAGAGCGAGATAGCCAAAGCTAAAACCACGAGACTCGCCTATCGTCGTTGATCGATAACTCAGAACCGCTGCCCTGAGTACCGAATCCGGTTCCATAGATCTAGTTCCCGGAGTCTGGTCCTAAATTCGTTACACTATAGTCATCCGATCCGGCCGGCTCCGACAAATGTGCAGCGTATTTGTACCAAAAGACTTCGTGCAAAGTTTGGTTGCGATAGCTTTTAAATTGACGGAGGAGATAGCATAGAAACAGACGGACATGGCTATATCAACTCAGCTCGTCATGCTGATCAATAATATATATACTTTATGTGGTCGGAGATGCTTCCTTCTGTGCGTTTCAAACATCCGGATTAAAATATATATTCTCCAAGGGTATAAAAATTTGAAAATTGCTTGTTTTATCGAAGACACTGGTCGACAAAAAAGGGTATATCTTCTAAAGTATTTCGATCCTTTTGGCGCGATTTTCTTAAATATCCAAGCTATAAATAAATAAAACAAAAAAAAACGAACAAAAAATTTTGCACATGCCCAATGCTTAATGCCAATAACCAAACGAGAGCGTAAGTTAAAGTCGGCTCTTACCGACTTCGATATACCCGTTACTCATGCAAAAACATGTTTAACAGTGTTCCTGCGTTCCTTAGTGTGACCATCCAAAAAGTATGCAACATTTTTTTAGGGTGGGAGGGCTGGTAGAGGGGGGGGGCGTGGTTCACTTTTTTGTGGTAGCGGGGGGGCTTCGCTTTTTTGCTCGTAACTTGTGAACCGTTCATCCGATCTTTATCATTTCTTCGGCAAATCGATTCATTTTGCTAATTACTATCTCTAGAAGGTACGAATCGTCTATCTTTAAAACTGTAAGAGATATAACGTTTTTTCCAAATTGCGGGGGGGGGGAGGGGGCGTGGCCAAAATTTGAAACAAACTTGATCTGCGTGCAGATAAAAGAAGCATTTGTCCCATACATGTCAAACCTCTATCTTTTACCATCTCTGAGATCGACGCGTTTATACAGACAGACGGACAGACAGACAGACGGAGATAGTTAGTAATTAGCAAAACGAATCGATTTGCCGAAGAATAAAAAAAAGCCCGCCCGCCACCACCCCACCCACCCTAAAAAATGTTGCATACTTTTCGGATGGTCACCCTAAAGAACGCAGGAGCACTGTTAAACATGTTTTTTTCATGAGTAACGGGTTTATCGAAGTCGGTTAGAGCCGACTTTAACTTACGCTCTCGTTTTCAATTGTACAGGCTATATTGAAGTCGGGCTACTCGACTGCAACGGTCTTATTTTATATACTCTGCGAGTAACGGGTATAAAAAGATTTTAACATAGAAGCTTAATTTGAAACGCTTATTTATACACTTGAAAAGTGTATTATAATTTTGCCCAGAAGTTTGCAAGGCATTGAAGGAATCATCTCCGACAACATAAAGTATATATATTCTTGAACAGCTGAGTCGATTGAGTTTTGTCTATCCGTCAGTCTGCTTCTCCGCAAACTAGACCCCCGTTTTGAAGCTATCGAGCTGAAATTTTGCACAAAGTCATCTTTTGACTGCACGCTGATATGTCGAAACTGTCGGGATCGGATGACTACTCTTGTAGCTGCCATAGAAATGCTCTGTCGGATACTGGGTTTTGTTGAGAATAACTTTTTGTTTCAATATTATCGTTCTGGGAGTTAATCAAGATTCTTATTGTGCGGGCGGGGGTGGGCGTGGCATAAATTTGAAACGAACTTAATCTACGTGCAGACAATAGGAGTCACATGTCAAATTTGGTTGCTCTAGCTCTCCTAGTCTCTGAGATCTAAGTGTTCATATAGACGGACGGACAGACGGACAAAGCTATATCGACTCGGCTGTTGATGCTGATCAAGAATATATATATTTTATATGGTCGGAAATGATTCCTTCTGCCTGTTACAATAATTTGCACGACTTTAGTATACCCTTTTTACTCTACGAGTATAAAAAAGCAAATATACGTATTAACTTCCATTTTACACGATTTCTCAGCCAAGAATAACAGCGGTTAGGCCATAACTTCAGATTTTGGGGGTGTTGGGAAAAACCAAGTATGAGGAAATGCTATACTCGACTAAGCCAACAATAAGTACTAGGTCCCGTGAAAAGTATGTGCAGATTTTGTAACACTGTGTAATAGCAAACATCCCTGATATAAAATATTCAAAAATATCCTGTAGCACTTTTTCCAGGCTTTTTAGGCTATACCAACCGGTTATGAAAGTTCTCAAATTTTGATACAATCTGTCATAACTGAAATTTGTTGAAACCGTATGCAACAAAGAATGGATTTAAGCATGATTTCGCAAATTTTATATGTGCACGTGTGTGTCTTTTCATGTCTGTAAATGTCAATTCTTTGAGCCGGCACTCTAATTGCAAACGCAAACTCGACGATGGCGGCACACATAAAAGGCTTCTCAAAAAACGTTACAACGCGGAAAATATAAAATTGCCAAAAAAGGTCGACGCTGGACGCCTCTATATTCAAATTTATGCAAATCCATTGCAAATTTCAATGCCTCCGCTCGAGGCTGGAAATGCGGTCAATATGCCGCACAGCTCGAAAAGCCTGAGAGTGTCCGAGGCAGTGCTGCGTTCTGGGAAATGAATTTGTAATGAAAGTGGTTGTCAGCATGCACACCCAGTTAGCACACGAATCGATGGCATAGATATGTATGTACAAATGAACATATGTACTTAGGCAGACATTTTAGCCAAATTAAAGAGAAAAATAATTTACCACCGTCAAACACTGACGAGCGCAGCGGTGGTTAAATGACCCCAATGATAGCAGAGACCAACTGTGGGCTTCGTCGTCATATAAAATTGAGCACAGTATGTTTTTCCAATTATCAACTTAATTAGATATCAATAAATCAACAATTTATAGCTAGTTTAGTGGAAGAGTTTAATATAAACTAGGTTCGCCCAGTGGTTGAAATTCGACCATCTATAGGGTTGGTCCAGAAAGTATTAGGACTGAGTCGATTTAAAACAAGTGAGAAAGTCGGTCAAGCCGGACTATATTATACTCATTACCTGGAGTAGAAGCTGAATGCAGCGCTACTGCTGCGCTCATCTCTAAATTTTCTCTCCCTCTCTCTCTCTATCTTTGCTAAATGAGATGCGGTGTTGGTTGTCGGGAAAGGGGAGGTTTTGGACTAATGATTAACTATCTATAGAAGGTACGAATCATCTATCTGCAAAACTGTGGGAGATGCAAAATTGAAAATATACTTGATCTGCCTGCAAGTATAAGAAGCATTTGTCCCATAGGCATTCTCCGTAATAGCCTTGAGAGCCGCGGTTCATGCTGCTTGGATCCCCTCTGTCGTCTCATCGGCCTTTTCAGGCAAGGAAACAAAAAAACAAGTCCGGGGGGCCACATCTGGGCTGTAGGGCGGCTGCGTAAGCGTTGGGTGCCGGCTTTTGGTCAGGTTTTCGAATTCACTTTTGGGACTATCTTCGCGCACATCTTGCGCGTGTTCAAATGCTCCGTCACAATGTCATGAACCACAGATTTTGGTAATTTTAACATCTGGGCAATCAAACGAATACTTAGTCGATGGCCTGAGTTCAAAACTTTGCGCACTTGAGTCACATTGACGGTGTTTGTCGAAGACGAAGGTCTTTCAGCACGGTCTTCAACGGCGACGTCTTCCCTGCCCTCCAAAAAGGTCTGGTGCCACCGAAACACACCACTTCTTGCTAAAGCAAAATCTGGGTAAGCCTGCTTGATCATATCAAACGTCTCTGTCGCAGGTTTACCGAGTTTCACACAGAATTTAATCGCGGACCTCTTGCCGGCTTGCACCACTCACAGAAACATGTCGCGCGTGCCTGTCCTGACTCTTCAGGTGCTCGGAGACTACTGACCAGCCGCTCCTTCGTTAGCTAGGAACACCCTCTACCGAATCCAATCGTTGCGCGCACGCTCCGAAGTACAGTCGCTGCGGAAGAAAATCAGTCCTATTACTTTCCGGACAAACCCTGTATAATTCATTGGGTAACCCAAGCCATTAAGATCTGAACAAATAATCATCCTGCCACTGATACTAAGTATCTTTATTGTATTTACGAGTATTTATCTCTTAGATAAATAAGTATTTATTAACTGGTTAAACCATATGCAGCCATTAGTCATGATCTAAAACGGACAGCACCAACCACAACTGACAGCGACTGTGGTTATCTGCAAATTGATGATAAAGGAAGTTAGTTGTCTACCAGGCGCGGCTGAAATTGCGGTTGCACAGCGGCACCTGAAATTGGAAATAACTACAAATGCGTGGTGAATCAAGTGCAGCCATGTCAGCGTCGGGTGCTGGTCGCAGATATGTCTCTGGTGGTGGGTGGTGGTCGTAGCCGAAGCGTAAAAACTGCAGGCAGCCAAAGTCCTGCTGCTGCTGCTGTTTAACCACAACGTCAAGTGACCGCAGCACAAGAGGCAGCAGCATTCAAGACGGGTGATTGAGAGGGATTGCCGGTTGCATAACAAATTGCATGCCACAAACCGTTTTACAAGCGGACACAAATCGATGGCGCCTACCTCCTAATGATGCGCAGGTGCAAATCGAGCCTCACCACACAGCCACACTCACACGCACATATGGCCCAGACAGGACAAAGATAAATCGTTAATAAATTATTTATAATTAATTTGTATGTGCGCGGTCTTGTAACTTAATGCTGCTGTTGTCGCTGTTTGGCCATGCTTGATTAGATATTCGCGTTTACGTTGATTAAATGGCCAACAACTACAAGGCGGAGGGCCCGGAATTAATTAGGCGACTTGGGCGTTGATGTGTTTGGGGGTGGGGTTTAGGTCAGTGGCTGCTGTTTTCACGCCGAGTTTGAGCGCATGCTGAATAAATGATAAAATGTAATTGCGCTCTGTCTTAGGGCAGAATGGGCAAAAATCTGGTATCTGGCATAAGACGTTTATAATGAAAATATTATTAATTATGACAGCAACACAGCAACAACAATGCCACCCAATGACGGATGGGCGTTGATTGCAGACAGGCGCCCTCAACCCACACAGCGGCTGGGCTTGGACGGCCTCATTAATTATTCATGTGGTCGCCGAAAGGCTTCAATCTCTCAAGTGCTCAAATTCTGATTGCAGCTCAAAAGGTTGCAGCATGATTGTTGTAAATTGCCCAGATTGATTGAATGAAATGGTGGGGGCGGACATCTCAAAATATTTAAATCCATTCAATGTTAATTTAAACTATATTCGGCACTATTCGCATTATTACCGCTCCAATTAGGCTGCTGTATCTGCAATTGACACTCCTGCCAGGTCATGCTGCTGCTCCCCTGCCTCACTCTGCCAATTTTATGTTTGCGCGCTAAATTAATTTAGTCAAAGCTTTGAAATTGCCAGTTCTCAGCCTAACTGACTGCTGTCGGTTCAACTGACTGAGTGGCGCATTGATAGTTGAGAGCTCGAAGAGGGCAACAGGCAGAGTCAGCATCCTGTTTGAAAAGAATATATGGCACAGTGGGCTGTAGTTGCTGAAATAAGCTGAACTAAAAGGAGATCGTAAGATAAAGCCGGCACAGCTCTACTTTGATATACCCCTTACTTAGGAAAAGAAATGTTTAATATCCTTCCCATACGTTAATTAACAGAGCATTAACATTAATGTTAACATATTAACATTTTGCTAGCAGACAGCTCATGCTGATCCAAATATATGACATAACTTGTGTTCCTTAAGGAACAGCCGAAAATTATGCAAGTTTTGTTTATTAACGACACCGCATGCCGACTCCAAATTTATGACTACACAGAAGAAAAAAAAGATATGTTTGTGTGCAAATGTGTATGTGTGTGTGTTTGTGTACGAGTGTGTGCATGTCTGTCTCAATTATACAGAGTATTTTGAAGACGAGCCACTCGACTGCAACGCTCTTACTTGTTTTAAATATCCTTTCACATTTTTCAGCTCCTTTGGATGAACATCCAGTCCAAATGGATACCGAAAATATACTGAGGATCATCAAGAACTATCTTTTTTATCTCAGTGTATATGTTATATTCCTATAAATTGGTTCTTTATTATTCGATCGTTCTGAAAATTTCTAATATTATTTATAGATATTGCGCATTAAAATTTTAATTTTTATACCCTTGGAGAGGGTATATTGAAATTGTCAGGATGTTTGTAACGCACAGAAGGAAGCATCTCCGACCACATAAAGTATATATATTCTTGATCAGCATGACAAGCTGAGTTGATATAGCCATGTCCGTCTGTCCGTCCGTCTGTCCGTCCGTGTGTTTCTATTCTATCTCCTCCCTCAGTTTTAAAGCTATCGTAACCAAACTTTGCACGAAGTCTTTTGGTACAAATACGCCGCACATTTGTCGGAACCGGCCGGATCGGATGACTATAGCATATAGCTGCGATAGAAATGATCGGTCGAAAAAATAGTTTCAGTGAGAAAAACTATTTTGTTTTCAATGGTAGAGTCTTTGTACGTTCCAGTCATTAATATTATCTGTCTCAACACAATTTTGGAGAGTTTGATCAAAACCGGGTGAATATATCTGCCATATAAAAAACTGGCAGGAATATATCATGCTCCAAGGGTATATAAACTTCGGTCGAGCCGAAGTTAGATTTCCTCTATTTTTTAGTTTTAAATTTAAGATCGATATCTTCAAAATTGTGGGAGCTTAAATTTAATTAAATTTGGTTAGAATAAGACACTTAATATGGCCACATCACCAGCAAATGTAAAGAAACCTCGCTAAACTAACGTTTGTTCAAATATCAGAGCACAGAAGACGGCATTTAATAACAAAGGATGTGTCGACCAAAATTTCATCGGTTTAGATGGCATATCAGAGGATTGCATCTGTATTGACACCATATCCACTAGCCAAAACACTTAAAAATGCACTAAAAATATTAACAAAATTTTTCCTGGGACGACCCATGTCTGACTTACTAGTTGAATTATGTTGAAACAGCGGCCAATTTGGCCATTTCAGATTTTTTTCCTAAAAAAAATTTTGTTGTAACGGCATGCCTACCATTTCTCTGTAAGCCTGCTTACAAAACTAGTAAATTTTTCCAATTCATTATACACTTGAAAAGTTTATTATAATTTTATACAGAAGTTTGCAACGCTTACAAAGAATTATCTCCGACCACATAAAGTATATGTATTCTTGATTAGCATGACGAGCTAAGACGACTGAGCTTCATCAGTCCGTCAGTCAGTTTCTACGCAAACTAGTCTCTCAGTTTTGAAGCTATCGAGCCGAAATTTTGCCAGAGTCCTTTTTTGACTGCACGCAGCACGGAACCGCCGGAATCTGACTTGACGAGAATCTTAACGGTGGGTATTAAGTGGTTGGTTGTTTTTATACTCTGTACCGAAGGTACATAGAGTATATTAAGTTTGTGCAAAAGTATGTAACAGGAAGAAGGAATCATTTCCGACCCTATAAAGTATATATATTCTTGATCAGCATCAACAGCCGAGTCGATATAGCCATGTCCGTCTGTCCGTCCGTCTGTCTGTCCGTCCGTCTGTCCATCCGTATGAACAAACTGATCTCAGAGATGGTAAGAGATAGAGGTTTGACATGTATGGGACAAATGCTTCTTATACTTGCAGGCAGATCAAGTTTATTTTCAATTTTTGCCATGCCCCCTCCCGCTCCAGCAATTTTGAAAAAACGTCATATCTCCGACAGTTTTATAGATAGATGATTCGTACCTTCTAAAGATAGGTAGTCATTGGCAACAAGTATCGATTTGCCGAAGAATAATAAAGATCGGATGAGCGGTTCTCAACTCAAGTTATGAGAAGAAAAGTGTAAAAAAGACGCCTCCCACGCACACGCAAACAACACCGCATTGTGTGCATCAAAGAGAGAGAGAGAGAGAAAAAAGAGATGAGCAAAGTGGCAGCGACGCATTCAGCATATACACCGGGTACAGAGTATGTTATAGTCGGGCTTGACCGACTTCCTCACTTGTTTAGTTTTTATCTTCTTAGATGTTCAGGTTAATGGAAAACTCTCCGTACCGTATCGACACTTGCATTTAATTGTAGTTTTGAATGCATTTTTGAAGCCGAACAGTGTAAATTTGAAGCTTTTTGAACAATGCGCTCTGTAGCAAGTGAAAATGTTTTTTTGGTGCGCCCTTTCATGTTATTCGAATAATTTGATGTGAGCTTGAAAAAATTGCATATAACACTTTAGCTTATCCCATTTTTTTCGGCAATTTGCCTGTACGTAAGTTTTTACTCCATATAAGCCATTATTTTGCCTTTATCTACATCAGTTAGTGCTTTACCGCCCACCATAGTATTTTTTTCTATTTAAAACGATTATATGTTGACAAAAGATCAACTTCATTGCGAGGAGTTTTACTCAGAATGATGAAATCACAATTGTCCCTACTCAAGTGCATGATATGGGTAACGTTCGACTCGACCGAAGTTTATCAGGCCTGGTCACTCGGAACGTTTTCAAAAAGTAAAAACGAAACGAAAACAAACGTTTTAGTATTTGCTGTTCCCAATTCCGAACGATTTGGTTACGTTTTTACTTTTCGGAACTTGGTTTCGAAGTCGGTTTTATAAACAGCTGTCTGGCGCCCTCCGCGCGTGTTTGTGTATATCGATAGCAGCCAGAGTTGTCACCATCTCCATCATTTTAATTTACAAAGCTCTTATTGACATTTTAAGTCCATTTATTTTTAGTTAAAACAGTATTTAATTATTAAATTTGAATATGTCATATCAAATACGGTTAAAAATGGTTAAAATAAAATATAAAAAGTGATCTGCGAATACATTAATTTATAAGAAGCAACCCTAGCAGCTATCGATTGACGGCTGAAATCGACTAAAACGTAAAGTGGAATTCAGAACAGCTCGGTATGAAAACGACCGCTCGGTTTTGTTTTTCACGCAATATTTTGTAGATGTTTATAAAAAAATGATTTTAAAATACACTTAAACTGTAAACATTTTAAGTAGTGATGCTAAACGATTTAAAAAATGGCCAACATTATTAAATTAATTAGTTTATAATTTTGGGATTTATTTTATTGCTTTTTAATAGCAATTACTTTTCATTCCGCTGACTCTGCAGCACAACTTTTGAAAACGACAATTCTGGTCGATTTGCGGAATTCGGAACAGCAATCAACTCGATTTGCGACAATTCCACTCGTTTTCGGAATTCGGAACAGGCCAGTATATACCTTTAGAGCATGATATATTCCTGCCATTTTTTTATGTGGCAGCTATACGATAAATTCATCCGATTTTGATCAAACTCTCCAAAATTGAGTTCAGACAGATAATATTCATAACTGGAACTTACAAAGACGCTACCATTGAAAGCAAAAAAGTTTTTCTCACTAGAACTAATTTCTCGACCGATCAATCCTATGGCAGCTATATGCTATAGTCATCCAATTTGGATCAGACTTGGCAGAATTGTGTGTTAGCATATCATATTGATCGGTAACGAGTTTGGGAGCTATAGCATTGAGCTATATCATATCAAAACTTTTTTTCAGACCTGTCTTTTGTATGACAGCTATACTATATACAGGTCTGTTCCCATTTACGAGTGGATTTAAAAAGTAAAACGATTGTATTTCCGAATCGTTTTCATTTGATGTTCCCGTTTCCGAGTGAAATAGAAATCGATTTACTTTTCGAATGAAAGTTCGAATCGTTTTCGAACTATAATTCAGCAATGGTAACATAAACAATTTCGATCAGCACTGCGCATGCGCTGATGAGGAATTGCGAACAGCTCGGAACGCATAGAAGGAATCATCTCTGACCACATAAAGTATATATATTCTTGATCAGCATGACGAGCTGAGTCGATTAAGCTTTGTCCGTCCGTCTGTCCGTCTGTATGTTTCTACGCGAACTAGTCCCTCAGTTTTGGAGCTATCGAGCTGAAACTTTGCACAAAGACTTCTTTTTTCTGCACGCTGGTAATATGTCGGAACCGACCGGATCGGATAACTACTTCTTGTAGCTGCCATACAAATGTTCGTTCGAAAAATGTGTTTTAGTGAGAAAAACTGTTTTGCTCTAAATATTACTGCTCTCAAACACGGTCATGGGTAATATGTAATGTTTCTAAGCTGATCTGCTAAGTTTGGTCGAAGTCGCTAACCGTTGTGACAAGCTCTTTCAAGTGTATCAGAACTTCGGTACAGACGAAGTAAGCTTTGCCTTTCTCGTTTAATTTGATTGTTTCAGTCAAATAGTTGTACATTCGTTTTAAAATGGTTGTCCCTATTCAAGTGCATGGCAGTGTATTTGTACAACAAGGACTCACACTTTTCATAATTGCTAAAATTAGCTTGAACTCGATTGAACGATGTTAGTTATAGTCCAAAGATGTGAGTAACCGCTCAAAAACCATATATGCTAAACAACTTATTTCTACTACAATTATTTGGCTACATCTGAAAAGACCGGTCACAAATATATAATTATTAGTTAGTACATAACTTATCTGATAAGAAAAATAATATTGACTCAATAAACTTTAATTTGTTTGTTTTTTGGCCTAACCAACGAAAGTAACAAACTGTCGCCAAATCTTTTTAGCTATAGTTTTTTCTTCTTTTGATAGCCAGGTTTGATACCTGGGATAAATAATAGTTACATACATAGTTGAAATGAACCATACCGAACCATTATATTATCCGGTTTTGTGGTTCGGTTTAGAATTTTTTTAAATACACCGGATCGGTTTACGAGTGCAAAAAAACACTTCGGTTCAATCACGTCATTATGATAATCTAAACTAAAATGAGAACTTTCAAAATTTCGCGATTTTTTAGACAGTTCACCGCACATTTCTTATACTTGGCGTCTACTATTTCTGTCTATCAAATATCCATAATAATTAAATTGTTTGAACTACACGGAAAAGTTTGAGAAGCTTTTCTATGGCTCGTTACTTCCCAGCTGGCGCCAATAGCCAGTGAAGGTGACCAAATGTGTAAGGGGTATAAAGAAACAAAAAAAACTTTTTATTAGATTATCCGAGGCGGGATTGAACCCACTCCTCCGACAATAACATACTGCGAAGGTTTAATGGAGAGCGGATCAGTGATTTAGGAACAAAGTTCATACCGGGTATAAATCTAGTCTATAGATAAACTACTTAGACTTATGTTCAATGAGTCAAAACTAATTTTAGATTCTAAACAAGACTTATTATTAGAGAACACTTTTTTTAGTTAACCTACCTTTCCTTATATGCCCATGGTGTCTCTTTGTTGCCTGCCTGACTTCGACACAGAAATATGTTTGCTGGCATTTATTGCAGGTACCAAGCTACACAGTCTGTTTGACAGACAAATTTGTGCAGCCATTTAGAAATATTCAAGTGGGTTTTAGTTTTCATGTGCGTTGTAAAAAAAATGCAATTATTTATATGGATTGCGCGCTGGTATACAAAAATGGCAAAGGGCTGGATCACACTCAAGCCTTTTAAGTTGCTGTTTGATGAGCAAACTTCAATGGCAATTGAAAATGCAGACACGCGCATGTGGGAAGTGAACTCAATGTATACCGCCCCAGTTATGTAAAGTGGCAGATTTAGTGCCCGGCCCCGATATTTAAGATGCGAATTCAATTTAAGGCACTGTTGAGTCAGAGTTCCCATTTACTGAAGACTAATAAAAATGCAGATTCATTTAAAATAGATGATAAAAACAGCTAAAAGAATGTATGCTTAAAATTTTATTCTTGATAGGTCTAGTGATCTACTGGGCTAGTTAGACAAGACACAAACAAGCCTTCTCTTATAGGCATTTCAGTAAAAAATTAAAGTTTTCAAGTTCACGCAAATTGACGTAGCTAAAATGTTTTATTGTTCGTCGTAGGGGGCATAGTTAGCTGTCAATCTATTTATTTTGTACCTGGTTCCGTCTTTTTGTGATTGACTTAGGTTGAAGAATGAGCGCAAGGCGCCAAATTGAATGCAAAAATTATCCTAATAAATTGTGTTACGCTTGCGGGCATTACATATTTTCGACTTAGCTAACAATTTCAACGACATTGCATAAAGCTTATTGGTTTTAGCCCGACATGTGGTGGTTAACTTTTTTTGCTCATAACTTGAGAAACGCTCGTCCGATCTTTATCATTTCGGCAAATCTATACATAGTATATTAAGTTTGTGCAAAAGCATCTAACAGGGAGAAGCAATCATTTTCTACCCTATGTAAAATGTAAAATTGGCTATACAGCTCCTCCAACGGAGAAAGGGACCTACAGTTCAACGCCGAATCCGAACGGCAAAGTTTGAGTATTTGCTTTTTCACGGCTTGATTACTTCACAGCTGGCGCCAATAGCTGGTGAAGGTGACCGTATATGTAAAAGCTATTTTCCTAAAGAAAGAAAAAAACGTTTATTATTAGATATTCAGAGCCGGGATCGAACACTCGCCCTCCTGCCCAGCAGTCCAGCACACTAACCGCTGACCCACAGACGTCCACGATTCTACCCTATAAAGTATATATATTCTTATGATGTACATATTGTCTCCGGCTCGAGGTCAGGTTGATAGAAAAAACGATTTATGTTTCTTTTTTCTCCGATATATTTCGGTTGCTCTTCGGCATCCGTCTTCAGGGCAAAACTACAAAAAATTTATACACCAATATTAAACATTCAATCCTTTAACAAAATTCACAAAAAACAGTTTACATACAATTTTTACACGTCTGCACCGTGTGACGTGGAGTCTTCAACTAATTGTCAGTGAGTAAGTGTCTGTATAAATGCGCGCAGTTCTCAGTATCAGTCTTAAAATTGAGTCTCCTGTCAGTTGAAACGTTTGAGATATGTAACATTTCTAATGTGAAGCGTTTGTTGTAATGCTGCTCTTGTTGTAGTATTGTCGCTGCCTCAAAATTTGGCGAGTGGCCGCTTTCTACGCAATGAGCTGCCAGCGCAGTTTTTTGTATGTGTGTTTGATGTAGTAGCTTGTAGTCAGATTTATGTTGGGCTATTCGGGTTTTTAACTTGGATTTTGTCGTTCCTATGTACACTTTGTTGCAATTATCGTCATTAGATCCTTCGCATGGTATTTTGTAGATGACATTCTTGACATCCGCTTTGTCTATTTTTGATTTGGTCCTGTTGAAAAATCCTTTCATCGTGTTTGAAGGTTTATGCGCAAATTGTATGTTTTGTTTGTCGTAGCAGTTTGATCGTGCGAATCGTTCTGATAGTTTAGGTACGTATGTGAGTGATCGGTATTTCTTAGGTTCCTGTATTCTTTATTATTTGCGTTTTTATGTCTTTTTAGCAATGAGTCAATTACCCACATAGGGAAATCATTATTTGACAAAATGACTTTTATCTCCGATTCTATGGCTGTCTGATATGTTTTGTCGCTGATAGTTGTCATTCGTTGAATATACCCTAGTGCCGTATTCATTATCATGCTGTTTGGATGTTTTGAATTGAAGTTGATAATCCGTCCTGAGGCTGTTGGTTTCATGTACCACTTTGTTTTTAAAATGTTGCCTTGTCTATTTATTGTGGTGTCTAAGTAAGGTAATATTCCGTCTTCTTCTAGTTCCAATGTAAATTTAATGTTTCTGTGATAGCTATTCAGCGTCTCCAGAGTAGTTTGCACTTCGTCCTCTCTCACTATAGCAAACAAGTCATCAACGTATTTGGTGAGTACTCTGGGTTGATGTTTTAATTTCCTGATAGTGCTCTCTAAAAGTTCCTCCATGATAATGTCTGCTATGATGGGTGAGGCTGGGGATCCCATGGGCATTCCTTTCAGCTGAGTGTATATTTTGTCCTCAAATTTAAAATATCTACTCTCCATAATGCAAAAATTTTACTATGTCCATGAAAAGTTGTCTGGGAATTTGGGTATGCTCTCTAATTTTTGGCCATTTTTGTCTAATGGTGTCCATTGCTAAATCTATCGGTATGCTAGGAAACAGGGACACAACATCAAAGGACACAAGAACTTCATCGTCACATATATGGGTATTGTTTACTCTTTCTTTGAAATCTGTCGCGTTTTTTACATTAAATGTTGATTCCATCGTCATATGGTTAAGAATCTTCGCTAAGTATCTACATAGTTCGTGAGCTGGTGACAAATTCCAAATTCCCAGACAACTTTTCATGGACATAGTAAAATTTTGCATTATGGAGAGTAGATATTTTAAATTTGAGGACAAAATATACACTCAGCTGAAAGGAATGCCCATGGGATCCCCAGCCTCACCCATCATAGCAGACATTATCATGGAGGAACTTTTAGAGAGCACTATCAGGAAATTAAAACATCAACCCAGAGTACTCACCAAATACGTTGATGACTTGTTTGCTATAGTGAGAGAGGACGAAGTGCAAACTACTCTGGAGATGTGGATAGAAGGATATGACTATTTCGACTCGGCTCTTAGTGCTGATGAAGAATATTTATTCTTTCTGAATTTTGCCTTTGGCACCGAAGACCCTTGAAGACCCTTACAGCCCACAGTTGACATTTAGAGTTGGCTGAAGTTGGAGAACACATCTGCAGACTCTACAAAATGCACCAGTCAGAGTTAGATACTCTTGTACATGAAATTAAAATTTAAAATTATTTTGATGAAACCATAAGCGAGTTAGTGTCGCATATCACAGTCAAAAATTGATCCATGCTAGCGATTCACCTTTCTCATATTTATTGGCCCAAAAATTGTGAAACATGAAAATATATATTTATATAAGAATTTAAAAATATTTTTTGAATCTGGCGCCAAAGAAAACAGAGCATACTTGTAGGGGGGCACCTATGTTAAGGTTGTCAAAAAATATGTTGGCAGACTAAAAAAATACTAGATTGTCGAGGTGTACTTAGAAATGCGCGCATAACTTCGTCAAACGGTATCCAAATTCATTGGGACAACAACCGTTCAACGGAGAATTAAATGGGCTTTTATAATAAATTTTAAGAAAAAATCGCATAGAATAAAATAGTAAAACCAGTGATGGTCAAAGTACAAATTTCTCAAAAAAAAAAGGAAAATGCCAGATCTGTAAGCCGCATTTCTCAGCCATCGCGTTAAATTAGTCAAACCATTGATAAAAATGTATTAGATTCCTCTCGTCACTACCGGAATTGATAAGGATATGAACAATCGGACGGTCCATTCGCGAGTTATATCTATTTAAGTGAGGTACAAAAGCAAAAAGCGGTTTTTGGACCATATCTTCAGATTTTGGGGGTGTTAGGAGAAAACCAAGTATGAAGAAATGCTATACTCGACCTGCTCTACAGCGTGTGCCAGGTCATTTCGAAAGTAAATTTTCGCTGTAACACTGTGTTATACACTTGAAAAGTGTATTATAATTTTGCCCAGAAGTTTGCAACGCATAGAAGGAATCATCTCCGACCACATTAAGTATATATATTTTTGATCAGGACGACGAGCTGAGTCGATCAAGCTTTGTCCGTCCGTCTGTCCGTCCATCTGACTGTCCGACTGTCTGTTTCTTCGCAAACTAGTCCCTCAGTTTTGGAGCTATCGAGCTGAAACTTTGCACAGATTCTTCTTCATACTGCGCGCTGCTAATATGTCGGAACCGACCGGATCGGATGATTACTTTTGTAGCTCCCATACAAATGTTCGTTGGAAAAATGGGTTTTAGTGAGAAAAACTGTTTTGTTCTCAATATTACTTCTCTCAAACACGGTCATGGGTAATATTGAATGTTTTTAAGCTCACCATTGAAGGCAAGCTTTTTCAAGTGTATCAGAGCTTCGGTACAGACGAAGTTAGCTTTGCCTTTCTCGTTTTATATAACGTTTAGGCACAGAATACAAACAAAAAATTTACCTCTAGCTACAGGGTGGTTTAAAAATTGGAATTTAATTGTGCTATAAAAAAAAACGGCTCGATATTTTTCAAAGGTTGAACATTTATTGGAAAGGTTGGTTCATGTCATTTATTTATGAAAAACAATTTCGGTCAAATGACCACTAAAGAGTACGTACACGGGTTGGTTTATCCACCAACATTCCAGTTTCACAAACTCGCTTCACGAATTGATCCACAAATTGAGTATTTTTGTTAAGTGTTTTTCAAATTTCGCACAGTTTGAGTCTTAGGACTCACCACTTTGGAAATATGTTTTAAATATTTTCAAACCTTCTTCCAGCGAATAGCAACCCATTTCGTAAATGTCAAAGTTTTTACTATATATTAGTCGCTTTCCGAATGACATTTGACGATTTTAAAGTCAAATTATGAATAGTTCAAATTCCAAACCCTAGATGGACAGCCCTGTATAAATAAAAACAATTTTCTTCCACTTAATTGTCACACAGGCAACTTTAGAAAAAATTTGGCAATGCATATTAAAAGCGCGGGAAAGCTAGGTATTGCACCTGCTGAAACCTATGTTGTGTATGACAGCTCACAGCTGATTAACAAGGCATGTGAAAGAAAATAGAAACTATCGATAAGCTCAGTGGAATATAAGTAATCAATAGAGACATAATTTTGGCGCCAATAAACACTTTGAAAATTAAATTAAATTGAGCTAGATCATCCATTTCGCCCACTGTGTGTCTTGGACAAAACTGAATACGTAGATCTGAATATTTTTAGAATTGTGGGTGAATCTAAATATATGTCGCGGGTTTTGGGCCGTCGAGTACTATCTCTTAGGGTTATGCCCATTATACCATAAAAGAACCGATTTTAATAATAAAAAAAAAATTAATACAAATCTACCGTGCGCTTTTAAAGATATTCAAGAATGAAGGTTTACCTCCTTCTAATCGTACCTTAATCAGTTGTCCGATTGAAGTGAAAATTTTATATTGTATTTATATTGCCTGCCCACATTTGCTGAGTTTTTGAGAATTTTATCTTAAGGGGGCATTCTCCTCTCCATGTGCAAATTTTTTATTAGATTTTTTTTTGCATTTTTTTATAGCTTGGAGATTTGAGAATATCGCCCCAAAAAGATTTTTTTTGAAATCCGAAATACTTAAGAATATATACACTTGGCCCTCGCTTAACACGGGGGATACGTTTCTAGAAAACCTCGTGTTAAGCGAAACATGGATTCAGTACAAAATAAGCGGTTACGTTCCTGAAATTCAAAATTGCCAACAAACTAATTTTTTTATTGTTCAAATTTGGTCTGTTTTTATTAAAGTTTCATACATTTGTACAAAATTTACCAAAAATTGCTTTTTATATGCCTTAAATATAATATATGCATATCATCCATATTTTCACAATTAAAAGTTGGTATTAAAAAAACTTAAAAAGGTTAAAAGTAAGAATGTCATATTTTTCCATTTACATCAAATTTGAAATGCATTTGGGGGCATTTATAGTTTAAGCCGTTTTGATTTAACATGTTTTCTTTTATCAAAAAATTCAGTCATTTTCGATTGTTTGGTGGCTTTTAAAGCTTCTTTATAGACCTCCTTATAAGACAAAAGCGTTTTTCCAACTCTCCCTTAAACTTAAGTCGTCGTTCGATGACCGGATCTGAATTTAAAAAGCACGATTCCAAGCTGCTGGAGATTTTCTATCGTTAAACTGATTTCGAATTGTTGCTTTACTCACAGCAATCTCAAGCAATGATTCGTCATTAATTCCTTCATCTTCATTATCAAATGCTATATCGTCGAAACCTTCACCTTCAATTGAATGAGCAAGGTCCAATATATCGTAGAATCCACATTTTGGCACTTCTATTTTATGGCTTTTAACAACCTCTGGTCATAATTTCCTCCAGCATCTATTTAATGATGAAACCTTAATCTCTTTTAAAGATAAGTTTACCCACTCAAGGCTATCTTTAGAAGAAAATTTCTCATCGACGGAGTCAGTTTCAGTTGTATCCAAATATGTAATATGTCTTGAAAGTGTAAATTAGACACAGATCCATTGGCTGCAGTAGTAATGTTGTATTAGGTGGAGGAAATTTTTTAACATTCCGATGGCTTAAGTCTTTCGGATGACCTGGGGCATTGTGCAACAACAAAAGTGCTTTAAGGTGTAAGTTCTTCTTTTTTAAATGTTTTTCAACTTCAAGCTTTGAAATTTGCTTTCCAGTAAACGGTTAATTTGCTCTTGTCTATTCCTTTAAAGGCACGGGGATTCAAAGAATTATAAACAAGCATTGGCTTTACTTGAAATCAGGCGCATTACTACACGGCAAAAGTGTAAAACGATCTTTTTGTGCCTTAAAGCCGGGAGCTACTTTTTTTCAGTTTCATCAGCATTGAAAAATTGGTTAGCCAAGAATTCCTCTTCTTCAATAAACCCCTGAATTTCTGCTGGGTATGTGGTAGCAGCTCCATCATCGGCCGATGCCGCTTCGCCTTTAAATTTAATGCTTTGAATGGAGAACCCTTTTTTATACCCTGTACCCATTAAAAATGGGTAAAAGGGGATAATGAAGTTGTGCAAATGTATGTAACAGGGAGAAGGAAACATCTCCGACCCTATAAAGTATATATATTCTTGATCAGCATCAATAGCCGAGTCGATTTAGCCATGTCCGTCTGTCCGTCCGTCCGTCTGTCTGTATGAACGCGTCGATCTCAGAGATGGTAAGGGATAGAGGTTTGACATGTATGGGACAAATACTTCTTTTATCTGTACGCAGATCAAGTTTGTTTCAAATTTTGGCCACGCCCCCTCCCGCCCCCGCAATTTGGAAAAAACGGTCTATCTCCCACAGTTTTGAAGATAGACGATTCGTACTTTCTAGAGATAGTTAGTAATTAGCAAAATAAATCGATTTGCCGAAGAAATGATAAAAATCGGATGAACGGTTCAGAAGTTATGAGCAAAAAAGCGAACCAAGCCCCCCCGCCACCACCCCACCCACCCTTAAAAAAATGTTGCATACTTTTCGGATGGTTACCCTAAGGAACGCAGGAGCACTATTAAACATGTTTTTTTATGATTAACGGGTTTATCGAAGTCGGTTAGAGCCGACTTTAACTTACGCTATCGTTGTCAATTGTACAGGGTATATTGAAGTCGGGCTACTCGACTGTAACGGTCTTACTTGTTTAATTTTTCGAAGCAACGAAATCTATGCTGGAACAGAGCTCTGCATTTTTGCTTGAGCAGTTCATAAATCCTAAATGCCTTTTCATGAATGATCCGCTGGCTTAAAGGGATCCTTTTTTCGTAGCTATTTTAAATCCAAATGCTAATTGCTCTTTTCATTTTCTCCAAAATAGGAGCACGTGCTCTACTTGTAAATTTTGTTGATATAGATGACCTAATCTTTCCTCTTTGATAGTGCGAACTGTTGCCTCATTCAATTCAAGACTTCTGACAATTTCCAGCAGTTTGCCCCAAGCTGTACCAGCTTTGGATGATACAAGCACAAAGGCACTAAAGCATCAATTGACAGCAAAAAAAATATCGATATTTTGCAATCGTGTAAGAACGAGGTTTTTAACGTGTTAAAAGGAGGAAGGGAGCATATTTGTAACCGTGTAAGACCGAGTTCGTGCTAAAAGAGTCCGTGTTAAGCGAGGGCCAAGTGTAATATACTAGCATAAAGCCCGTCGCGCTTCGCTGCGCCATGAACAGTAAAGAACCAGTATCACAATCAGTTTGAAGTCAATCGTGAGAGTGAAATACTTACCAAATTTGAAAATAGTTTATAAATTAATTTCCTCTGTAGAGCCCAGAAATTGAATCTTACATACCTAGGCTTGAGTTCAACGTTTTACTACTTTGCTTTTCTACCGTTAAGACTTTGCTGCTGAGTTCTTACCACCCCCATTCCATCCACACCCCACCCACCCCCCATTCACAGCTTCCACCCACTTCCCACCTACTTTCCACCCGCATTCCTCCCACTTCCCACCTTCTTTCCACCCACATCCCTTCCACTTCCCACCCACATCGCGCCCATATGTAAAGTTGTAGGATTTAAAAACGAAATGAGAACGTTTGTACGGAAATTGCCGTCGGAGTTCTAAACATACACGATTAACTGAAAACCTTTGTTAATAAGTTGTAAATAATGTATCAAAATATATTTCTTTAGTTAATTAAATGAATAAAGAGCGAACCGAACCGAACCGAACCGTAACCGCGGCTCAGTAAGCCCCAAAAACCATGCAATGAAGCGAACCGGCGGTTCAAAAACTGTCTGAACCACTGAACCGAACCAGTCCTTATTTCCGTTTGCATCCCTGATATAGATAGTTTTTTTGTCAACCAATGTCTTCGATAAAACAAGCCATTTTCAAATTACATCAAACTTTAAACGCATTTATCTCCAAACCAGGTTTTTTCGAACTGGCGACCATGATATCTCCAGTTACACTGAATCGATTTTGATGATTAAACATGAAATCGACGCAGAATTGTCAACTCTCTAGTCTGACCATCAAAATTTGAAAAAAAGTTACTATTTTTATATTCTGTACCGAAAGGACATAGAGTATATTAAGTTTGTGCAAATGTATGTAACAAGGAGAAGGAATCATTTCCGACCCTTTAAAGTATAAATATTCTTGATCAGCATCAACAGCCGAGTCGATATAGCCATGACCGTCTGCATGTTCGTCTGTCTGACCGTCTGTCCGTCCGTCCGTATGAACAAACAGATCTCAGAGATGGTAAGGTTTGACATTAATATTCTCTATGTACCTTCGGTACAGAGTATAAAAATTTTAATATAAGGTTGTCAAAAAAGTCTGTATTTTTATTGAATTTTCAATTGTTCATAAAATTGGTAATAATAATGCGATTTAAGTCAAATATGCGCCGTTTTGTTCGATGACGAGTTCTCAACGAGATGCCAACTTCATAATGCCCCTCTTATAGAAGCTCGCTTCCCAATTGGCAAAAAACTCGGAGAGCCAATTTTCACAGGGCTCTCTTGTGGCCAACTTCCGACTACCAAGCTCGTTCGCCATGGACAGAAATAGGTGGTAATCACTTGGTGCGAGATCCGGACTATACGGTGGATGCAAAAGAACCTCCCATCCGAGCTCCCGGAGCTTCTGGCGCGTCACCAAAGATGTGTGTGGCCTGGCGTTGTCCTGATGGAAGACAATTCGGCCTCTGTTGATCAAAGATGGCCTCTTCTGCATGAGTGCTGCATTCAAGCGGTCCAGTTGTTGGCAGTACAGGTCCGAATTGAGCGTTTGGCCATAGGGGAGCAGCTCATAGTGGATGATTCCCTGCCACTCCCACCAAACACACAGAAGAACCTTCCTGGCCGTCAATCCAGTCTTGGCCACCGTCTGGGCAGCTTCACCGCTTTTCGACCACGACCGTTTGCGCTTTACGTTGTCGTAAGTGACCCACTTTTCATCGCCAGTCACCATCCGCCATCCGCTTCAAAAACGGGTCGATTTTGTTGCGATTCAGAAGCGATTCGCATACATCCATACAGGCAAAAATGTTTTTTTGCGTCAAGTCGTGTGGCACCCATACATCGAGCTTCTTTTTGAATCCAAGCTTCTTCAAATGGTTTATAACGGATCAATTCAGCGATTTTATCGCAATTTTCGACGACAGGCCGTCCGGACCGTGGCGCATCTTCGATCACCTCTGCACCAGAACGAAAACATTGAAACCATCGTTGTGCGGTGGAAATGGAAACTGTATCGGGTCCATAAACTGCACAAATTTTATTGGCAGCATGAGATGCATTTTTGCCTTTATCGTAGTAGTACTGTAAAATATGCAGTATTTTCTCTTTATTTAGCTCCATGTTTGCGACGCTATAACTCACGAACGACTAAAAACAAACAACAATAAATCAAACACGTGTTAGCGCGTGAAAAGAGCTTTCAAAAAGCTCTAGCGTGAACCGATGCGACGAATGTAACTAGAACTATGCGCTTGCAAAGACAAGCTTGCGGAAATACCGCAAGACTTTTTTGTCTTGTTTTGGAAATAGGTGGTTATAATGGATTTTTGCCTGCTTAATCTGAATTTGGGCTTTAAATTGCTCTAAGGGGTCGAGAATCCGAAAAACATAACCTCAAAGGAACAAAAAGTGTGTTTAAATAATATTAATATTAATAATTGATAAATATCAAGGGCAAACTAGCAAAATCTGTATTTCTAACATCGGAACATGAAATCACAAATGAGTTCGAATTTTATCCTTACAAACCGAGTTTCAAGCCAATCGGAAAAAAATTAATTTTTTCAATACAGAACTTTCCGGCCGTTTTCCTCGTGGGCGGATTTTTAAAAATCGGGAAAACACGTGTCGAATTATTTCGCGTACAATGCTTACAAACCAAGTTTCAAGTCAATCGTATGAAAAATAAATTTTTTTTACACAGTTTGGCTTCAAGGGTAGTATACCTTCAGCAAATTTTTTTTATTTGCTTAAACGTTCTATTAGGGTCTTATAAACATCCTGTAAAACTTTCAAGCAGATCCGAAAAAAGTTTTACAGAAATAATTAATAACAATATTTTTTCCCGACTCTTTTATATAAAAATTTTTTTATCGATCCTTGTATTTTTTAAAAATTCCATAGTTTTTTTTTATTTGTAGTTAAAAAACTTTAAAACAAGCTTATACAATCATCGCAACTTTAAAAAAAAACAAGTGAGAAAGTCGGTCAAGCCCGACTATAACATACTCTGTACCTCTCTCTCTCTCACTTTCTCTCTCTCTCTCTCTCTCTCTCTCTCTAAGATTGTGCGGCATTGGTTGTGAAGGGGTGGGTGGCGGGGAGTGATTCACTTATTTGCTCATAACTCGAGAACCGCTCTTCCGATCTTTATCATTTCTTCGGCAAATCTATACATTTTGCTAACGACTAACTAACTCTAGAAGGTACGAATCATCTATCTACAAAACTGTGGGAGATATGACGTTTTTCCAAAATTGCGGGGGCGGAAGGGGGCGTGGCAAAAATTGAAAATAAACTTGATCTGCCTGCAAGTATAAGAAGCATTTGTCCCATACATGTCAAACCTCTATCTCTTACCATCTCTGAGATCTGTTTGTTCATACGGACGGACAGACGGACGGACAGACGGACGGACGGACAGACGGACATGGCTATATCGACTCGGCTGTTGATGCTGATCAAGAATATATATACTTTATAGGGTCGGAAATGATTCCTTCTCCATGTTACATACTTTTGCACAAACTTAATATACTCTATGTACCTTCGGTACAGAGTATAAAAATATTGCATTTTATAAATTTTACTTGGAAATTTTTGGAGCTTTTATTTTTTACCATGTCGCGTCGCACTTAGACCCGAATTTCTTGAGAACTATTTAACCGATTTTGATAAATTTTTTTCTGGTGAAAGCTAACACCCAAATGCAACAAATGCAATTTTTACATTTTTTAAAAATAATTTTTATTTCATCGAAAACAGATGTCGAAACTTTAAATGCGATTATCTCGGAACCACTTTTTCCAAAATGGTTGCAAAGATTTAAAGAGTAACTTTTGATCGATTTTCATTTTTTATACTCTGTACCGAAGGTACATAGAGTATATTAAGTTTGTGCAAAAGTATGTAACAGGGAGAAGGAATAATTTCCGACCCTATAAAGTATATATATTCTTGATCAGCATCAACAGCCGAGTCGATATAGCCATGTCCGTCTGTCCGTCCGTATGAACAAACAGATCTCAGAGATGGTAAGAGATAGAGGTTTGGCATGTATGGGACAAATGCTTCTAATACTTGCAGGCAGATCAAGTTTATTTTCAATTTTTGCCACGCCCCCTCCCGCCCCCGCAATATCGAAAAAAAGTCATATCTCCCACAGTTTTGTAGATAGATAATTTGTATCTTCTAGAGATAGTTAGTATTATTAATATCTATCTTTTTGCCGAAGAAATGATAAAGATCGGATGAGCGGTTCTCAAGTTATGAGAAAAAAAGTGTAATATAGACGCCTCCAACGCACACGCAAACAACACCGCATTGCATGCATCAAAGAGAAAGAGAGAGAGAGAGAGAGAGAGAGAGAGAGAAAAAACTTAGGGTTGAACACAGTGGCAGCGACGCAATCAGCATATACACTGGGTACAGAGTATGTTATAGTCGGGCTTGACCGACTTTCTCACTTGTTTTTTTTTGTAAATTACTCGTAATACCCACCATTTTGGTGTGAACTGGGATATTTTTGATCGGTCCAAAAATAACGGAGCTAGAACCAATACAGTGGGAAAAAAAGTCGAATTTCGAAATTTTGACTTTGAAACCCCATAACTCCGCCATTTATTGACCGATCCAAAATATCCTAATTCACACCAGAATTACAACAATTCGCAACGAAACCCCTTCTTCAGTTAGAAATTCAAATCATCCGTTCTCAAAAAATTTTTGCAACCATGGGCCTATGTTTTACATTTTTGGTTAATTTTGAACAGCACTACAACAACAACACTCAAAAGAACAACAACAACAACAAAATATTTAAATTTAATTTAATCGATTACCTATCGAATGGAAGAAACCGCTT
Source organism: Lordiphosa stackelbergi (assembly GCA_018904235.1). Lineage (NCBI taxonomy): Eukaryota > Metazoa > Arthropoda > Insecta > Diptera > Drosophilidae > Lordiphosa > Lordiphosa stackelbergi. Next base: position 196,501 of record JAEIFU010000132.1, read on the forward strand.
GTTAATATTTGTTATAGTTTTTGTGTAATTTAATTTTTTGTAAACCCTTAAAAATGACACCTGAAGGTATACAGTACCCTTAATGGAAAAAATGTAACGTCCGCAACGTAACGTCCGCAACAGTCCAAAAATGAAGATATTTTAATATCGGGAAGACTTATCATTTTTTTGAAAGCTGGGTTGAATTGGAATAATTTTCCACTTAGTTTTTTGTTATTAGACTTTTTTTGTTTATTGTTCAAAATTCACCAAAAAATGTGGAAATGCACATAAGCCTCTCAAGGTCGACTTCGATTTTATATAACGTCCGCAACGGAACTTAAAAGAAGCATACCTTTTTTCAGAAACAGATAACCTTTTATTTTGTGTTGTGTTTGTATTTTAAAAAAAAAAATTATTAAAATATACCAGTGTGGACGCCAGCTGTGTCAATTTTAACAAGCAAATTTGCGTACAAATGTAACGTCCGCAACGCTGGATTAGCCCATATATTCTTGATCAGCATCAACAGCCGAGTCGAAATTTCCATGTCCGTCTGTCCGTCTGTATTAACAAACAGATCTCAGAGAGGTGGTAAGAGATAGATTTTGACATGTATGATACATACACTTCTTATACTTGCAGGCAGATCAAATTTATTTTCAATTTTTGCAACGCCTCCTCCCGGCCCCACAATTTTGAAAAAAACTCATATCACCCGCAATTGTGTAGATAGATGATTCGTTCCTTCTAGAGATTGAGCAAATAAGTGAATCACCCCCCCCCCCCCCCCAAACAAAAAATAAAAAGAGAGAGGGGGGGGGAGGGGGCAGCACAGCATTCAGCTCCTACTACAGGTACAGAGTAGATTATAGTCTGGTTTGACCGACTTTCTCACTTTGTTTTTAACTAAACTTTAAAAAAAAGGAAATCAAATTTTCATTTTTCAATGGCCGCCATTTAAAAAAAAATCACAAAATTTTTTTCGAGGGTCAGACCAGAATGACATCTATATCGATTATACCCTCGTTTTTATACCCTTGGAGAGGGTATATTAAAATTGTCCGGATGTTTGTAACGCATAGAAGGAAGCATCTCCGACCACATAAAGTACAATATATATATTCTTGATCAGCATGACGAGCTGAGTTGATATAGCCATGTCCGTCTGTCCGTCCGTCCGTCTGTCCGTCTGTCCGTCTGTTTCTATGCTATCTCCTCCGTCAGTTTTAAAGCTATCTCAACCAAACTTTGCACGAAGTCTTTTGGTACAAATACGCCGCACATTTGTCGGAACCGGCCGGATCGGATGACTATAGCATATAGCTGCCATAGGAACGATCGGTTGAAAAAGTAGTTTTAGTGAGAAAAACTTTTTTGTTTTCAATGCTATCGCTACCAAACCTCGTATTTATAAGTTTTTTATGTCTTCACATAATTTCAGCAAGTTTTATGCAAATCGGGCCACTATATAGTATAGCGCCATACAAAATACAGATCTGAAAAAAAGTTTTAGTATGAAAAACTTTTTTGTTTTCAATGCTTCACGGCAACATATAGTATAGCTGCCATACAAAGGATAGATCAGAAAAAAGTTTTAGTATGAAAAACTTTTTTGTTTTCAATGCTATCGCTCCCAACCTCGTATTTATGAGTTTTTATGTTTTCACATAATTTCAGCAAGTTTTATGCAAATCGGGCAACTATATAGTATAGCTGCCATACAAAGGATAATCAAAAAAAAGTTTTAGTAGAAAAACTTTTTGTTTTCTATGCTATCGCTCCCAAACTCGTTACTGATAATATGATATGCTAACACATAATTCTGTCAAGTCAGATCCAAACGAAACATAGTATATAGCTCCATGGATGATCGGTCGAAAATAGTTTTAGTGAAAAACTTTTGTTTTCAATGGTAGCGTGTTTGTACGTTTCAGTTATAAATATTCTGTCTCACACAATTTTAAGAGTTTGATCAAAATCGATGAATATATCGTATACTGCCATATAAAAAACTGGCGAAAGATATCATTCTCGGGTATATAAACTTCGGTCCCGAGCATTGCTTTCCTCTATTTTTTAGTTTTCAATTCACGCTACCTGAAGACGTGATATCATGGCCGCCAGCACTATACCTTTTTTTGGGACACCCACTTTGACGGCCGAGAACTTTTTGAACAGTCCTCGTATCAGGGCAGTAAAAGCAGGGTTGTTTACTTTAATCTGTTTGTAAAATAATGACAAAAACAGAAATGGAAAAACTGTTTGCGTTTTCAAATAAGATTTTTTTAAAATAAAAAAAAAAAAATATTTACGTGGAGAATACCCCCTTAAATTATTAACGAGAAGGCCAAGCTAACTTCGTCTTTGCCGAAGTTTTTATACCTTTGCAAATGTTTTAATACATCAGAGTTTAAGAACACCAGCATTAAAACAAACAATTTTTCAAAATAAAACCCACTTTTCGACCGATAGTTCCTATGACAGCTAAAAGATATAGTCATCCGATTTTGACCAAAACTTCCAAATCTGTGTAAAAGCGTATAATATTAATTATCGCTAAAGTGAGACACGTTAACATGGAAAACAAAAAAGTTTTTCTCATTAAAACCCACTTTTCGACAGAAAGTTCCTATGGCAGTTATAAGATTTAGTCATCCGATCCGGTAGGTTCCGACATTTTAGCAGTGTGCAGTAAAAAGAAGACTCTGTGCAAAGTTTCAGCTCGATAGCTTTAAAACTGAGAGACTGGTTTGCGTAGAAACAGACAGACGGACAGACAGACGGACGGACAAAGCTCAATCGACTCAGCTCGTCACCCTGATCAAGAATATATATAGTTTATAGGGTCGGAAATGAATATTTCTATGCGTTGCAAACTTCTGGGCAAAATTATAATACCCTTTGCAAGGGTATAAAAATTAAGTTAAAATTGTAGTCGATTTAAGTTGCAAGTACAAAAGTACACATAACACGCGAACCGAGGCTTCATTTGGAAAACTGGGAATGAGGCGATGCTTAAAGAGTTCCCTTTTATCATAATATAAGGGGTCTTATGCCGGGGTTTTTTTAGTGTTGTATTGTGTAATACATAAATAAGCTCATAATTTGTATTTTCTTATTGGCCGCGTCTTTTTATGTCATCTGCTTGAGCTCGATTGGTTCATTGTTACATAATGATGTTTTATGTAGGCAATCCGGCTAATGGCCTCAACTGCTTCTTTCATGGTCTCCAATATTGCGTTAGCTGTCTCCACGTGCCTTTCGCCAATTGAGTTGAATTTTAGATAAATTTCTGCGACCTGTCTGCGAAGTAAACAAAATTCATCACACCAAAATGGCGCAAGCCGGCGGCCAATCCTTCTCCCTAAATCAAAGATTTTGCTTAGGATGTACGCTTGCATTTAAAACTTAATTTTTCCGCTTTTAATGCCAAAAAATATAACCTTACTAGCCACAAAAAAGCTACGTCCTTGGTTATAGATCTGCCCACTCGTGGATGACTGCGTGCTTTCTTTGATAAGATAAAACAATTATTTTATTTTTACTCCTATAAAAAAACAACACAAAAACTTTTCAAAAAGTTGACCTGTCAAACTCGAGAAATCAGTCGATATAAAAGTCAGGCAGGTCCGACTTTAATGTTGATATCTTAACAAATTAGAATTCAACAAAGGGTAGCATACTCACACGTATGTATATATACGTATACAAGAATCTTCAATATCGCGCAGAGCAGGCGCTAGCTTCGTTCTAGAAATTTGCGCCTCGGCAAAAAGGAAAATTTTAATGAAGCTGCACGCGTGCAGCACATGCTTGATAAATCAATTAAAGGCTGCACCCACCCGAAACACGAAGGCGCAACTAGTTCATTCAGCGCAGCTTCATTTGGGGGGCGCACACAGAGCAGATAGACATACTTACAGACTGCGAGCTGCGCAAGTAGCCAAACACACACGCCAAGACTTAAGACAAAAGCATGCCGTTTAGACAAACAATGCCTGATTGTCTTCGCTGGCCATGAATGCGGTCTGCAGTAGGGGTGGCAAAGGTTGGGCTTCTGCTCATTTGGGTTCAGCAGCTACTCTCAATGGTAATCCTATTAGGCGCTTGTTGGCTTACTTATTTGCGGACATCAATGAAGTTCTCGCAGCTATTTCTCAGTAATTCAGTTAGGGCTTGAGCGTGGGCATGTGAAATATTTTCATTATGTCTGTATATGCATTATACGAACTCACATTTGTTCATACATAAGTATATGTGCGATAGCTATCTCCAGTTCAATGATTAAACGCTAGGGTACTCACTTAGTGCTGTGCGCCTCATTGTAGTTCATTAACAAATGCAGTATTGTCTCCCGATACTCCAGAACATAGCACACATTGTTCAATAGCATATCAAAAAGGGCACCCGCATTGCCATCATCCTTGAGCTTCTGTAGCGCCAGCAAGCTGTGCAGCAATTCCCGGAATGTCTTTAATTAAAAAATTGGTAAGCATTAACTTGGCAGACGCACATTCTTCGATTGCTTTCGGAAGCCGGGTGTGAGTTTCATTGTAATGAATTCTCATCCGTCTGAGCAGCACATTTGAAATATAATTATGCATTTACACAAAGTTATTACTAAGCTTCAAAAACGATACCTTTGGCGTTGAAATTTCTGAGTGTTAATGGAATAATTTAGTACGAAATATAATTGATTTAATAATGTGCTATACAATGTAAATTGCAGAGGAATATTCAACCCATCATTAGCAGAAATAATTGCTTGAAAAGCCTCAAGTTCGCAAAGCGTTGGCTTAAGCCCGAGCTTAATCCACAGCAAACGTTGAGCGGCAACAGAGTGCACCCAAAAGTGCACTTACAGTGCCAAAGCAAACAACAACAGACTCGCTCACACACCCCTTGCTTGTTTGAGCTTAGTTAGCCGGCAGAGCAGCAGTTACTTACCAGCAGGGCCACATGCAGCCGCTTGGCCCAGAGTCGCGCCTGTTTCTTGTCGCTCACAATCATGTCCATGTCATGTTGCATGCGCGTCAGCACCCAGTGGAAGCATTGCACGCTTAACGATTCGCTGCGAATGAAATGGAAAAGGCCAAAAGAGTAAAGCATTAGAGGAATGTATTAAAGTTGGCAAAAGTTAAGTGCAAGGAGCGATGAAATAGGTAAGCAGCTTGCAGTTTACCACTTGCAACTTGCAAAGCGAAAAACTCATTAACAAAATTAATTTTTAAGTAGCGCCAGAATCGAGCGCCAGCCCAAGTTTGCTGGCAACGCGGATTGGGCAAAGTGGGGGTGGTCGTGGGCACTGAGAAGCCACACGTTTGCTCCTCCGTCTGCAGCATTGGCTGCAACTTGGCAAAATTAGCAAAGCGACGTCTGCTGCGGTGGCCATTAAAGTTTTTGAAAATGTCGTTCTCGGACGTTTGAAAAGGCATTAAAATCAAATTAATTACAGTTGTGTGGCAGCAGAAAAACGAACTTAAATAAATAAATTATAAAATCAATAAAATTGCATTGAGGAATGAAAAATGGAATAACTACCCGACTCCGCTAATGTAAATATTGTGGAATAGCAGACGCAATTATGATTATGATTTTATAAGGCTCAGACGAGCTACTATTCATCTTGCGCATTGCGTAAGTTAAAGTCAGTCTAGCCCGACTTCAATATACCCATTACTCAGGATAAGAAAAATGTTTAACAGCCTTAATTTGTGTTAATTAACAGGGCGCTAGGATTAACGTTGCTTTAGAGATTTAAACGTGTCACAGTGTGTCACGACGAGTCACTACCTGAACACAGAATTTCGTGCGTGAGCATCCGTTATCCGTGCATGTTTCTTCAGTAAAATAAACTCAAACATCGTAAATGTAAGTCGTGCAGTATTCATGAAATTTTTTTTCCAGCCTTGTCCCAAAAATCTCTTTCGGTTGGTTTCAAATCTCTCGTGTTTTGTTAGGAGATTTAGCAAAATTCACCACCTAAACAATTTTTATAAGCAAAATTTATTTTGGAACATTATTTTTCTGGATAGGTTGCATCAAATGATTTAAATATCTTATTTGTTTTAATATTAAAATTGGAGTTTCAATAATTGTTCGCAAAACCTACCCTATCAATTAAAACCGACCAACCAAAGCGCCCTCAACATATCGTGCCGCCAGCTGTGTACCAACATGGGTACCAAAAAACTCTAAGGATTGCCGAGTTTTATTTCATGATTGAAAAAGAGGCAACATGTTTAAAACACGAATAAACTAAATCAAACTAAAAATGTATGTACACAAATTGTAAACACATGCTGCAATAAATAAAACCTTAAAAACTCACCCTTAAGATTACCAAGCAGTGGCTGAGTTAAATGTTTAGCTCTGCACCTATTAGCTGTTTAAAAATAGTTTCCCAAAAACCAACCCCACGCAAAGAGACTCAGCTGGCGACTGATCTTAGGTAAAAATAAGAACCAATGAGTGTTCCAGGAATTTTAAGGCCAATGCACAATGGTCCCAAAGTCAATTTATTTGGCATAAAGTCTAATTATAAAGATTTCTGCACGAAATTTGGCTTATACTCATATTTCGGGCCCCCAAGGCGACTTACAAATATTCGTTCACTTTAGACCATTATTTTATATAGCTGCCATATAAACGATCTCGCCGATTTTTACTAACTTTGTTGTTTTTTAAACTATTGAACTGAAATTCAGTTTATACACGTATATTGGGCTGCTAAGGTATCCTACCAAATTGGGTTCAATTTAGACTATTATTTCATATAGCTGCCATATAAATGATCTGGCCGATTTTCACTAACTTAGTTGTTTATCAAACTATTGAGCTGTAATTCAGTTTATACACGTATTTTAGGCTCTCGAGGTGTCCTAACCAATTTTGTTCAACTTACACTATTTTTTTATAAATGGCTGCCATATAACCGATCGGACCGACTAGCATGAATCTAGCTGATTTTGATGATGTAATAAATGCAATGTTTACAGAAGCTAATCTATTAACACAACTTTAATTAGGTATATATTTTTAATCATTAAATTCAGAATCTAAATGTAAACAGTATTTATTCTCAATATCGGATCTATCCGAACCGGTATCAACAATATTATCTTCATCACAAAGAGGGTCCATACTACAACTTAATGTAAAAGGGGGGAAGTCGGAGGAGGTATCTTTTTATTTTGTGCCTTTCTTTTATTTAAACATAAACTAGAGATCAGTGGATCGCGAGAGTCCATAGCTCAATGAAAAACGTCGTGCATATTATACTGACAACTGCTTTTTCGTGCATGCGTTCTTCAATCAATTCTTAATGCTCAAACTCGAAGTGGTCTGAAAAAATCGCGATTTCGCGGGTTTGTGAAAATTCGTGAAAAAACCAATTAGACTATCGTAAAGAGAACACTTTAATGAACAATATTGCATTAACAGTTGCGACAATCCACGACAATCCACCAAACTTTTACTCCACGAAACAGAATTATTTAGAGGTTAAGCTCGCCTAAAACAACACACAACAAAAACACATAAAAGAGAGGAAAAATCACATATATAGAACAAACTGAATCGAAATTGCATTAAACATACCTTGAACATTATTTTCCATAGTTTACTTCAATTGTTTTAATCAATTTTCGTTTATTTTGAAGGCAATAAACTTAGACAAAATTTTGCCACAACAAAAGCCACGTGCGGAGTTAAATGAATGGCTGACTTTCAGGGCTTCGCAAAACTTTAAGGGATGCATTTCATGATAAAATTTTTCGATTCTATGACCGCTGGGATATACTCTTTTAAAAAAATAAATCAATTTTTCCACAAATCGCAACTTTTTTTGGTGTTTATCCCAAAATAATTTCTTATTTTTTATTATTTTATTTTTAAATATATACGATTTTGACGGCGCAGGCATGAAGACACGGTTGTTTGTTGATCAGGCAAAGATCGCTGATAATTTGGTAGAGATACCAATGAAACTAGCCTTCTTTGTGGTTTGTTGTGTTCCTGTTTTAAAGTTATGAGCAAACATAACGAGACCTCGATCTCGCAAAATCTTAAAGATATGTTAAAGTACTTTAAGGCCTTATTCCGGGGTTTACACCCAAAAGATCCTTTGGTGACCCCATTTTTTTTTTGTGGGTCCACCAATTTTAAATTTATCACAAAAAAAACTATTTTATCCCCCCCCTTTGTTTTGAAATTTTTATATATATATTTACCCTTCAACGAAATAAGATGAGATTAACTTATCATATTTTAAATTATCCTATTTAAGAGAGCAGGGTGATCCCCAGCAATATAAAAGAGAGGGATGAAGAAAGGGTTTAACCGTGCTACATGGAAATAATATCGATAAATTCTTAAGAAACTGCTTTTTCAGACCTTAAATAATTGCATTACTAAGATTGCGATCATACAGAACAGTGGTAAAGAAAATAGACCAGAGCATTCAGAATGTTTTAAAACCTCATATACAACAAGTGCGAAAGTTGGCCCAGCCCGACTATAATATACTCTGTACCTATAGTAGCAGCTGAATGCTCTGCTAATGATGCGCTCATCTCTAAGTTTTCTCTTAGTTTATGTTTGAACTTAAATTTGATAAACACATTTTGAATTCAAGCGGCTGACATATCACTGCGACCTACTAATTGGATGCCGTTTTGCGGCTTTTTAGGACACTAGGACCACTATAGCATGCAGTCGACATAACACAAATAACAGACAATTTCGTGTCATACGTTTTTATTTGTCTGGAAATCAGTACGCTACAAGCCATTTGCAATACTAGCCAATGTACTGGTATCTTCCTGTGATTATAATTTTTGTGTCCCTAACATAAGTACGGAATTTTGATAGATAATTTGAGAAAAGCATAAAGTTTTTCACTTATTATAACCTATTTAAGCACATGCTCTTACAGAAAAAAGTAAGAAAGTAGGTCAAGCCTGACTGTAATTTAATCTGTACTTGCAGTATTAACTGAAAGCAGTCCTGCTGCTGGGCTGCGGAAGCGAGCATTATTTTGGTCATAATTTGAGAATAGTTCATCTGATCGTTCTTATTTCTTTGCAATCGATAAATAATCTTGATTGCCAAATATATTTTAAAGGAACTAACCATCTGTGTACAAAGCTGTTCGCGATAAAACGTTTTTTTCCAAATTGCGGGGGCGGCATGGGGCGTGGCAATTGAAAATAAACTTTATCTGAATGCAAGTATAAGAAGTATATGTCCCATACATATCATCCGTATGAACAATACGGAAGGACAGACGAACTTGGCTATATCGACCCTGTTACATAGCTATGGCACAAAGTATAATTACAATTATTAATATTTTCTAATGACAAAATTTCCAATTTTTTAGACCAACAACAAACAAAAACTTAAAATCCGATGTCTACTAAATATGTATTTTACTTTTTCCAAGGTAAGATCTAGGCAATTCGTGCTTTCGATTTTTTCATCTACTGATCATTTGGTGGTCAATGCGACTGCGGATGGGCAATACATAAACAAAATGACAAACTCAATTTCACTTTTTTCTTGTAAAAAAGTTGGACCATCTCCATGGCCACACATAACGGCAATGCCATGCTTTATATAGTGCAAAATCAGTATAAAATGGCAGACGATAAAGAAAGTTCAAAGCGGGCGGGTGGTGTAAAATTGCATTTGCGGAAATAAACAGAAAGTTTCATGGTTGAAAAGTATATAGATGGGTACACTACGAACATATATATCTCTGTATAAGTAAGAGCTTGATAAAAGGCAGAGAGAGGAATGGCAAAAATGAAAAACGGCAACAGGAGGAGCAGCAGCAGCAACCAAGCGGCAGCTAAGAATAGTGCGAGGGAGCTTGGTAATGGGGGTCGGGAAAACTTTGCGCCAACGGAATGACAACATTTTTGCAAAGCTTCATTGTTGTCATTCAGAAACTAATTTGAAAGTAACCAAAACAATTTTAAAGAAATTTCCTACCACACAGAGGACGGGGGGTAGGGCCTGTCGGATGACAGCGTAAAGAACGCAAAATTTTATTAACAGCATGCCGGACAGCAATAAAAGTGGAACCGGAATAACAACAACAGCGCCAAGAGACAGGGTCTAACTAAATCACGGAGCCAAGGGCAGGCTCTCATTTGGTTGGGTTGCCTGGCGACAGAATTGGCCCAAGATTATTGCAAAAATTTTCTTCCATGCAGCTCTAAGTGCCCCAGGTCAACGGTTTGTTGTCATGACTTTGATTTGTGCATGTGTTTTGTTGTTTATTTGGAAAAGTAATGCAATAAAACCGAGAGACAAAACTGTTACGGGGACCGAGTGTCGCCCAAGCAACCGAACAGTGACACACAAATTGTGTTGTGACCGACCGCAGTGTCACATTGTGACATGCTGCTTGACCATCTTCTGGGTGGTAAGTGTAAAATGGAAAAGTGCGAATGACAATGGGAATTGCCCTGGCACAAAAGTTTATTTGGAGTATACTTTTCGTTGTTGTTGACATACAAATAACAAAACAAAATGGATGGAAACCACAGAGTCCGCATTTTGACAGGGGTTCGTAATTTGTTTGAGTAGAAACATTCAGAATAAAATCTCTCTAAAACTACTGAAAGCAAGCACTTTTGTTAACGTAAAATAAGCAGCCTTTACATTTGTCATATATCTCTAAAGAGAATCTCTGACGATGGCAAATCAACAATCTCTAAATCAGGGTTCACCTACTTGGTGAGGACAGAAAATGTGTAAGTGTTTTTTAGTATTGTTGCTCGGCCATATACTGTCAGGGAAGGGATTGTTTTGTAACGCTGAATGCGACTGACTTTCAATGAATTTGGCTATGTCTGGGGTCTTTAATGATAAAATATGACTGGATATTATCTGTTGCAACACAATATTGAAGAGTGTAATCAAAATCGGATAAATATATTGTATAGCTGCCTTAAAACAAACTGGCAGGCATAAGTCATGCTCCTAGCGTATATAAACTTCGGTCGAGCCGAAGTTAGCCTCCATCCATTTTTCTCTAAGCCAAGTTATTAGTCGTAGTCGATTTTCATAAGAATTTAGTTTTAAGCCAATATTTTAGGATTTTTCGAATACTCAGCAACCCTAAACCTAATCACAAAAAAATCAGAGCAAAAAGTTCATACATATATTAATTGAAAATAAGGTTAATCTGCCTGTAATTATAAGAAACTAGCAAATAACCCGACGCGCTTCGCTGCGCCTTCAACAGTATGCTCTTTGCTGATGGGTTTTCCCTCCAACTCCCACCCCCATCCCTCCCATCCACTCTACATCCAATTCCACCCAGTTCCCACTCACCTCCCACCCACTCTCCGCCACCATCCCGCCCACATCCCACCCACTTCCCTTCCACTTCCCGCCCTCATCTCACCTACATCCCTCCCACTTCCCGCCCACATACCATCCACATCCCTCCCACTTCCCGCCCACATCCGACCCACTTTACACCCAATTTCCCCCAGTTCCCACTCACTTCCCACCCACTTTCCGCCCACATACCGCCCACTTCCCGCCCACATCCCACCCACTTCGCATCTGCATACCACCCACATCCCACCCACATTCCTCCCGCATCCCACCCACTTCCCGCCACATTCCACCCACTTCACAACCACTTACCACCCACTTTCCACCCACTTCCAAAACAACAAACCACCCACATCCCACCCACATCCCATTCACTTTCCAGTGGGCATCCCGGCGTTATTTCCAGCATGGGAAAATTAAATCACAAATAAATTTTCATTTTGACCGTATAAACCGAGTTTCAAGCCAATCGGATGAAAAATAGTTTGTTTTCATGCAGAAATTTTCCGGGAATTTTCCGACCGTCAGGTCAAATTTTCCAACCTCAGAAAATCATATTTCAAACTATTTCGAATTCGGTCCTTGCAAACCGAGTTTCAAGCCAATCGGGTGAAAAATTGTTTTTTCATGCAGAATTTTCCGGCAATTTTCCGACCGTTGGGTCAAATTTTCCAACATCAGAAAATCACATTTCAATTTATTTCGTATTCTGTCCTTACAAACCGAGTTTGAAGCCAATCGGATGAAAATTAGTTTTTTTCATGCAGAATTTTCCGGCCATTTTCCTCGTGGGCGGATTTTCCAAAATCGGGAAAACATGTGTCGAATTATTTCGCGTACTTTGCATACAAACCAAGTTTCAAGTCAATCGGATGAACAATTTTCCGACTTTTCCGGGTGGAATTTCCAAAACCCCGTCTTAGTACGCACTTTCACCACTAACAGAAACTCCTGTCCAAATTTCAGCTTTCTATCTGTTACCGTTTAGGCTGTGCGATGATTGCCAATCAGTCAGTCAGTGAATCAGTCAGTCAGTCAGGACACTCTCTTTTATATTTATAGCATTCCACCGCACCTTATAAGTAGCACTCCATTTAGACGCGTAGATAGACATAAGACGCTCTCAAACTGACGCCGCGTTCGAACGACGATAGTTTAAGTATGACTATCTCTGAGATCTGTTTGTTTATACGGATGAATATATGCGTTGCAAACTTCTGATCAAAATAATAATACCCTTTCGAAGGGTATATAATGTTTTTATTTCCGATTTACATTTTGGCAAGGTTTACTCAAGATTGGTATTGACTGATTCAACAGTAACATATTACAGTGCTTAAATTGAGTTAGACAAGTAAGCGAAAGTGGAGCACTTTTGATTTTATTTGAAGTGGATAAAAAACACAAACAGTTGCAAAGCAATTTGATTAGAAACCATGGGAAGGTTGCTGGTGGGCTGCGCTAGATTTCCATATTTGCTGACATGGCGTTAGGGTCAGCATTTTATTAGCCATGGAGATGAAAAAGCTCGTTCATCAACATCATTTCTCTGTAGGTCCCTTTTCTGCAGTGAATGCTGCAATTAATTAGAGCGCTTAAGTCAACCTCAGCGCATATCTCAGCTGGGGCAAACGTTTGACATTGGCAAATGCAAGTCACACACTCACACAGACACACATGTGGCTCACTCACCTGACTAGCTGCAATTGTACACCACTCAAACGATTGAACTCCATGAAAAATCGTATGGCCCACAATAGATAGGAGTCATCGTGACTCGACGAGCCAGCATTGCGTTCCAGCACACGACGCACCTGCCGCACCAGCGTGTTGTAAGCGGAGCGCAGCACCTCGATGCAATACTCGCGCAGGCACAACCTGCAAAAAGGCGAAGGGAGAAGAGCAATGAAAAATGGGTTCTACCACAATAATATTGATTGAAAGCGAGCGAGCGCCTTCCCCATCCGGTTTATATAACAAATGTGGCCGCTGCAAAAGGCATTTGGCAGCGTTGATGCAATAAATTTCGCCGGCCAATTTATTTGTGCAAAGCTGGCTAAGAGATGCAACCAACCACTCACCCGTCGAAGTGGAGAGCAATCTTTGCCAGCCGACCGCAGGCAAAACACAAATCCAACGCATCGATGCCGACGCGGATTAATTTATGCCAACGGCAATTGGGGGTGGAAATACAGGAACAGTAAGAGCAAGCACTTGTCGGTTGGCCAACGAATTGTAGGATGTTGCATAGGAGCTACGGATCCGACACGTGACGTTGATGAACTTTAGCGGGAATCGTGACTGGCGTTCTTCTCTCATGCGGTTGCATTGTTTTCGTAACTTATTGATGGAGCGATTCGAGTTGGCTAATCACAGCCCTAATTCTTGACAACGACACATAGACACATTTGTCCTGGTCCATCAATTTATTGGCGCCTAAAGATTTGGGATACAAACAACTTGCCCATAAACCAGGCCAACGAAAGCCAAAAGTCAGCAAACTAACAAGCAAAAATGTTGGAAGACAACGCCACCAGGGCAAATCGCAGCACATTTGCAGTGGCAAACCTTCGAGCATCTTACTTGAAAATTGCATGGCTCGCTGGGCAAAATGCTGAAGTCGATGGCGATGCAGAATGCCGATGCCGTGGCGACGCCAAGCTGCCGTTTCTTACGACTGCTACTGCAGTTTTATCTTAGCAAAGGTTTTTATGGCTACTACCACAGGAGCTTCCAAATCGCTGCAACAAATTGAGGAGTATGTGTGTAACTTCAGTGAACCGCAGGTGAAATGCTCTTGAAAATTTAATCACAATTTAATTTGATAGGTGAAAATAATTAGGCTGCAAATACGGAAGTTTGAACCCAACTTTTGAACGTTTGAATGGGCGTCTTATACATGTAGACTGCATTGAATCATTTGCATACTTCAATAGCTGTCATAAAAATATTTCGCACCAAAATCGTATATTTATATATAATAACTAATATTTGGTTCATTTCATTAATTTATGAAAAACAATTTCGGTCAAATGACCACCACGGCTGACTTGGCAATGTTTTCGGTCCAGCGCACCGGACGAGTACGTACACGAGTTGGATTATTCACCAACATTAACGTTTCACGAACTTGCTTCACGAATTGATACAAAAATTGAGTTTTTTTTTAATTTCGCACAGTTTGAGTCGAGGACTCACCACTTTGGAAATATGTTTTGAATACTTCCCAACTTTCTTCAAGCGAATAGCAACCGATTTCGTAAATGTCAAAGTATTTACTGAATATTAGTCGCTTTCCGAATTACATTTGACGTTTTTACAGTCAAATTATGTAGTTTAAATCCAAACACTAGATGGACCACCCTGTATTAACATAATAATTTTTATACCCGTTTCTCAAAGTTTAAAAAGGTTACACTAAAGATGTGCAAGTGTAGGTAACAGTCAGAAGGCAACAATTCCGACCATATAAAGTATATAGATCAGCATCCACATCTGAGTCGATATAGTCATGCCCGTCAGTCCGTCTGGTGTTAAAGGAAACCTTTTGTCATATGTTTGGTCCAGGGAATCACACCGAATCGAATTTCGATTCCTGTTTGTTCCATTTCTGTTTTGGTTCCATTTTATTTCGGAATTTGGCACCGGTATGGACCGGTTAAATTAATAAAAAATGTTGAACGTTAGTACAAACAAAGTGGGTCAGCAAGCTTTACAGATGTATGTGGTCATTAGACTGAACATAATCATATGGAAATATTTTTTTGGAAATGTTCTGTTCCTCAGGGTCCAAAAAATTCATTATAATTTCTAGTTACCATAATGAGAAACAAAAATTCAAAATTTTAAGATGTAATACTGGCGCAGTGGGCTTAAAGTTGCTACATTAAATTTCAATTTTCCCTTTTTCATTTTACTTTTTCGTAGAAGTAACCTTTGAGATGCCAAACATTGTTGCTGATTTTAAAATCTATTCAAATGTGGGATATAGAGGATTCGAACAGCATTTATTTGATTGGCGCCTTGCGGGCAGAGCTGAATTCAGCAAAGCTATCTAGAAAAGATGTCTTGGTGTCTTCAAGTCATTTGGGCTTACCAGGAAACTAGGAAGAAATGTGTGCAGAAGCGTAAGGGAATAATAGTGGTCGCGATAAAGAGTTGTACTGCAACAGAGAAAAAATTTTATGGATTGTTTATTTACTGAAAAGCCTCAAAGTTGTGAATGACGTCGGAGAAAGAGGCGTGAAACTAGATGAGGACTTCAATGAGTTCTTTACAAAACTCGATGCTGCACCTTCTTCAATGCATCGAAGAACACACAATGCAATCCCTAGAAAAAGAACTACTATTATGAATAAATTTGAATAACCACTTTTAAGTTATAATTTTTTTTTTATTTATTTTTAATTTTTTTGGTCTGCCATTTAAATTAAAGTTTTTCGCCAGCAAAGATCTTTTGTGGAATGACTCGTAAAATCGACTCGTATATGTTAGTTTTTGGTTTCTTGTTCGGCTCTTATGCATATCCATGATTAGTAAAAAACCTTGAAAGCAAGCGATTAAATCTGCTAAACACTTAAGTTTATTCTTGGACAATAGTCAAATTATGAAGAACTCCACGCAAACAAAGCCAGCGGAACATGGAATGTCCGGGTGATAATTCTTAAGCCCAATGACCACTTCATCTCACGGTATGTCACATACCGATCCTGCAGTATTAATTCAGGCACAGCATTGGTTGTTTCTGGCACAGCAACCGTTTTTAAGTTGAACAAAAACGTTTGGCATCTTAAAGCTTGCTTTAATGAAATAGTAAAATGAAAAAGGGGAAATGGAAATTTAATGAAGAAATTTTAAACCCACGGCACCAGTACTAAATGTTAAAATTTCGAAGTTTTGTTTTTTATTACGTTAACTAGAAATTTTTTGCGCCCTGAGGAACATAACATTTCCAAAAAAAATATTTTTTATATAAGGGACGTTCAGTCTAGTGTACATAATTTATTAATTTTAGAAGGTAAATTAATGATTACTTCTTATAAGCATAATAGCACCCAATGTATTTCAGTCCATCTGATTTCTTAGCGTACTCCGGAAAAAAAGGTTCTACGCTTACTTGGGTAGCTGAAACAGCAAGAACAACTTTTGATAGTTCATACAATTCTGAAACTCTTTACTTAGTACAAGTTGAATGTCCAGGAAAACCTTTTGGTTGCAGGGACATGGTGCATCAAGAGTTCTTGCCACAAGGAAAATTGGTTATTGAGGAATGTTATCTGCAAGTAGTGCGCAAATTGTGGCGTCTGTGGCCCAGCGGTTAATGTGCTGGACTGCTGGGCGGGAGGTCGTGGGTTCGATCCCGCCTCTGAACATCTAATAATAAAATTTTTTTCTTTCTGTATTTATCTAGCGACCTTTCTAATTTTTAATTAGTGAGTTTATGCTGGCTCTAGGTCCGAAAAAGTTGTGTTTGTTCACAACTGAAAACAACTTGTACACCAAAAATGAGCTGGTTGCCTATACGGTACCGTTTCATCATTCTCCCGAATGAATCTTCAGTAGGCTTATCGCTGGAGAACACATCGCATTGGTGTACAATAATGCATAAGTTGTTTTCACTTGTGAACAAACACAACTTTTTCGGACCTAGAGCCAGCATAAAGTTTTTTTCTTTCTTTAGAAAAATAGCTTTTACACATACGGTCACCTTCACCAGCTATTGGCGCCAGCTGTGAAGTAATCTAGCCATGAAAAAGCAAATTCTCAAACTTTGCCGTTCGGATTCGGCGTTAAACTGTAGGTCCTTTCTCTTGTGCGAAAAACTTAAAGCACACACGCCAAGAGATTGTGAGAAGCTTGGCTTGGCCTCGTTAAGGAGCTGTATAGCCAATTTAATATTAACAATGCGCAAATTGCGTGAAGCTATCCCTCTGAAACGCCCTGAATTGTGAAAGAACAAAAATTGGCTACGCTACGATTAAGGCAATAAAGACGGCATTGAAGAATTAGGAGAAACATTGGCATAAATGTATTATATCCGAGGAGGACTATTTTAAAAGGAAAAAATAGATCTTAATGATCAATTAAATACTTTTTGAGAAAACACAAAACTTGCAGTATTTTTTAAACAAACTTCGAAGATTCGTACTCCTCTGCGCTTGCAACCAACGAACATTTAATATGTCACGAATTTTGCTGATGTACAATAATTAGTCATTTTGATATTTTGGTGGTTTTGTTTTTTGTTAACAAAGTATTTTGCAGGTCAATAAGTTATTTGTCGAAATTCAAAAGGTCTTGACATGATGAGTTTATTTTATCGTGAAAAATCACATTAGTAGCACTCTTCTTCTGAGAACTATCGAAATAACCATATTGTAGTTCAATTCCAATTATTTGAACTGGTGTGATACGGAGCTATTTTATGTTTCATATAGTTTTACTTGGAAGTTATGAATTAGGGTTGTCGAAAATATTATCGATATATCGAAATATCGATATTTTTGCCCAAAATGAAGAATATCATTATCGAATATTTTTCGGAGGCGATATATCGGATATCGAATATTTTTTGGTGATATTTTTCGGGGATATTTTTAATTTAGCCTTCAGTAACAATGTTGCGAATAACTGTTTCTTGTGCACTGGACATGAAATGCACAATGCTTAAAAGTTGTTTTATGAACTGTAAACTGTGCAAAAAGTTGTAAGGACCATTGCAACTCAACACACATAAAGGCACACTTAATCGCAAAGTATGGAACTATGGACTATCGTCAAACAGTGGCAGTCGCCTATAGTCATGCTGCACACATACTGTTCTCCCTTTTAACACAAGTGTGCGACATCTGAAGATGTAATTTTTGAAGGATCGCTCTTCGCTGATCACAATACTGCCATGATATCTCAACATCCACCAGGACAGGAGAATAAATTATTGGAGAAAATTGGAATTTACCGTTGTTTGCCCTGGAACGGGACCCTATTAAGTTCTGGATTGCAGAGAAAGACGCATTGCCAGTGCTTTCTAACTGCGCATTGTCATATCTTATTACACCGGGAAGCTCCGTGCCATCGGAACGATTGGCTTCGGCTATAAAAAGTGTGGTTTCTGACACCAGAAGCCGAATGACCGATGAGCACATAACTCAACGCGTCACCCTTAAATCTTTGTCTAACGATTATTGGTAAAATCAGAAGTTTTTAAATTTCGAAGATTTCACTGAATAAGTTTTTTTATGCTTTGTAGTTCGAATGCTCTAGTTTAGAGATGATGAATTAAAAAAAGTAAACACTGCTTTCGTTCCATAAATTTCAATTCATGAACAAGTTTTCAGAACTTATTTAATAAATATACATTAAATCTATATTTTTTTGCGCAGTCAGATTGTAGTTCTTATTACGCGTCAAATGACGCCTCAATTACCTCAATAGACCTGTTTCCGGCTTTTATTAATTCGAATCCGTTTTTCCTTTTTGGCGCATTATTTTTTTTTAAATAAATTTTTTTTGAAAATTTTTATGAAATAACATCCCAAACTTGGGCCTCTTTAATTTTTTGTTTTTGGCTTTATTTCATGAATGGGGCCTTTTTATATTGCCAGTAATTAGGAAATAACACCCTTTGGGGCCTTATTTTATTTGATATTTTTGGGTTTTTTTTTCGCCAAAATTCGCGGGCTATACCGCCAAACCAGGGACTAAACCAGAAATTAATTTCAGTTTGAGTCAAGGCATTTATATTCACCTAAAGCTTTTTTACTTGTACAGCAATCGGACAGAAACACTGAAACAATTTAATGAATCAACCTCTTTGCTCTTTCACTGCCGCGTTTTGAACCTTTTTTGACGGTGAAAGGCATTTTGTGCTCAACCTAAAATTTTTCAGCTTCAATAATGAAAAAAATAAAAATAATTTTGGGATTTTTGGGGGAAAAAGAGGAAAAATTGAATTTGTGCTGTAATTATTACAATAAATCATTTCAAATCAAATAAATGTTATACAAGAAACTTTGACGTGGAAATAGTGCAGTTGGTTCTAGAGAACCCAAATTAAAATAGTATCAAAATAAATAAAATTAAGAAAGTATAGACTTTGTTTTCGCCTTTGAAATGTAAACAGCCTACTACGCGAACTATTCCTTAGTGCACGCTGTTTATAAGTTCGGAACCGCCCTGATCGGCTACCACTTCTTGTAGCTGCTAAAGAAATGGGTCTGGTTTAATGTTGGTTTTAAACTAGGCCACTTTTAATATTATATGTTTTCAAACTTGTCTTGAAATTTGGTTAAAGTCGCTAACCTTTGGAACTTTTGGAAGAAGCTTTTTCAAGCCACAAATATTGCTTTCTCCTCAATTTTTAGTGCTGAGGTAGTACGGTAGGTGTGTGCCTGCTGGTTCGGGAGAAGTGTGTTCTATCCCCATCTCGGAACAACTAATAAAAAGTTTTCATCTTAAAAAAAAAAATTTTAACACCTTTACCCAAAAGCTGGTAGCGTGTTAAATAACTACCCATAGAAATGCTTCCCGAACTTAGCGTACATTTCGGCGTTAAACTGTAGGTCGCTTTCAAGCGCAAAAGCTAAGAGATTAGCCCTTTGGGGCTGTAAAGCCCAAAATGTTATAAAAACGAGAAAGGCAAAGCTAACTTCGTCTGTGCCGAAGTTCTGATACACTTGAAAAAGCTTGTCTCAACGGTTAGCGACTTCGACCTAACTTCGCAGATCAGCTTAAAAACATTCAATATTACCCGACCGTGTTTGCAGAGTAAGACTCTGTGAACAAAACAGTTTTTCTCACCAAAACCCGTTTTTCGCTCAAACATTTGTAGCGCTAGTTCACGAAGAAGTAGTCATCCGATCCGGTCGGTTCGGACATATTAGCAGCGTTCAGCCAAAAGTTAATGACTCAGCTGCAACTCGATAAGACTTAGATATATGTGGTCGGAGACAGACGGGCGGACAGACGTTGCAAACGGACGGACAAAATTATAATCGACCAGCTTTTCAAGTGATATCAAGAACATATATACGTTATGTGGTCTGGACAATGTATGACTACATAGCTTTTAAACTGAGGAAGCTTGATGGAAAGAGTAAAGACCAGGCTTCTCTCTCTATTTTAAAGAAACACTTTAGAAAACTTTTAGAATCCTTAAAAACTTATAAGGATATTTTAATTTAGGTATGGGATATTATATGATAGAAATTACAGTCATAAAAACAGTTGGCTCGCTCCATTAACGACTAATCCTCACATGGACTCGCATTGTTATAACCATTTTAATGATGGTCATTAATTTGCTGTAAGCATATTTAACGTACAAATGGGCGTACCAAAGTTTCTGCATGTTCCAGTGCTCTATATAAGTGTAATTCCATGACTCCGCACCTAGTAAAGAGTTAAACCTGAGACTCAAACAACCCACCCAAATAAAAGGTATTCTCACAACCGAACACTGCGGCAAAGGCATTTGCTGTAACACTGCAGGCCAGTCAGCATCCTCCTTCTGCGGAGCCGGCTATCCTTTAAGTAGTTTGTTGGTTAGCAAAAAATCATAAAATAGCTGCACCTGGTGGCCATTAGGGGGAACGACAAACAGAGACGCTGAAATAGCGGCGCCTTGAATGAGGCCAAAAGCTTTGTTTAGCTTGGCCAAGTCAACCAAAGCAAGAAGCATAACCAAGCAGAAAGCCAAGGCAGCCAATACCGTCAGTGCGATTCTATAACGATGGCAGAGAGAAGGGGGGCCAAAGGAAATGGCTTCATTTATTATTGAATATTATTTTATACGCTCGCGCGCTGGCTCAGCAGGGTAAAATCGAGAATCAATGACCGGGATGCGGCCAGGCAGCCGGGCCATAACAATTCCGATTCTAATGGCTGCCACAGCCACACAATAGACACAAGCTGAAGTGCAGGAAATGGCCACAGACAAATGGATATAGCTTACCGAACGGTAAAGGCGCTCCGCCGCGTCACCTGAGCCTCCTCCTTGATGTGACGGTGCGAGCGTTTTTGCTGCTGTTTTTCGCGATCAAAGTCAATGGCCGACACCCGTTCCAATGGCTGATGACAGATAACATCGCGATCGGACACCGATTTCATGTTGCGTATGACATATGTTCCGCCGAAACGTGAGTGCCGACCAGGCGGAGGACGTGCCTGACGTCGCGCATGCTCCCGACGACGAGCAGCCAGGAGTTCCTGCTGATCCCGTTGCTTCTCGCTCAGGCTGCGCTGTAGCGATGCATCTGCCAGGGACTCGGCACTCTGAAAGCCAAAAAGTCTTGAAATTTGATCTACTTTGATCTACTCTACCCAGCTACTTACTTGTTCCCGATACAATAGGCATAGGATCTCCAGTCCATGCAGATGAAATTGCTCCTCATCCGGCGATGATATGACAAATAGCACCAGATCCAGCATTCCCGTTTGGTGAAGCGCCCAAATGACCTGATCGTGCAGACTAGCATCGTTATCCGCACGACACTCGGCCTCCGGATTGGCCGGCACCTGCAGCACGTTACGCACTAGCACCAGGATGCGTTCAATAAGCAGATTTTGTTCTTCGCTGCGTATAGCAAAATCCTGGCATAAACAGAGATCCAAACGGGAGACCACATTAAAAGTCAAAGTAATAAAACATTGCACCAAATCCCAGTGTACGGAGTCTAAGCGCCAAATCCCGCGAGTCAAGTTAAAATAATCAAATGAAATTAAATTAAATTAAATTGCAAATTTATGTAGCTCGACTGCAAAACGGAAGCCCAAGCGACGGGACCACAACAAAGTCAAGTTGAAATCAATTTGTGTCCGGGGGAACACAAGAAGCGTAAGGGGGCAGCACATTACAGCTGCTGCTGTGAGCTTAAAAATAAATACAACTAATGCGGCTTTTGTGCCTACAAGCCAGCTGTGACTCCTACCCGGACATGGACACCCAGACCTTAGCCCGGAGTCCTTCTCAAAGGCAAAGTTAATAATGACTTCCGCTTTTGGTTTCCCTACGCAACAACAACAAGCACGAAGGTGGCTCATTCAAAACCTAAAAGTGGAGGCATCCCCCTGGCTGTCCACTTGGCTGCTTGCCGCGCATACATCAAAGCATGTAAGTCGGCGCGACGCAAATAAAGAAGTAAAGCACAGAAAGTCAGGCAACAACCAACAGCCAGAGGCACCAGCGGCAAATCCTCGTACACATTCATTATCAACGACATAGACAGCAACCATACAGAAATTCGCTTGCATTTAACGTGCAAAAATAAAACAACAACAAAAAATAGAACGCTCCCTAAAAAATGGAAATGTAAAGAAATCCTCGGGCGACTCTTTGCTGGCAACGTTGGCAACGCAGCACCATGAAAATCCTTTGGAATTGCTCCCCGGAGTGTTATGAATGTCGATTCAATCGGCTTTAAATGAATTTATTTCGCTGTCCCAGAGAGGGGCTTGAAGGTGGTTGGTTTGGGGGAAAAGTGATTCAGTTTTATATTTTATAGGTTGCTACGCTGGCGTCTTTGTTTCCCTTTTTTCCCGTTTGACTCTGGATCATTATCGGCAATAATTGTGAAAAATGTTGATTGAATATATCAAAATACTAAAAATAAAAGACCTAAACCAAATCCAATCAAAGGTTTGGCAAAAATTGGACATCCAGCGGTTTTTTCTAAAAATATGTTCATTTTGTTATCTGTGAAAATCAAACTTTAGAGACACCGCATCATGCACAGTGGGTGAAAGACTCAGATTTGGGTGAAAAAAATGTTGATCTGCCTTCTAAAAATAAAGAGTATTCGTTCCATACATTTCAAGCCTTTAAGCTTGTCTCATACCATCTCTGCGTTCTGCGTTCAAACGAACAGACGGACAGACCGACGATTAGATGTTCTAGAATATATATAAACTATAAAGGTCGCCAATGACTCGTTTTCGACTGTTATATACATTCGAACGTCCTATTAAGTATAGAGCCGTTATTTACCTAAGTGCACGACGCAATAGATTTTACAACAAACACGCTCCGTAAAGCGATGATCCAAAACAAGAATGTTGTTGTACCCTTTCCCTTGTTGTAGCTGCCCACCCCTCAAATAAGGCCTGCAAACCGCACAGTCGGAATCTCTAGTTGTTTTAAGAGTCCAAGACCAACCAGAATCAGGGCACAACGAGAGCGTAAGTTAAAGTCGGCTCTAACCGACTTCGATATACCCGTTACTCATGAAAAAACATGTTTATCAGTGTTCCCGCGTTCCTTAGTGTGACCATCCGTAAAAGAATGCAACAATTTTTGTAGGGTGGGTGGGGTGGTAGCGGTGGAGGGGCTTGGTTTATTGTTTTGCTTATAACTTGAGAACCGTTCATCCGAACTTTATCATTCTTTTGTCAAATCGATTCATTTTGCTAATTACTCACTATCTCTAGAAGGTACGATTCATCTATCTTTAAAACTGTAGGAGATGTAACTTTTTTCCAAATTGCGGGGGCGGGAGGGGGCGTGGCCATACTTGTCAAAGCTCTATCTCTTACCATCTCTGAGATCTAGGTGTTCATACAGACAGACGGACGGACGGACGGAGAGACGGACAAGGCTAAATCGACTCGGCTGTTGATGCTGATCAAGAATATATATACTTTATATGGTCGGAAATGATTCCTTCTGCCTGTTACATACATTTGCACGACTTTAGTATACCCTTTTTACTCTACGAGTAACGGAAATAAAAACAACGTAATTTCGGAGGTTCTAAAAAAATTTGGTGATTTCAGTAATGAGCCGAAGTAAAGGGAAGGTTGTGATTTCATCCCAATCAGCAAATGCATCTTCTGCGTATTAGATCATTCTTATTTTCTTAAAATGAATCTCAAATATGTTGCGCACAATTCATGGACGGGTCAACATTTGCCTCATCTGCGTGATCCATATCTTCGAAAAAATATAAAAAATGTAAAATCCTAAATTAATAACAGCATTTACAGTCTTTTGTTGCAATAAGTTGCGCAATTAAGTTTATACAAGCATTATCTGTGTGTTAAGACTGAACCACGGTTCTGACAGAACCCTTCAGGTGTGCTCAGTAATAAAATCAGCCCTGACACGCTTTTCTTTAATAAGTTTAAAAGCCTGTTCTGAGAAGTGCGGAAAATTTAGCACGCTATATTGCACTTTATAAATTTAGCATCCACATAAATTTTTAGTGTGCCCAAAGAGGCCAAATACAGAAACAACCACATTTAAAAGATTTACCAAGTTGTATGCTGCGCAATAGGAACACAGATGTTGATGACATCGCGTTGACCCAAATTCCGGTTCAAGGTTTGAGACACAACAAGGCCGATCTGTTCGTGATGTCGGGCTACTACTTGGAGGATTATTTGCATGTTTGCCCTTTGGGCAACAATAATTTTTTGGGGAAGTTTGTACAAGGCCTACAGTGTGGGTCAGATGGAGCAGTTTGTGGAGTACATAATGCATCATGCGGCCCTGACGGATGCCGAGATACGCTACAAGATGGGGGTTGATAGTTGTTTGACTGTGCATTTCTTTTGCAGAAATGCTGCTATCGTCTGCAGGAAGGCGGTTTGGAGTATCTGCAAATCATGGTTTTGTGCTATGCCACCATTTTGTCTCTCAAGTGAAACGCTACGCTATAGACTAAAAATTATATTTTCAGTTTTCACAAAGTGATTGTTTTAGTGACCTTTTTAATTGAAAATCGTAGACCTTTTTAAGGCAAGTTCAAGGTCACTAAGTAATGATTTTGTCCATAACTTTTCTAAAACAAGACACGCACAACACCATAAAAGAGGCTGGCTGAAAGTATAGCTATTTCATGAATACCAATTCAATCTTCAGCTGTCTGCGCCTGTCCTCAGTGTGTTGGCAAAAGGTACTTGGGAATCCCAAAGGCAGGCTTCTCAATAATACGAAAATTGATAGAAATAGATTGCCAGATTTATAACTTAAAAGGACATAGCCGAATAAGCCTGGGAAAAGTGCCCCACAAGATTTGAATCAGGGAAAGTAGCTATTATCAAGGAGGGTATGTACGCCAAATTTCAAGTCAATAGGTCTTTTGGTTGGCGGTTACTCTGCAGCAATGGGTAATAATAAATACCGATCGGTCTTATATCACATTTTACCATGCACTGTTGTTACATATTCGTTATGAAATTTACTGCTATTCCTTTGGTCCAAAAACGGTGATCAAAATTTTCAAAATTTAAAATTACCACTCTCCATATTTGACAATACCACGGAATTTTCACAGCTGATATATCTTTTAACCACCTAAATATTTAAAAAAAAACATCGGCATTTTTTAAGTACAAATTAAAAACAAAAATATAAATATTTTAGTGTATTTTTTAAAATACTTTTCAGTGTTCTTTTTGATAATGTTGAAGCTGCTTTAAGTATATTTGTAAGCACCTCGGCAGGCTTAACGATCCTTGATTTGAACGTTCCAATTTTTTTTTTTCGACAACCATATATTAATGTGTGGAAATCAAGCTTTGATCTTTCCCAGCTGTTTGATGATTTCTTCATCGTCTTCCTGGGACGGAAACGTTTTATTTTTACCCTTTAGCTTGCGATGTCAACGGTTGCAAAATAAACACTGTTCTGCCATGTCAAAGTGATATCACAGCACCGGATGCAATTTAAGCAAGATCAGAGCCAAAGAAAGTATTCCATGAATAAATAATAAGGGTGGTGCCACAGAAACCTCTTCCAACCAAATTCCAACCGAATTCCAATTCTTAGGTGCCACAGAAATTTCTACCTCCCGTGTTTTGTTAGGAAAATTAGCAAAGCTCTTTTCTCACTAGCTCCCGTTGTCGATGGTGTCGATACAAAAGTAGTCTCTGATTTGGTTGCTCTAGCTCTTCTAGGCGTCTAGGTGTTCATGCAGACGGACGGACGTATAGACGGACAGGACAAGGTAATTTTGCAACATTTCAACGCTCGGCCACTTGTTGCGCAGCCAGTCAAGACATACCTTGAAATGTTGAAGTCCTACCCACCCGCCGTATAGCCCAGACATAGCCCGTTCCGCTTACTATATGGTTTGGTCGTTGATTCATGCATTTAAGGATCAGCACTTCTTTAACTTCAAAAACTCTTAAATTGGAACGATTCCTGGATCGCATCAAAAGACTCATGGTTATTTCGAGATGGTATCCGAAAATTGACAGAAATATTGAAAAAAGTAGTGGATAGCGATGGACAATACCTTGAAAAATAAATTTTTACAGTAAAGAATTAAATTTGGAAAAAATCTTTTAAAATTTTTTTGTACAGGTACAGTACAGTTTATTTGTTATTTTTTCCACACTCCGTGCCTTACCCACAATTTGGAAAAAAATGTCTTCTACAGTTTTTAGATAGATAGTTAGTACCTTTTAGATATGTTAAGTAATCAGTATTATTTATCGATGCGCTAAATGTTGGATGACCAAGTTATGAGCATAAGAAAGTTCGCTGATATCTACTGCTACTAAAGCAGAAAAATAGTAATAGCAAAAAAGAGTTTATTACAGTCGGGTTCGGTAGACGATTTGAAGTTAAGTTTGATAAACCACTCTCTAACGAAATCAAAACATTTCACTTTATACTTAACATCAGGCTATAACAATCCACTGTGCAACGCACCTTTTATTCACTTTTTTTCCATCTACGAACTACCAATTGACAACATTTGCAAAATGTAGATTGTCGGCCACACTCAGAGATTGAAACAATTTGTGGTTTTTTGTCAGATGCTCTTTTTACTGGCATAGGCATGTTTTGTAGCTGACGCTTGGAAAAAGCGCCTCTTATACATACATAGAACGTAGTTGATTGGAAGCTGCCTTCTAACTATTAAATTTGCCATACACTTTTCATGGGTGTTTACCAAATCGATTTTTTGCGGTTTTTCTCTAAAAGAAAAGAAAAGTGAACATTTTCAGTTTAAAACTTGATTTTGTCTAAATCATTAGAGTTTATGGCAATAGTATTGAGCATATTTTAAGGAAAAGCAACAAATAATGGTAAAAGTTTCACAGATGCATATTGAGAGCTATTTTCGTGCTATCTATCCATTAAAAAATTCAACATTTTTTTCTGGTCAAAGCTGGCATGTATGCACTTCCCCGAAATAGTTTTTCATATTTTTAAAAAGCGCGAAATTTTTAACACCATTTTCTTAAGACTTCTAGTTAAGTTTCCACTTTCGTTTTTTACATGTCCGATTGTCATTGCTATATACAATTTCTGTAATTTTTTTCAGAATTTCAAAAGTTGTGGAAGGTGGTTAAAATTAATTAACTATTCTATTCTTTCGCACACTCACAGCAATAGCGCCTTTTTACTGTACGGACCTTAAACAGAAGTGCAAGAATCTCATGGACTGTAATATGTCTTGAAATATGGCCAAGTGAAGTGAACATATCTTGCAGTTCTAAAATAGCTTTCCAATCCAGTAAATAGTCGAATCTGCTTTTTCCACAGACCACGCTTTCAAATTTTAAGACCCCGATTCAGGCCATAGGTCAACAACGAAGAAAATTATGGCTGTGAGAAAGCTCAACGATTCTTCGATGGTACAAACCACGACAAAAGCTCCCCTGTACCATTTTAATGCCATTTGACACAGCTAGGAAAGATTTGTTCTTCTTTTCATGCCATCGTGAATGGCCTGCATTGTGACTCCCTCCAGGACTAGAAACTTCTCGTTCGGTTCAGTCGATAATGCCACCTGAAGTTTCGGCTTCGACCTAAAGCAAGTCAGGAGATTTTGTGAGGGTGTTGTCGACGGTGCGGGCGGTCTCCTGTGGCAGCCAGGGCATTCAGTTAGGCTGTAGTACCCTGTCAGTGACTTCAAGTGGCAGCCCTAAAGTGTCATACTTAAGTGATGCTTTGTATCCGGAGCG
This sequence comes from Lordiphosa stackelbergi, assembly GCA_018904235.1. Taxonomy (NCBI): domain Eukaryota; kingdom Metazoa; phylum Arthropoda; class Insecta; order Diptera; family Drosophilidae; genus Lordiphosa; species Lordiphosa stackelbergi. The sequence continues at coordinate 224,752 of JAEIFU010000132.1, forward strand.
CTGTTCGCGCCACATAGCGTCATTTGTATCTTTTTCCTTCACGGAACCGTTTACGATATAGGATATTTCTACTTTGATGGCTCATTGTTGACAGGTATGCAACCAAAAGCTACTGTCATTGACCGGCCGGTGAATCAGAATTCCTATTTTCGACCTCTGGTTTCAAAAATCGAAAATTTTTTTTTTTTTCATAAATCGCATCTATAATAATATATATAATGAAGCTCACACTTACTCCTAACGATGCATAGAAAAACGAGTACCTCGCTCGACGCGTTAGCATACGTCAGGCCAAGTTGAGCCAGAAGCATTGAACGTTTCAGTCTAGGCCAAAGAGTTAAGTCAGTTATGGCGGAATCATTGAACTTCAAACTCTTTTTCTCGAACTTTTATCAATTATATTTTAACGTTAACGTTAAACTTTTATGTGGGGCTATAGGGAAGTAGGAATTATATAGTCACGTTTTTTGCGAAAACGTGAAGGCCAAGGTAACTTCGCCTTTGCCGAAGTTTTTATACCCTTGCAAATGTTTTAATAAATCAGAGTTTAAGAACGCCTGCATTAAAACAAACAATATTTTTTATAATTTTATTTATCTTGATATTTCTATTTTTTCTATTTTTTACTTTATATAGTTACGATTCTGATCTTTAGAAAATTTTTTTAAAGCACCGTATATTCATTTTATATATTTATAATCGACTTATTATAGTGTACGATATCTGAAAGTTTTGATTTTTTTTTAATTACACTTTAATTTTTTCTTCATTATTTAATCGATTTTATGTTATCTGAATTTAATTTTTAAGTATCGTCAACCCCTTAATTTTAATTTCAATTTAACTTAGTTCTAATATCTAAAAAATTTATAAAATTTTTGTTCACTCGTCCCACTGACAGCTTATTATATACTACCACACTTTTTTATTAATGTGACTATATAAGCTGCTAGAACGATCGTCATGTATTCTATGAGAAAAACTTTTTGATGAATATATCGTATTCTATAAAAAACTCAGCATATATGTCCAGCTTCCATTTTTCTAAATAAAACTTACTTTTCGACCGATAGTTCCTATGGCAGCTATAAGATATGGTCATCCGATCCGGTCGGTTCCGACATATTAGCAGTGTGCAGTAAAAAGAAGACTCTGTGCAAAATTTCAGCTCGATAGCTTTAAAACTGAGAGACTAGTTCGCGTAGAAACAGACAGACAGACAGACGGACGGACAAAGCTCAATCGACTCAGCTTGTCACCCTGATCAAGAATATATATAGTTTATAGGGTCGGAAATGAATATTTCTATGCGTTGCAAACTTCTGGGCAAAATTATAATACCCTTTGCAAGGGTATAAAAACATCTACGAAAAGTCAAAATCAATAAGGCACCAGGGGAAGACAGAGTGAAGTACGAATTTTCCGCAAATGCCCCCGACGAACTGTTATTAGAGTTAGCGAAGATATTTACAAGAAATCTGAACAGTGAAGATCTAGACGAAGCCTTTATAAAAAGCATAATTTTTTCCATACATAAAAAAGGAGACCCAAACAATGTCGGAAACTACAGGGGCATCTCGTTTATGAACTGTGGAGCAAAAATAATGATGGAAGTCTTGAATGATCGGCTAAAGTATGGCAAACTAAATGAATATCAGGCAGGATTCCGCAAGAACTACTCTACAAACGACAACATCTACAATCTAGCATCAATAGTCAAAATCAGGTTCTCAGAAAATAAGAAAACGTACGCATACTTTGTTGATTTGAAGGCAGCATTTGACAGAGTACAAAGACCACTATTGATATTTAAGCTACACTCAATCGGGGTACCAACGAAAATCGTTAACTTTATTGAAAAAGTATACGCAGCGCAGTATGGAACGGAAGCCAGTTGTCGGAAAGTTTTGAAACTTAGAATGGAAGTAAGCAAGGATGCTTGCTATCCCCTTTACTATTCGCATTATATATTAATGATCTCCATGAAAACTTAGGTGGTGGCCTTAACATAGACGAACTAAATATCAGACTCCTTTTTATATGCAGATGATATCGTCCTGCTAGCTGACATCCCAATCACATTGCAACGTATGGTCAATTGTCTTGAGAGTTACTGTGTAGAGCCCTGCACGAGTCTACTTGTAGTGCCCCTTCGAATCCCTCCCAAACAAAAAAAACAGTTCGAATACATCAGCTCAGAAAATGTTTCCGAATCAAATAGTTCAGTTCATAATGATCTATTTGACTCGTTCAAAATAAAACACCTCAACGGTTCGAGCTCCAAACGATTCAATCTACGAAATGTTTCCTTCAGAAATGCTTGACGTAGAACCCTACGCACGCTGAATAGCTCGCAAAAGAGCTAGGCGCTCAGTCTTTCCGCTCTGTTCGTGAGCCGGGAGCCACAGTTCGGGAGCCAGCAGCTGGCCCGCGGCTGACGACTTATTAGTTCGCGAAAAAAATACAGAGAGGATCAAAATATTAATAATAAAAAACGTTAATGCCAATCAAGTGGAAAATCAGGACAGGTTTAATGCATAAGCGCAATACTGTGACTTATGGGGAATGGAGGTAAATATGCTGAAATCGGAGATTATCAGGCTTGCCCCCGATTTCGATTTCGATCAAATCATGCGGAATCGGAATTGCTTAATGTTCTCGTTTTTAAAAACCGACTGTGTTATTCGGCTTTAAACTTCAAAGTCCCATTTTCCTTCATTCCATCCTCTTGATGGAAAAAAGATTCGAGTGAATTCTTAAATCGTTTCTTCGAAATCACAACTCTCACTAATTCCGATCAATCGGATTCGGAAACGGGAACAAGCCTGTATGGGTTTTCAACGAGGAAGGCTTGCTGCGGGCGAAAAATAGACTTATCAAGGAAACCCAATAAAAGTAGTCAACGAATACAAGTACTAGGGAATTATTTTAACACCAAGCCGCACTTTCAACAACTCCTCATTTGATGAAGTAGACGCGTTGCAACGATATTTTGTCAATAAAATTCTGAGGTTACCTGCGAGTACCCCGAACTATGTGCTGAACCTTGAAACTGGAGTAGAAGAGGCGTTTCATAACACATATAATTTGCACCTTAGATACACAACCAAGGCTATATTTGAATATGAACCCACCCGACTACCGCACATTCTGTCAAATATAA